>CM071924.1:934316-1075903 GCA_016081115.2 Rehmannia glutinosa
CTCCATGAAGAAATGGTTCCCATGGTCGGTGCCTACCATTGTCACCGCCAACATTGTCATATTCATCATCGTCATGTACATCAATGATTGCCACCGCCAACTCCGACGATAAGTGCGTCGGAGAGGCATCCTTAGGCCGGTTTGCATTCCGAGCACCCACGAGAATCCATTGCTCGGCCCCTCCGCCGCCACGCTAATTTTTTTATATATACACATATATACATATATACACCTTAATTACAACATGATAGATTGTGTAAATATGTTAATTGAGTTAAAATATTAATGTTTCTTTTTCGAACCATTTAACATTAGTAATAAATCAGCTTTTTGGCCTTCTTTGGATGACATATATCTTTTTGGCTTAATTGCAATTTCAGTCTTGTAACTCTTAGGTCTAACAATTTTAGTTTTATAGATGTGGCATGCAGTCTCGATTCTTGACGATTTTGCCCGTTAGTTAAAATAACAATTTTGTTTTAGTAACTTTTAGGGGTTGGTTAGAGATATATATTTTTGTGTATTTTGGCATTCAAGGGTATTTTTACGAATAAAAGAAATATCACTAAGATTGCAAGAAATTAGAATTTGAGAGACCAAAATTGCACAAATAAAAATCTTACATGAACAAAATTGCTACCTGAGTCATTTGCAGGATCAGAATTACTAGCCCCCTATAATTGCAGGACTGATTTGCAATTAAGCCTATATCTTTTATGCAAGAAATTTAAAAAAAAAATTGGAAATTGATATTCGTGTTTTTAAAATATTTAAACTCCAAAAGAGTTTTGTACCAATATGTAGGGATATTAATGAAGCTAATCTAATATTTGAAGTGCTTGGCATGCACCCTTTAGGGAAAATTTACTAGTTATATATGATTAATTTAGGGTTTTACATATATATCAACTAGAAAATCTAAATTTGTGTGTCTAAAATTTGCAGGCTTCTTAATATAGGGGCTTTGGAAGTGAAAAAAGTGGTGCAAGAGCACCAAGCATGGAGACTGGTATCATGTATGTGGTTACATGCTGGAGCTTTTCATGTTTTGGCCAACATGTTGTCTCTTTTATTTGTTGGCATTCGCCTTGAGCAAGAGTTTGGATTTGGTATGTCCTAATAACCTTTCTATTGTTAATCATTTGCATTTTTTTCTCATTCTTTGACAATAAAGGGATTGCCAAAGGGTGGCAATTTGGGTCAATGGTTGGGTTCGCATTTAGTTTTGAGTTAATTTCGAGTTATGCTTAAAATACGAAAAACTTAATTAAATTATAAAATAATAACATTTTAGACCAATTGGTAACATCGTGTCAAATTCGTGTGTTCGTTTCTCAATTTTTCTCGGTTATTATGTCGTGTCGTTGTGTCACATTGTCACCAAGACAAGGTCACAAGCTAGTTTGGCTCATTTGACACCCCTAAAATCATTGGTCATACAAACACAAACATCTCATATTAATAGTATGATCATCTTTGTGAGATAATACAAATTTGTGGATTTCATGGTTGAGAATCTTTCATTCAGAAATTTATTGAATAGTAACCCTACATTAATAGACATAAGACTAAAGACCTTTTAGTGAACTCTAATTCATTTAGTAAAATTGAGATCTAAAACTTTGAGACATATGTGTTATAGTCATTAAGATATTGAATGACTTACATTTCTAATAACTTAAGTTTTTGATGATGATTCTGAGCTCACCTAACAAAAGGTTTTATGTTTGAATTTCATTGCCACCATGAAATATGTTTCATATGCTAGACTTCATAAAAGCACGCCACGGCCTTGTGAGTTGGCGTGTTTAAGTCAATAAAATATTAAATGGATTACCTCTCTAATGACTTAAACTACGCATTGTAAAAATTGTCTTCACGCCGGGCGTGTTAGAGTCACTAAAATATTAATGACTTATCAAGCAATTAATCTAATCTAATGTAGTGGGAAAATAGTTTTCCCGTTAGTAATTTGAGCTACTTTGAGATTTACTCCTCTAAGTAGTCATCTTGAAATTGGTCTGATATATTTAGAAAAAATTGGACATTTAGTATGATTTTTTACATCAATTGTGTAATTTTACCGTAATGCCAAAATTAGGACCAATGGGTGATAATGTGTCTAAGAAATTTATGGATTTGGTGATTTGGCGCCAAAATTGACATACAAAATTTTGGAATTTCCATGTTTTTTGTTTGCGCCAAATTACAAAAATCTATATATTGTTTTTTGGACATGTTTGCACCTGACCGATCGTTGAGATTGAGTTAGGTAACAAACGTTATCAATTGTTGAGTAATAACTTGAGTTTGTTCTGATGTTGATTTGTATTTGTTGTTATCCAGTTCGAGTTGGATTGCTGTATGTAATATCTGGAATTGGTGGTAGCTTGTTGTCCTCTTTATTCGTACGCAATACCATTTCTGTTGGTGCTTCTGGTGCATTATTTGGTTTGCTTGGCGCTATGCTTTCTGAACTCCTTGTCAACTGGACAATTTATGAGAACAAGGTATGTATGTTACGAAAACTACATATGGAGTTTAGTTTAATTATAAGAAAATTCAATTATCTTTTAGGGAAAATAATTTTTTTTGTCTTGTAACATAGACTACTCCTGAGATTTAGTCTTTAAGTAGTCACTTTTCCAATTTTAGTCCAATATCTTGTAAAATTTGGACATTTAGTTAGATTTTGACCAAAATTGTGTAATTTTATTGGAAATTGCTATGACATGTGTACAAACATGTTAAAATTTTGGGCAAATTGTCATCTAAGCATTGAATCCCCAGATTTTACATGTCAATTTTGCACCAAATCACCAAAATTCCTAAAATTCTTACACATCGACCGTCCACTTGCCCTAGTCAAATTCCGGTAAAATTACATTTTGGTCAAATCGACTAAATGCCCGAATTTTCAAAAGATATTGGATTAAAATTTTGATCGAGATGACTACTTAGAAGATTAAATCTCTAAATAATTCAAGTTACATGACCAAAACGACTACTTTCCCTACCTTTGGAAACTACAAATACCCACCTTCAATAAATGCATTTTGTACATAGAAACATATGTAGATGGTATTTGTACTTTTTAAAGATAATAACAATAATTGGGTATTTTTGTAATTAGACTAAACTTCAAGGGTGTATTTGTAATTATTTAAAAAAATCCTTCCCTTATTAATTTTACATTCTTACATATATATTTATTTATCTTATATTTTTTAATAAGTTGGGAATACTGATTGAAAGGGAGTGGATAAATTTCAAATAAATTGAAAGATACTCTAGGGTTCGAATCCCAATCAATATCCTTACAAATGGTGCGCGATAGTACTTGAATATTTATTTATCTTATATGAATCTTCTTCTTTTTAACGTGTATGTATTTTGATCAGCTTGAATCATTATTGAGTCTTCTCCTCATCATTCTGATAAACATGGCCGTTGGAATTCTCCCCCATGTGGACAACTTTGCTCATCTTGGAGGATTTATAACTGGATTTCTACTTGGATTTGTGCTTTTGATCCGACCTCAATTTGGATATATCAACAAAAAAAAGGCACCTGGTTACATTATAACCTCCTCAAAATCAAAGTACAAGGCATATCAATGTGTCTTCTTGATTGTTTCTGTCATACTTTTGACAGTAGGGTAAGTGATTTGAGCTTATTCTCCACTTTTTTTTTTTTTTTTTCTTTTTCAAAATTACAAAAATTACCCTGAGGTAGAGTTGTCAAATGGGCCGGGCCCAGTGCTAGCTCCGCCGGTCCAAAGAAAAATATGTGCACGCGATATTCCATCGAGCTACTATTTTGGAGGCCTAGCCCATTAAACTACACATGGAAAGTCGGGCCGACCGTGTTGGATCAAGATTTCGGGCCAAATTGACATGATTCTTTTTCGGCTTACAAAATCACAAATTCCGGTCCCTATTCATCGGGTCGAGCTAGTTTTGACAGCTCTACCCCCGAGGGTTCATTCGTCTTAATTTGAAGTGGTTTAACTATAATACTTCTATAAATTTAAGGGCGCTTTTGAAAAATAAAATTCTAATGAAAGAGAAAATGTAAGATGAAATCAAACCTCGATTGTCTTGTAATTACACCAAACCGGAAGGGTAGTTTTGTTAATTATTCCTTAAAACTATTACAATTTACTATCATTTTATTTTTTTTTTGTAAATTATTGTCGTGTGCAACGTGCTTATTACCTAATATATATGAAAAAGAGTGGCTTTGGGCCTATTAGCACTAAATTATATTGATTATGTTGGTCCAATTTGGTAATGCAGATTTGCTGTTGGGCTGGTTTTGCTCCTTGGAGGTGTTGATGGAAATGACCATTGTTCTTGGTGTCATTATTTGAGTTGTGTTCCTACACCATTGTGGACTTGCGAAGCACGATGCACAGTAAGTGATATCTGAGTTATGTTTGATTTCTTTATTTTTGTTTGTGGTAACTGGTCAAATTGATCATTTATGTTTTGTTAAAATAAAAAATAGTCATGGTTTTTAAAAAACACGTTTTTTAACCATTTTCACTAAAAACCGACTCGGTCATACCTTTTGTGTATTCTCTCATTGAGATATTTAGCCATTTTTCAGAAAAATTGATGCGGCACATAACTAGGTATCGAGTTATGTGTCTCAATACTGAGTTATGTATCCCAGATCTCCATATGAAAAAGGGGCAAAGTGACATTTAAACTCAAAATTGGCTAAAAAACATTTATGCTATGAAGAAAAGACCAAATATCCGACGGACTCTTTTTGTTTTGTATTGCGTTTGAGTTTTTTCACGTCATTTATGTCATTGGTTTCACAACATAAAAATATTTTAGCAGTAGATGATTAAATGGTTTTCCACACATAATTTTTTTTTTAACAGTTAATTTGGTTAGGTTATTTTTTGTTTTTTAAAACATCCACCTTCTTCATCACAAGGCATACACCCAATATTAGTAAATATAATTTTTAAAATTTCACAACCATTTTGGCAAAAAAATTAACTAAAAAGAAATCATAAGCAAATACTCCTTAGTACTCAAAGCTTTCACCATTAATTTTGGGCAAAACATTAAGACCATAAGACCTCTGTTGTAAATATTTACGCCTAGCCCCGATTAGTCTCCGCCTAGAGGTTAAACTCCTCTTATCCGCCTAATCCCGCTCAGTGCATCGATTAATCCCGCCAAGGCTACGAATAGGCACTAGGCCCCACCGCCACCCGACTAGTGCCTAGCGATTTTTACTTTTTACGACATTGACCAAAACCCTATATCATGAACAAATATTTCAGCTTTTTTATTTCTAGTTTTCTCTACCTTATTTATTCCTATGTACAACGTAAGATTACAGTAGAATTGTTCATAGAATTTGACATATGATGTCCTAACACTTATCATATTTTTTGTATCTACAGTCCAGTCAATATGAAAATCAATTGAACTTGACGTGCATGCAGAACCACAAAAGCAAGTTCTACATGTTGGATGGTGGCACAAGTCCTTCACAAATTCAAAAGCTCTGTGCTGAACTTTGCCATTGATAATAGTTTTTGAGATCATATTCTCTGCCAAAAGACAAAATACTCTATTAGGTTTGGTTATTGAACAATACTAATTGGTCTATATTGTTTGAACTTAATGGGGAGGATATATATATTTATGTTATCAAGATGTGAAAAAATAGAATTCAGTAACTTAAGTAAATTAATCTATGAATTAGTTTAATATTTTTCTTTCTTCTTTAATGATAGCTAGAACAGTGCATGCACGAAAGTGTTTTTCAGTTATAAGTTGTATACTTTAACTCCTTTTTGTTTGTAGTATAAATCAATTAACTCAATTTTTTTGGTATTTTTACTTGTGAAGCCCCATGAGTTAAGATCTAGTAATCCTTGTAAACTAAATTTATGTGACATCTTATGGTCTTCTACTCTAAAATAGGGTGTATTAATGCTACACCAGATGTAGTAGACTTGGTGCATCGATAAATAACGAGTGTCCTACTTTTACAATAGATGAATGACAATTGTTTTAGTTTAGGGATAATTACAGAAAACTACTCCTAAGATTTGGGTACAAAAACCCCACATGTTTGTGAGGTTTGATTATGTATTACACTTTACCACCTTTATAAGCAAAAACATTTCAAACTTACATTTGTGAAAATATTGCAATTACTCCCTTGCACTTAACACACAATCAAATCTCAATGGATTTTTTTATAATTTTCAAACATCTCAGGTTTTTTTTGTAATTAACCTAAACCTCAGGGGTAGTTTTGTAATTATCCCTTTAATTTATAAGACATTGGACACGTGTATGGTAGATCTACACCAAGTTTAAGTACACCAAGTGCAGCATCTAAAAGACCATGATTGACGTAGAATGTAGCCTTCCGGTGTGGCAATCTAACCATGCGTCCTTCAGTTCTTACGACTGTGAGTTTGATTTCCTATCAGACTAGAAGCATGTCTAGTGAAGTCACCTCGGGATGAAATTCGTTTTGAGAGATATTTGCTCGCCCCGGACTTGGCTCTCAGCTCCTTCGATTAGGCTCGGGGTTGGGTCATTACCCTGAACCAGCTAGGACCAATCTCCCTCACAGTGTCCTTCCTTTCTTTAGTCAACGAACTTATACTAATTCTAGGACTTGTCGCAAATACACTGGCTCCTAAGTCCTAATAATGTTCATTCTAATCCCTTCAACAAGTGAATAGCACAAACTGATTGCTGGAAAGAATTTTATCAAGAGCTAACTCTACAAAAACTACCCTTAGGTTTAGGGTAATTACCAAAAAATAAAAGACAGAGAAGTTTCAAAATTACAAAAAAAAAAGAACTAAGGTCTAATTCTATCTTAAGTGTGAGGGGGTAACTGTAATATTTTTAAAATTGTATGTGGATGTGTGAAAGTGTAACCCAGAATCAAATCTCAAGGTGATTTTTGTAATTTCCAGAATCCTCTAGCTTAGTTTTGTTATTAGCTCAAATCTGGGGTAGTTTTTATCACTTCTATCAATTATCATAGTTAGCCTCATACAAACACAAAGACAATTACGTATGACATTTAGTGCTATCAAGAGATTTGCCTTAATTCAGCAATTTGCACAACATAGAAAGAAATCTAATATAGAGAAACCAGCAAACCTGAAATGTCATAAAACATTTACACCAAACCTAAAACCTGACATTTTTGGCCCAAATTAACTAGCAGTCATTCCCTTCTACTTCCAGAGTTAATACCGAGTACTTCCGAGAAAAGTCAAAACATGAAAGTTTTGGAAGAGAAAGTATCAGGAAAACCACAGATAACACATACCTAATACCGAGTCATTCAAACACTTCTAGCAAAGCTAAACATGTCGTCATTCAGCCGTTTCGTCTTTCTGGCTTCCCACATGAATAACGGTCGGGGTTCACGGTAGTTGCTTTCATTTCAAGCTTATCAAGGCGCATCCTCAATTCCTCAATGGTGTTACTCAAATCAGCAATGAGCAGCCCTGTTTTGCGCTTCGTCGGTCTCCAAGTCACCAATAGTCTTCAAGTCTCCGTTCTTCTGAAGATACTCACCTAAGACACCCTTCGAATAGTAATCATCACCCCGAGCAAACCAACCATATAATCCATCCGCCAAACGAGGAGCTGCATAATAATCCTTCTTCCCATGATTGCCAACCTCGAATTCCTTCTCAAACATCATTGCTCTATGAAATCCCGACCAGTCTTTCTTGAATTCCACTACCGGATATCCACCACAATACAAGGGTCGAACTCTCACCGGATCAAAACCTCTCTTGGCCAAATCATTCTTGAGTCTACCGATATTCTCGACATCAACATTTGCTAGAATTCCCATCCAAGGCCACACGAACAACTCATTCACATCGTTTCCTTGGGGAACCTCAAGAGCTAATTCAGTTAATTTCAAGATAATTCTTCCTTGTCAAGATCGTTTTGATGTATCTGACGAGACCTAAATGCTTCCCCTTGTGCTTGATATCCCTGTTCTGTGAGCCCTTGCCGACGTCAGAGGCGTGTTGAAAAAGGTCCTTAAATGGGTAGACAAGCTTCTTTTTTCCAGGGCAGTATGGGCACCTGTACACATCATCCGAAAGCTTCACCTTCTGAGTGCCGTCCTTCAACTGTTCATAGCATCGATCAACATATTCGTCTAACTCGGACTCACTTATGTCAGTTTCATCTTCCGATGAGTAAGACATCTTTCAAAAGATTCTGAAATCTAAGGAACAAGTTAGAGTCATTATCAAATAGTAGCAGACACTAGTACTTTCTTCTATAATTCATTTCTTGCTACGTGAAAAAAACACATGTAGAATCAAATTGAGACATCACATTTATCTTATTATATATTCTAAACAACGTAAATCACGACAAGTTGACGTCGAAAATGTCATCTTGACGAATATATTTGTTTTCCTTTGAAACTACAGATAGACAATAGAAAAAATCGCCCCATCTATTTATATTTTCCTTTTTTTTCCATGCAAATTCCTTCATGGACCTCCAAGATGCAAAAGGCCATAAATAAGTCTCTAATGAACTCAAACAAGAGAAGGTCTGTAATTCCTGCACTACTTCTCGAAAACCATCCACAGAAAACAACTAAAACCTTCATATGCAACAATGCCAAAATTTGAAATGAACAAACAAATATCAAATACAAAATCAACCATTACTTTCTGCACAAAAACAGAAAAACACCCAATTGAAGCAAGCCTTACATTAGAAGAAGCAAAACCTTCAATCCGTAACTCCATGAAGTACTAATTCTTTTAGCCGGTTTAATAAAAGCTCACCCATCTTCAATTTTTTTTTAGAAAAACAAAATGCATGTCCATAAAAACATTATTTATTCAAGATCTTTGCAGAACTAAATACAGGAAGGGTTTTTGACAGACCAAACAACTACAAAATCAACCTCGACAGGAAGGGTTTAAAATTATTTCATTCAATATCTTTATAACACACCATATAAAGTAGTTGCACAGGAAAAACGCAAAAACAGAAACAACAAAACAAAACTACTGGAACACTAAAGGATCTTATAAGGAAAAAAGAAACAAAAGAAAGAGAGATACAGAAACCACAGATAGCTTAAAAAAAATGGATATTTTTCTATAGATTTTTTCCTCACATTTTGTGAGAAACCGATCGATTGTTTCAACTTTTCAAAGCAGGATGTTGGGGAAAATGATCAGAGATACAAACAATGTAGGAGTAAACAAAATGACAAGAAGTATTTTTTGGGTTTAAAATAAACACATACACATATCTGCATAATGAGAAATTCAAATATCTTCAGAGAGAGAGAAAGAGAGAGGATTTACCTTTGGAAGTTAAACCCAGTTTTTACTGTGGAGAAAGAGTAAAATACTAGCATCAGCACACAGACATTGAGTTTGATTTAGGGTTTATAGTGTTTGGCAAACAGGGAGTATTTGTGTTGAAGAAGAAGAAAGAGTAAAAAAATATTATTTTAATACCAAGATAAAGACTTCTAGTTACTATTTATTGTTAGTTATCATAATCTATTGCAAATTGTAATATTTTGTTAGTTATTATAATTAATTATTACAAATGGTATTTAAAAATTATAACTACATTAGAAATTTATATACATTGAACTATATTGTAAATTAAATAAATATACAATTTAGGATACAAATGGAATTAACATTCGGAGCAGAAGAGAAATTGAGTGCGAAATTATGAAATTTGTATGACATTAAATTTGGTGCAAACCTGGGGTTGGGGTTGGGTTTGGGTTAGAGAATGGTTTACATCATATTTGGTGTAATGGTGTGGGACTTAGGTTGAAGTTAGACCTAGTCACAGTTCAGGAATCGACGGTTCAAGAGTTGGAGAAATCGTGACCTTAATGTGGCCACTATAGTGCGGTTTGAGCCGCCAATAACTTAGTTTCCGAGGCTTTGTTAAGCAAATCCAGATTTAGACTAATGTTTGAGACCGACAAGTTTGTAATGACCAAAAATAGATAATTTTTATGTAAAGGGTATATCCATAAAGGACTCTTTAAGATAAATGTATTCTGATCAATCTAGAGATCATTTGGATTCCATTAGTAATGAGGATTCGGACAATTCTTGAATGAGGTCAGGGATCTTGTTGGATTGTCTAATTTGTAGCATAAATTCGGACATTTAAACTTCAATACCCTAAGGGCAATCAAGATTTATTGCCAATATTATTGATTCACAACACATGCTAAATTTATGTTGAAGCTAAGATGGCCAAAGCAATATTCCATTCAGTGACGAGAAATACTAAACCATTTGAGTTAATCCACACATACGCGTGTGATTTAAAATTTGTGCAAACTCAAGGTAGAAAATACTTTATCACTTTTATTGATGATTGTACAAAAAAATATTATGTATATTTTTCAAAGACAAATATGAAGTTCTATAGACTTTTAAAACTTATAAGAATGAGGTTGAAAATCAACACAACCTAGTTAATATGATTTGAAGTAATAGGGGTGGATGGTATGTTGCTCAATTTGAAGAATTTTGCTCGAAAACAGGTATAGTTCATCAAACTACAACCTCATACTCACCTCAATCAAATGACGTTGCTAAACGCGAAAATCATATTCTAAAATATACAATGAATGTGTTGTTCATAAATTGTGTCTTACCCTGAAACTTGTGGTATGAAGCCATACTTTTTGCTAACCATTTTCTTAATAAAATAACACACATAAGTAAATATAAAACTCCATATGGAAAGTCGTATACCATATTATAAATTTTGGCTAATGTGACTAAGCCAAAATAAGTCAGGACTAGACCTAAAAAGATTAATTGTAATTTCATTGGATATGCAAACAATAATTGTGTATATCACCTTCTAGTATACAAATTAATAACGATATAATCATATAACTAAGAAACACTGTATTATTTGATAATGTCTTTCCTTGCAATGAAATGGAAAAGGTGGGATATAACAAAACAATTTATGAATTTGCTTGATTACCTATGAAGACGAACCAAGACGCAATAAAAGAACAACAATAACTAAGTCTTTTATTCTTGATTTTCTAACTTATATGCATGTTAGAGAACTAACCCAAAACTATTCAAGAAGCTATGTCTACTCATGATTTTCTAACTCAATTTTTAGGATTGATTGGATGTTAATTCATAATCACCAAAGATCGATATTAGTTCTTACGGCTTACTAGATCCATTATATACACATATATATTTGAAATAGACAAAACTCGTCAAAAACCATCTAACGGTTTGTTCCTAGTTAGATGGACCCAACCCGATTCGTGTTTTTTTGTAATTTCAAGCATCGATGGTATTTTTATAATTCTGAATAGATGGTGATATTTTTGTGATTATGAACGCAGTGCCATTTTTGTAATCTTCTGGGACGGTGATATTTTTGTAATATTAAGCGATGATATAGAACGTTAAAAGTATTAGCTTTTTCCCTACAAAGTATTAGTAGTACCACTAGAAAGTATTAGTAATCCAATTGACAAGTATTTATTAGTAATCCTCATGAAAATATTGATTTTCCCCTCAAAATATTAGTATTTCTCCTAAAACGTATTTAGTCTCATTGAAAAATATTAGATTTTTCGACTACAAGTATTTTAGTCTTCCTTTCTAAAAAAAAATACTAGCTTATCTTACAAAAATATGAGTAATTCCACATAAAAACATTAGTAGTTTCCCATAAAATATTTGTTACTCCTCTAAAATATTTAGTAGCTCTCTCCGAATATAATAGTTTCCTCTCTGAAAATTTTTATTAGTCCTCCTAAGTGTTTGTAGCTATCCTAAAATGTATTACTATTAGCAACGACCAACAGATATGGTTGTTGTGGTATTGGTGGTTGTGCGCGCGACTGTTAGTGGGCCGATGAGTCGGATATTTGGATTCGTTCTAACGAATTGCATCCGTTAGACCATATAACTGAAGATTGACTCTTTGAAATATGGTGTCCACTTACAAAACATAGGCTAACAAAATAAGTTTGTAAAGCTATAATTATATTTTTTAGAATATTTCTAAAAGATGAAGAAAATAAATCACTTTCCAAACTCAAAACAAGAAAATGCATCTAAAATAAAATCTAGACATATCCTATTAAATGTAGGAGGTTATGAAACATTTTAAATAAAAATAGCTAAACATAATATAACTAAAGCTCTAGAACCTTTTCTAACGTGGTCGTCAATCTCAATTTTCCACGTATAATTTGTTTCTTTTTTCTTATGCCGAATAATAAAGTACTATTGAATTATCTTTAAAAAAATAAAAAAAATCATAAACTTAATTAGCTTTTTTCTATTAATCAGTGTTCTAAAAACACTAGATCTAATTAAGAACAGAGTTAGAGCTAGAGTGCAGCGTTAGACGGAGTTTTAGTAGGGTTAGGTAGGGCCTAATAGAAAGAATAACATAAATGAACAAAACTGACTGTGGCAAATTTATATCGAATCGAGCAGCTGAGAATTTTAGAATAGGGCTATTAATGCTTAACCATAATAAATATTGTACACAAAAAAATCAACGGTGCTTGCCGTGGTAAGTGTTCTAAAATAATCTGATTCAATTTGTTTCTCTCAGATTTTTACCTATTTATAGCCATAAAGGGCTTTTCTTTACTCTTCTGCAAGACTCCTTTCGTGTCGGGGTGGAATCGTCTGCTATTTCAATCGGGCTTCTCTGCTAAAGGTGGGATATTTTTTTGGTTTTTATTTTGTTTTTGTGATTAGAACATCGTTAAATTCAAGGATGAAAGATAAGGAAAACGTCTTTATGTGTTGTATAAATGTAAAAATTTAGAATCGATTTGACCTGTTACATCTGCTGTCAGTTTTTATGGCATTGGGTTTGAGGAAGTCACGGGTTGAAAGTTGGAAAGAGTTTATCGGAATTGGAATTTGCTAAGTTCTTTTGTTGTTGGGCTCTTTCGAATTTAGGGTTTGGGGGTTCCGTATTTGATTTGACTTTTCTATCTGCCATGGATTTTTTGATATGTTATGCAACCTGAAATTGGGGTTTTGTGTT
The DNA here is from genome assembly GCA_016081115.2 of Rehmannia glutinosa. Taxonomy (NCBI): domain Eukaryota; kingdom Viridiplantae; phylum Streptophyta; class Magnoliopsida; order Lamiales; family Orobanchaceae; genus Rehmannia; species Rehmannia glutinosa. The sequence goes on from CM071924.1 coordinate 947,405, forward strand.
GCTGAATATCGGTGGAAAGTTCTCAAATATGGGTATGACTCATGGCTTTCGAATCGGTTACGGATTGTGTATCAGGAAATTTTAGATTTTGAGTTTTTGCCATTCTATCGATCTTCTATACATTGAGTGGTTATGGGGCTGAATATTGGAATTAGTATGGAATTAGAAAACGTTTTAAATCTGCTCTCTGCGAAATCTCGGACCAGCATAAAAACTGAACTGAAGTTTCGTTTTGCCCTTATCTGTTTCTTCATTTGTAACTCTTAATTTGAGCTGTGTACTCAGGCTTGGAACGGAACTTGGAATGAAAAAAACTAATCCAGTTTGAATGGAGTTTTTTTTTTTTTTTTTTTTTTGATCTTTAGGTTCGGCTTCAGTTGCATGAAGAGGAATTCCCAGAAAGAAGGGATTGGGATTTAATAATTTAGTTGAGATTGCGAGTTGAAGTATAGACAACTCCTCCTCAGAATGTAGATTTGAAGTGTTATTTGGAACTTAAACTTGTTGCTTTACAGTTTTTTTTTTTTTTTCAAAATTAGGGTCAAGGGATTTGGTTGTACCTATTTAATGATGTTTTTTTTCAGTACTTAATTGGTGTTGTTCCTGCAAAGTTGCCATATGTGCACATGTATTTACAATTAGTTGTATGCACATATATTAGATGGTTCAGCAAGAAATTAATGCTTCCTCTAGCCAATTGAAGTTCTTGGGATTCGCTCGCCGGCAGTTTTTCTGTTGTATTTATTTGATATTTTGTTTTGTCAGTTATTGGTGTTATCCTGAGGAAGTTCTTTTCGTCGCATCTATCTTGCAGTTTATACGTTTATTAACATCCTTTACGTCTGTGCATTCATGTTATCATATCAGCCAGGAACAGAAGAGCAGAATATCTTTAAGTAAAATTTAAGCATCCAGTCGAAATTAGTTTATTCGCGCGCTCGCATACTTCTAAATAAATTCCGCACCACTAATTTTGTGCAAGTTTATAACAATTAGAAAATTTGTTAAATATTTTATCCCTCCTAGTGGTTCCATTAGATCCGAAGGCTCAGACACTTAGTAGTTGAATCCATGTTCTGAATGTAGATAGAATAGAGTCCTGAATGAAGACCAATCCACGAATCCGAGTCCATTTGATTGATGTTTGTTGTGCATGCACACAATATTCATGTATGTGTAATGTCTTTATTACATTATTTCTTCCCATCTCCATTAAGTGAGCGAAGGTTGCATCTAATATGCTCTTTTGGAATTATAAAGGCTGACGATGGTCAGTACAAGAGGCAAAAAGACTGCCAGCTCCAAATCAACTCCTGAGGTGAATGAGGCTGCTGAAAATGCTTTAGCTGAGGGACAGGCTTCTCATACTCTGACAGTGAATGCCAACGAACCCAAGGTGGATGGTCAATTCAAGATAAAGTAGAAATACCTGTTGACAAAGCAGGAAATGAAAGTTATGAGGAATTCTCTGGTGAAGAAGAAAGTGAAAAAGTGACAAAAGTAGGCAATGTTGATGAAAATATATTAGGAACAGAAATGAATGGTGATAATAAGGCAGAATCAGAGCAAAATACTTCTGAAGATGATGAAATTGATGACCAAGAAGATCTAATGTGGGAAGATGAAGAAACTTCTGAAGAAGACAACGAAGAGAATGTTGATGACAAGGATGAAGTTAGTGAGGAAGAGGCAACAAAAGAAGAAGATGATGATGAGGATAAAGTTAGTGTGGAAGAGGCAACAGAAGAAGAAGATGATGATGAGGATGAAGTTAGTGAAGAAGAGGCAACAGAAGTTGCAAAAGGAGATGGTACGGAAGGCAAAGCAAAAGGAGATGGTACGGAAGGCAAAGCAAAAGGAGATGGTACGGAAGGCAAAACAAAGGGAGATGGTAGGGAAGCCAAAGCAAAAGAAGATGGAAGGAAAGCTAAAGAGCATAATAGTGAGAAAGTGGAAGTAAGTTTGAAGAATGTCAAGAACTCTAGTGAAAGAAGCAGCAAGAAGAATAAGCGAGTAGAGAGGTCCAAGAAAGTGGACTCTAGAGATAAGCCAGAGTCATCACGCAAGAGAAAGGCGAAGAAGAAAGTCAAGAGCATGGGGATGATTTTTATGTGCAGTTCTAAGACGAAGAATGACTGCTACCAGTATAGGGTTCTTGGGCTGCCAGAAAGCAAGAAAGATGTCGTGGAAAAGATTTATGCTGGGATGCGGTTATTTTTATATGATGTCGATCTAAAGTTGATGTACGGTATCTATAGAGCTGCAGGACCTGGAGGTTACAACATCGAACCCAAGGCCTTCAAGTCACAGTTTCCAGCTCAGGTTCGTGATATTTTATCACCTATAGTTTTTTACCATGCGCCATTTTGTGAATGGTACATAAAATTCTCGAGACAAGATTAAGTGGTAAAACATATAAAAGCTTACTCTCCAAAAGTAAATATTATCAATAAGGATATAGATTTCACTTAACTTTCGCTGCATAATGCCGCAGTTTTAATAGTTTAACCTTTATTGGGAGTGTAACCTGAGAAAATCTTCATTTTTAGATTCTGTGTGAAGTTTTCACTGACTAAGACCTCTTCTCTTATTTATTAGATATTAAATTTAAACTTATAGTGTCCATTTAGTCTTTAGTGTATTTTTGCTAATTGGGACTTCTCGTCCCATTGCTCTCTCTCTCTCTCTCTCTCTCTCTCTCTCTCTCTCTCGTAATAAAATCTTTTGTTTCTTGTAAAATAAAAATAAAAATTGAACTTATAGTGTCAGGATTCATTTTTATATAGTGTCTTCCAAGCCTAATTTAGGTCTATCTAGTACTTCCGCAAAACTCTTAATCATTGCATTCGGAAAGAAACTTTTAAATTTTATCATTGTTCTCTCTTTTTGCACGTGTTTGATCATTCATTTTTTTGTTCTTTTGTGTGCCACTGTGCGCCTGTGGAAAGTTGATACAAATATTTTTTGTTTGAGTTATTACTATTTTCATGGGACATCCAAAATAGTGACTGTGATAACTATGATATGGAGGGAGTACAAGTTAATTCAGACAGTTAAGTGAGTTTTTGATTATGATCCAAGCAATGTGATTTTCTTAGTCGAAGTGGTTCAGTCTTTTATGTATTCTGTGAAGAGTCATGTCCTGTAGGCATCGTGTCTAATGTTTGAAGTCCCACCTTATTAAAACTCATACGTGAAATAGAATATTCATTTGTCAATAGATTGTCTACGAAAAGGTTTAGCAATTCTGGGGACTGCTTATCATCTCAGCCATAACGATTTTCATCCTTTATTTCTATAGTTTCTTATCATTTATCAGAACTGCTTGTTTAGCACACAGCCCATTTCCTTCTGAAAGATGGGATGACCTGTTTTCACATTAAGTTGCAGCTGCAATCTTTTTCCAATTGAATAATAGGACATTGTCATGTAAAACAACCTTGGGAATCACCGTTTAAGGTGATGTTTTGGGATTGCGAACCATTAAAAAGTAATTGTGCTTTATCTATGGTACATCAATGCAGGTTGTTGGAGTCTTGTTAGTTATTTATGTTCTAGAGAAAGTTGTGGAGTCTTTTAATATATGATGTCTAAGAATGGAAGAAAGATTCAAGTTCTGAAAATTATTGGAAAGAAAGAAGACAATAAAAAGAGATCAAAAGAAAGCTAAGCAGCGCTACTAGAACTCAAGAAACCGCAGAGTCAAAAGAAGCTCTAAAGCTCTTTAAATCCCTATAAACTAATCGCTGTTCAACTTTCAACAAATAATGAAGGTTATAACTTATATCTTCATATATAGGCCTTAAAGAACTACTTCAACTAGGACTAGATTTTCTATTAGGGAAAATATAAGTTAATCCTATTAAGACGAAAGGACTAAGCAAAGTATTTACGGAAAGATCTGCAATTCATCAAATTCCTAAAATACTCCTAAGCTAAATTCACTAATAAAATTCATTAAAATGGTTAAGAATAAATTATTCAATGGAACTTGTATTTCCTCTATTATAACTTCCCTCATGGTTTTTTCATTTCAATCCTTTACTCTTCCCATCATTCACCACTTGTTTGAAAAAACTTCATCTTGAGATCTTAAGTTTAAAGCATGATTACTCTTCTTATAACTAAATCCATAATTGGGTAAAATTTTTGGGATACATATACAACCACGTTTTCCCAAATTGGATAGAAACTAGGTATTAAGCTCCTTTCTTGTCCCAAAGATATTTTCTGGTAAGAAAAATGTTTTTATAAGATTAGATTCAGCATAGAGCTGTTGCTCAAGTGTCTTTCAAAATTTGCTTTCTTCGAAAGACGATCTTTTCTTTGCTTTGGTGGGATAAATTTCAACCACTTCATCTTTTATACGTCTCATAGTCGCACCGAATTTTCCAATCCCGCAGTGTCTTATAATCGAAAAATTATATGGTTCTGAACAAGTTCTTTTGGTTCAATAATATTTTCCTCAATTATTCTGGAACCATTTTCACATGCCGTCAGCTCTTTAACACCAGTGGCAAATATGACAAGAGTATGGTCACCAAGCAAGTTATGTTCTGAGGCTTGCATGTTCTTTGATGATATCTTAGTATGAAAGTTAGACATTAGCCACATACTTGTAGCAACTTTTGTAGTGGACTCTTCTTTTTGTCAGTCTTGTCAATAGCATTTGCATATTTTTCTCTAATTTAGTCCTAATTTCCAAGTAATACTTTCATGTTCTGTTGTACTACCTCATTGAGGGACTTAAAACTCTGCATCATGAAAATATTCTTTCGCACTCGTGCCCAGTGGATATCTTGTGCTCCATTTCATCCTTAAAAAGAAGTTTCCATCTGATGTCATCATTTAGTCTATCCATCTAAACGAGGATCAGTTGTTTATATGGACGTTCTCTATTAGGTGTTGGAACACGCCAATGTAGCTTCAGACTTTCACAGTTCATTTTCTGATTGTTATAAGCCATCTTCATTTTTGAGTAATCTAAGTGGATGTTTAGCTAAATCTATTTAGAAGATCTTATAAGCTCCTGCATCTTATAAGATGCTATGATATCTTATTTCGTTTTATTGGAGAGTTGCTATCATGAATAGAAGTAGCAATGTTCATAGGCCAGAATCTCACGTCTTTCCTGAGATTCAGAAGTTCATGCCAAGCCTAGAACATTCAGTACATCGACTGAAAAAACAATATGTTCACTTCTGCCTTCGTAATTGGATAAGGTCTAAAAATTAAAAAAGTATCAGTCGAGTTTCTGAGAAGTTTATGCTTGCTCTTGGTAGGAGAGTGTCGACATTTGTCCGGGACTGTAAACTATATTGGTGTCTGTGATGTATTGCCTACAGATGCATGGCTTTCCAGATATTTAAGTGCTATTATAGGTTATAGGTTAAGTGGAGCATTTTTAGTGCCACTCCTGTAAATTAGCAACCGGAATGGTTCGGCACCGTCCGTACTCTATTCCATGAGCAAGCTTGTGTAAGAAATAAAAAGTTGAGAATGATTCAGTAGAAAGTATATTATAGTTTGATATCTCATGAGAAGAGGAGCGAGGAGCAGGATGGATATCTAGTATCTAGAGCATACCTATTTATTCATTATTATGTAATAGCAAACTGGAACTGGCTCTTCAAGGTTCATTAAATAAAAACTAGTAACCAAGTAGGTTATTGATACCTCAAATGAAGATTTGGCATTTGCTAGATAGCCTGGAGATACGTAAAGGCAGTAGACAGCATACATGAAACAGGATATTCAATTATTGATGGCAAAAAAGTTTTAGTACAGTTGGCCGATATAAGCCTCGATTGTGGGAGAAAAATGGAATAAGAGAAGGGGAAAGAAAGTTAGAAGAGCATAGGATTTTCAATTCTAGAAAATATGATAAAGTTGGAAGTTATGAACAAGCTACCGAAACATAGGAATAGTAGAGAATTAGATTAGCATATTATGTTCTTAATCATCCATAATCATATCAACGAATGTGCTGAAAAGTTGGAGATTTTTGGCAGGTGACATGTTATCCTTTTTTGAGCCTTATAGAATGGAAAGGACATCCTATATAGAATGAATAAGCTTGAACTTGTTACTTGAACAAATAATTTAATAGTTCCATTTTCATTGCAAATTCTGAGTGTTGATATCTTCATAAATTTTATATGGTGTTAAAGGAGTTTAATAGTTTTCGTTTTATGTTCTTTTATATTTTTGGATTATTATCTTGCTTTCCATTTGCTTCTCCTCATTCTTCCTTGTCCGGGAGGTGGGGTGGGGTTGGGGCCGCAGATGGATGGAAAGAAAGCAGTGCCTGTATAGGAAAAGCGTTTTCTCTTGCACTCGAGTTTTATGGTGCTGATTTTTGTGTCCGACTCTTCTGCCAATATTTGAAACAAATTTTTGAGATTTTTGATAAATAAAGTTAATGCACTATTTGACAGTTTAGGCTTTTGGTTTATATGGTCTGTTCAGAAAATTATTGTGGCCATCAAGTGTAGATATGTTTCAGTATGTATAGAAGAAAGCATGGGCTTAATATTTGTTATTGTATGCGTACAATTAATTTGAACCTCATCAAAACTTCTCAATTATAGGTGGTCTTTTTCTCATCTTTTCACTTTATCCTAAAGGAAAACTGTTGAATAGGTTTTTTCATGCCTATCCATTTTCTCTTTTTATGAATAAATTGGTATGAGAGCTCACTTTTGAAATACTAGAAGCAGGATTTTTACTCATACTTCTGTAGTTCGATCGAAAAATTTGGGAAACCAAAAATATGAGAAAGATGCCAATAGTGCAAACTGCAAACTGAATTTTGACACATCTCCAAACAGGTTTGTTATTAAATAGGAGACAAATGGAGTATTTCTTGGAGCATTTTAAAGAAAGTGAATTGTGACTTTTAGCTCTAGTAAGACGGTGTTTCATATGATTTTATTTCATATTTTGGTGACCACGCGTCATATATTTTTCGACATCTTCAAATTATTGATGTGCTTTAAAGCTAGCTTTTGCTGTTCAAATGTTATGAACATTTGAGCTTTGAGGTCCTTTTCTTGCTTCCTTTAAAATAGTCATTTCAATACTTTTAAATGTATGGTTTTGTTCTTGTTGCCCTTGAGTCTCAAATACCTCCCTCCAATGAGAACTAATTAAGGTGTTTAGCGTTCACGACCGATGATTGATTTTGCAGAGCTCCATTTAAGACACCCCCTGTTCTTGTAAGCATTTTTTGTTAGAGTAGAATCTGATATATAGTGTTTGATGAAATTGACATTTTTCATCCACAAATCTGATAATCATGTTTGAACTGCTAAATATACATTCGATGTTCGGTAAATTTGCTGTGGTTTGTGAACTACAACAGTGTGAGCAGTGTTGAAAATCTCTTAATAAATATATATGATTTTGATTAGAATCTGGGTACTGTATTAGGTTCGATTCACTATTTTTGACGATTGCTTGCCATTACCGGAAGAGAAGTTCAAGAAGATTATCAAGGACAACTACTATACAAACTCCAAGTTTGACTGCCTACTGAAGTCGGAACAGGTTTATTGACATTACATCAATAATCGATAATATCTTTAGGAAATCCCCAGGAAATGCTGTTGACATCTGCATCTCATACCATTCTCTTGACCACATTCTGTATATAACTCCTTCTCAGGTTAAGAAATTGTGTCAGCTGTTTATTGCTACAAGCAAAAAGGACATGCCAAAAAAGTTAGGCAGGGGCCGCAAAGCAGAAAAACACCGCCCTGTACGCCGAGAGAGAAGTAGAAGGCAGAGAGTGGGTGATAAGAGGAACCTTCCATTGAGGGACGAGCTCCGACCCCGTGAGCGTCCTCGTAAGCGCCCGAGGAAGGCTATGACCCCACCACCGCGTCGACCTCCGCCAGCCCGCCAACCATCTCCTGTTCGTTCATACGTCTATGAGAGGACTTCTGACGTGGATGCTTATAGGCGGGACCCGTATTTAGAGAGTCGCGATGCTTACAGAGATAGGCGTGATCCTCCGCTCTTAATTCGCCGTGATCCTTACAGAGATCCACCTAGAGATCCACCTACGGAACGCCGTTACCATATCGGAGATGGACGCGATCCGTATCTGGAGCGCGACTATCCTCCTTACAGAGATGGGCGGGAACCGTACATAGAGCGTCGTCACGATCCTTATAGAGACGGCCCGGATCCCTATTCGAGGCGTCGTGATCCTTACGTAGACGAGAGGGCGCCTTATTTAGAGCGCCGCGATCCGTACAGAGACGGACGAGATTCGTATTTGGAACGACGTGTTCCGTATGGAGACGCTCCACTCTCCGAGCCTTACGGCGCGTACAGGAGGGACCCATTATCGGATCGCCGTGATGTTTATAGAGAGGATCAAGGAGTTGAGTACCGTGATTCTTTTAGGAGGGATGACGTGCTGGAGCGTCGTGAGCTTAATCCGTTCAGTTTGGAAACTAGGCATGGCCATGACATTGCTACCCGGGATCCCTATGTTTCGAACCGAGAACGGCCATCGTATGCCGAGCCTATTTATTCTGCAGAATATCCTTCTCGGGTGGGCTTGGCGCGTGAGTACCGTCTTTAGGTTTGTCTGACCGATCCTGATAATGAATTCCTAATAAAGATAAAGACTGTTTTATGGTTTAATCAGGTGTTTTAGTACTTTTTATTTGCCAGTGGTTGTTTCTGTTTGGTACTCTTTGAACTGTTTGATCTCTGACTTTGAAGCCAGGCTAGTCTGTATTCTGTTATCTGATATCTTGTTCCATCTCATTGAGCTGGGATGGAGAAAGATAAAATATTATGATTCTGGATGGATTTGAAATAGATTAGCCTCATGAGGCCTAACTTTGTTTGTGTGTGTGTGTGTGCTTTTCTTTTCCTTTTGGTACTTTTATGGAACTTGCATTAAGAAATGATGGTAGTATTTTACCTTGATGCAGTCAAATGCCAAAATAGGAATATTTATGAATTTTCTTTACAGTTGGATTTTCTGTCACTGGATTGCAGAAATGGATAGTTAAGATGAGGTGCACAAACTATAGAGCTACTTTTTCAAACATTGAAATTCTTGCAATCCATGAGGCAAATTGAAAATGTGTGTAGGTTGATGATGATTCAACATATCCACAAACCATGTGGTCTATTACATATATGTATAGCCCCCCTTCCCACCCCCCAACAATACACTAGGGTGGCAATCCTTGACACCCCACGAACTGGTTGGTCCTGAGGTAAACACGAACACGAACCGGTTGACCCATATCATTATCCTTGTGTTTTTTTCAATTTTGATAAACTACCTATAAATAAATGATGCTAGGTTGCACTAAAGTAAAAGAAATATATCTCCTATGTTTGTTTACTTGCAACAATTTCTTTGTTTGCTACATGAAGCACAATCTACAAACAAGAAATAAAAGCCGACATATTGATTAATAAAACCAAATGATGATGTCTTAAAAGTATGAAAGAAGTCTTTGGAGCATTCCCCATTTACATATCACCTATATTAATTTTATTTCCTCTCTAAATTAAGTATTACATATCTTTTGGTTTCTTTCTTTCTCTATCTTTTCTTGGTTTTTCTTTATTTAAGCTAAACTTAAATATGAATATCAATTGATAATCGAATCAAATAACAGTTCAGTGGTTCAGACTCTCATGCTCAGACCACTGGTCTGAGGTTCGATTCCCACAACACCCTCCCGTCCCAGGATATCAATATCTTCTTACATTAGCAAACATATGCCCCCCCCCACTCCCACTCCCACTCCCACCCCCACCCCCCGGAAAAAAAAAAGAAAAAAAAAAGAAACAAAATCAAAAAGCATGAAAAAGGGATTGAGATGTTCATCGTGTTTTGTTCCACAAATTTATTTTACTTCTTATTCCATTATATTGAATGAATATATGTGTACAAGATAATGTCATAATCATAAACATGTCATTCATCTAATACTAGGGAATAAGAAGTGGAAGAAAAAAACGGAATAGGAAATATGAACTCAGAGAAAGACCACTACGGATATCTTTATTTTTTGCATTTTTTTTCTTGTATTTTTACCTAGATTTGAATAGGATATACAGGCCCCCAGGGGATTGTCCTGGTGGCGAGCGCTCTCCTTGGAGAGCTAGAGGTCCCAGGATCGAATCCCCTGACTAGCGATGGAAGTGTGGGCTTGGGGCGGCCCATCTCCCCAGAGGATTAGTCTCATTACTAGGTCCGAAGGCTCCCATAGGCCCATAGGGCAGTGTGTGGAAAAATTGTGTAACTAGTATGTGGGGATACCTCTAATAGACAAAAAAAAAAAAAAAAGGATATACAGAAGTTAGTTAAAGTGGTTCTGGTGGTTGGTTTTTAATATCATCAAAAAGCAGTTATGTAGGCGTGCTGCATTTTTCTTTAAATAAAAAGAAGAAAAGAAAAAGAAAAAGAGGAGTTTTGGGCACTTGAATCTAGTAGAAAGCCAAAAAGAATAGTTACCTAATGAGTGCCAATCCAATTTATATATTTGATATGGAATTAAAAATGTACCTACAACAATAATACAATTGTTGTAGTTTTTTTTTTTTTTTTTTTCCCCCAAGTAAAAGGCTTGTAATCATAGTAGATTCCCCTTAAGGCTTAATGTTAATAATTCATATGCTTAATGAGTCTAAACTTTAAATATAAGTATACTGATATATATATATATGTGTGTGTGTGTTCTCCAATTGTAAGTAACTTAAGACACAATGAAAATCTTTTAAAACAAATTATTCTTATTTACGAAGAAATTCCTTATATTGAATACTGTTCTAAAAATCTCTGTCTAGCCCCGATTAGTCTCCGTTTAGGCGTTAAGTCTCCCTTGTCCGCTTACATTATTCTTCCGATTAGGCGTCGTCTAATCCCACCTAGCCTTCGCCTAGGCGCTAGACCCCAGTTTAACGCCCGACTAGCGCCTACATTATTGTAGACTCAGTTAAATAATTTATGAAGTTGAGATTCTATAAAGAATGATGTGTAAATGTGGTGATATTTTGCTTGTTTGACAAATAAATTGAAGTATGTGCCCAAAAGAAAAAGGTAGAAAACTTGCAATTTTAGGGATTGCTTAAAGTGGAAGAACAGATGTGGGCAAGTTCAATTAAAAGAGTATGCATGCCAAGGAGAACAATATGGTCCCCTATTTTCAAAATTTTCACCCTAGGAAGGGACGAAATTATGAGTTGCTTTGAAACACACAAATTGTTTTACCCTCAACAAAAACAAATTATTAGGTTTCTTAAATTATTCCAATCATCTTTAATGTTGTATATAGGTGCTTATTTTCTATGTAATCTTACTTTTATAGCATGGTTATATCAACAACCAACTATTTTTATTTAGGAGTTGGTCTTATATGAGACCGTTTCATGAAATTATGTTCATGTGACGAATTCAACAAAACACAAAAATTATGGGTTTTTTCTTATGGGTATACATCTGGGTTGAAATTCATTTTGATATAGGATTTTTCTCATGGACATAGTCCATGAAACCGTTTATACAAATTTTTGCTTTTATTTAGTGCATTAAAGATTATTCCTAGAAATTATTTGACATAATAATCATTTGAGCCGAATTATTAGAAATTTGTCTTGCACTTTACACATTTATTTTGAATAGTCTCTATTTTGATTTATTAGATTATCGAATGATTATTTTTAGCATAATCCTGATGTCGATAGTGGTTTGTCTGTGTTGCTGACTGAAATTCATTACTAAGCCAATTGATCCGAGAGAAGTTTATTTTAAATCAGGAGCTTTTGGAAACAAGTTTATAAAGTTTATTCTAGTTATGTTCTTTCGTAAGCTATATATGAGACTCGTTGGGGTATATTTCATGCCACCCAAATGAGTAAATTAAACATAACACTCTTGAGATTGAGGCAAAACTATAATCCATTTAATTTAACATGTAAAATGTACCTTATTATCACATAAGCATGCATCCTTGCTTTCATGAATTGTAATTTGTGTAAGTAAACGCATCTGTATCTTTCCTATAGGTAGCCTTATATGTCCAAAACAGAATAAATGTTGAAAATCTCTAGAACAGTATGGAATCTGAAAGTTCGATTTTTGATATGAGATTAGTTTTTTTTTTTTTTTTTTTTTTTGATAACGATAACGAAACAAAAAACCAGCTTTACCTACGAAAAATCAGTATGTATGTATTAAGAAAATTGTAAAGTGTTGGTAAAATCATTGACGTAAAATATTTACTTACGAATCTAAAACTCATTGGTAAAATACCTACGGAAAATCTCACGTGAATTGAAAAATATCGGTAATTTGTCGGTATAATTTGGGAAAGATGATATTTTTTATTCGTAAGTAATTGTAAAATTTAGTGACAAAAAAGTCATTTATGTTGGTAATTTTGTCGGTAAATTGGAATTTTCTTGGAGTGAATTAAGGAATATTTTTAATCTTATGTGACAAATTTTATAGCTTTTAAGAGGATCATAAATTTGAAACTTTAATAAACTTACACAAAAAATTCATATTGAGTCCATTACGTTGTAGAAATCCACGCCACCCACTTGGATCCACCCACTTGTGGCACCCAAGTCGGTGGCATGGACCAAACCATTACCGTCCATTACAACCCCCTCACTTCATCTCAGCTCTATAATATGGGCCCATAAATATAATTATGTAGACTTTTTCTCTGCACAAGCCATATAATATTTTCCCAAAAACAGACCTTTAAATGTAGGTGACAACTAATATTGTCAGTCAAAGAGTTTTAAAGGGCCCTGTCCTTGTCTATTTATTCAAAAGTGAGACATTTTGTTCAAAGATCTCTTCATTTACACACACATTTGCTACAAAATAGATAAACAATTGCAGTATGTGTCATAAATTTGTGATCCATCAGTCAATTTTCAAGCTAAATTTTGAGTCAATTGTTCATACCTACAGCACTGTATAAGTCTACTACATGATTTAAAGTTGGTCAGAAATATAAGATTTGATATAATGTATTTGGTACATGTATATATTTTCTTAAAGTCACACAACAAAGCTGAAATATATTTTTTCGGGGCTTAAAGTTAAGATGGTTAATACAAAAACTATAGCTGAAGTTTTAGCTTAATTACGAAAATTTCAGTTATCTTTTAACATTATTGCCCTTCATAACTTATCCAATCTAGGACAAATTACATTATTGCCCTTAATATCAATAAATTAACTTCTTACTACCTAAATTTAAGGATAAAATCTTAGTCATTAACTCTTACTTACCAACGGCTGAAATTAGTCCATACAGACTCACCCTGGAACTGGTTCTCATTTGTCCAATCCCCTTCTATATATAATATATAATCCTAAAAGTTGGATATATTTTTTCATGTGTAATCCTAAAAATGATCCAATGGTCAAAATATGTGAAAGAAAAAAAAAAAACAGATAATTCCAAATTACTGATGTGAGGATTGGGCCATCAAAATCTGCATTATATTGTTGTGCAGAAATCAAAAGAGTTTGCATAAGAAGTTAAGGCGAAGCACATGAGGAACAAGTATGGAATTGATGTATCAAACATTATAGAATTATTGGTGGCCCCCAAATTTGATTCTATATTTTGCAATTATATATTTTATTCCTTACAAATTAACCAAATTCAACAAAAATATTAGCATGGCAACTTGGTACGGTCGAATGGTAATTTATTTTCTAGAAACATGTTTCAGGGAATATTCTTCATTAAAATGTATTTATTTGTCTTTTTTTCTTTCTTAATACGTGATTTTGTTTGAAAAACAAAAATAAAATTTTACCTGTGTTTGCAAATTAGTATTACGTATATAGTACATAAATGTTAATGTTACCAAGTTAGACAAACATATATATAAACCAAAGCTTAATAAATACATGGGAATAAATTACCTAATAAGTAATATTATATATAAATAATTGAAATAATTAATAATTTATTATATTATAATATAATAAATAAATCATAAGAAATTTCATAATAAACTCCCAACATTTTTTTTAAATTCCAATATTTAATAGAATTAAGTATGTTGATTTAACAAAATATACGCAAAATAATTTTAAAGGTTTCACTTGCAATATACTACTCTAGCTAAACAAAAGTGTGTAGATACATACACACATATGATTTGGGTGAGAATCAATGTACTTGAGTTAAGGTCGCCACGACACAAGTTGAAGGTCTTTAGTTCGTGGTGACCACTGACCTAAATACATAACGCACGTTAGATTAATTGGAGTGATTGTCGAATACAATGTATTGGTTCTGATAGGAAAGTTCTTCACAATTACCAATTACAAACCGAAATGAACTATTCTATTACAAATGTAAACATTAATCAATCAGTAAGTCGAGTCGAGATACTATCTCTATCCGCAAGACAATTACGCCCCGCTAGTGCTCGCGGTTTGACGTATTGCCTCCAAAGATAAAACGACTTTGTCTTCTCGCGTAGTAGCACCACTAACACGTACACCTTCAACGAAAAAGTGTTGAAGACCATTCTTTGGACTTTTTGTGCGGAAATGCGCGAAGTATGGCTTTGTGTATGAATATTTTGCTCTACATCAATTGCAATGCACTCAAATGAATTTATGACAAACACACATGCAGGAGATAACAAAAAGTAGTGGGATTAATCCAATTGTAACATCCCAGGATGTTACACCCCACTACTTCTATAAATGCATAAGTAGTGGGCTCTTTTTCGGATGACCACTTGGAGTTACTAACTCAATAATCACCTAACCCTGACACCTACAATGTCCGTTCATTCATCGGCTCCAACATCCAAGTGGCAAAACTTTAGTGGACCAGGACCCGCCCAAGGGGCCGGGCCGCCCGCCCATGCCCATGCCTAAGCCGGGTAAGCGGGCGGGCGGGCGCGTCTTGCGCGCGTGACCCACTTGTGATCATCCACTTGTGTTATAGTTTATACAACTAATAACACCTTCTAGTAAATAAACTAGGATAAACTATGATTTTTATTCCATGTGGGATAAGGCATAAGCCTTTTATCTCCCTTTAAATAATCTTTACATAATGTCCATTTATGTGGCTACCTTCGTGTATTAATTTCTCACTCACCTAAATTCGGTTTTGAGAAATAAAAATACTATGAACATCTACTCGGAACGTAGATTAATAATATATAATTTAATTCCTCCATAATTAAATATTTAGCCACCGAAAAATTGGTTAAAGTCGGATCGACACCCACTTTATCAAAACCAAAATTTCCAACAAAATGATGTCTAACTAAAACCACACGAAGTTTAAATTAGTATAGGTGGTGAGGTCCTTAGGAACTAAATAAACAAAGTTAATGTGTGTGAATGAATTATTTTTGTGGGAAAAAATATGGTGTATTTATAATGCTGACTTTTATGGACTGTATAGATTATCTCTACGTATCATGATCTCGCGAATGTGTTAGTTCCATCGCCTAGCCTGGTCCATAGTCACCAGGTCAAGCCGACATGAACTCAGACCATGGGTCAGGATCGGAACAGAAATAAAGTGAATCCTCTCATATATTTTATATATATAACAACAAAAGATCTTCACTCATACTTTTTGGGTAAGTTATAAATTACTAATGTTGTAATACATAAATCCAACAAATTCATAAAGTGAAATATTTGTCAATACATGCATAGACGTGACACGAAAATCGTCACTTATATAAGGATGGCAACGTTTTCTTATTCCCAATAATCGCTGATTTGAAATTTAAGAAATTGTTGGGTGGGTCACTTCTACAAGAAGATGAGGCAAAAGATAGGAAAATTTAAAAAATTGCCATTTTGGGCCAAACCTTTTGGTTAATGATATAACACCCCCATGTGGCATGTGCCAACCGGTTGGTGCAGAATGTGCGTAATCCGTAATCCCGTACTTGTACCTATAATCGTTAAGCTAATTATTCACATTTTATAGTTTTTTTGACAAATAATAATGTAGATTAATCACTATAATAGGGATGCAGTTGAATTAAACTGAACCGAACCGAGCCAAACTCTCATATTTTGAGTTTTTCTCGTTTATTATCGAAATAACTCGATCTTGAATATATCGTCTATATTAATTGATGGATCACGAATTTTTTCAAGTTTAATCGAACCTAAAAGAGCTTATTAAATATTAATTACAAATTAAATTATTCTTCAATTTATTATAAAAATAATATTATATATTTCAAACAAATAAGTTTATTTAAATATTTTTATATTTATTATAATTAATCGTATAAGAACTAAAATTAAATTCAAACCATTAGTTTAATTTACAGGAGCTTACTAATGAGTCTGCTCACGAGCTTACTAACGAGTCTACTCACGTGCGAGATGATCCGATCAAATATCTCTAAATTTGAGTTTGGTTCATTTATTTTAACGAGTCTCATTAAACAAACTCAAACAAACTTTTATCGAATTGATCGAGTTTGAATAGTTCACGTGGCGTGGTTCATTTGCGATCACAGATATAAAATATAACAATTGTGCGTGCTAAACCAATGACGACTTTTCCAGTCCGGTAATTAAGCAATAAATGGTGGAAAATAAGTATGAAATAATGGACTAGTATTATCTACAATTGAAGAATGGCATGGGTAAATGGTCAATATTTGGATAAAGAACCATTGATACCCAAAGTCATGCACCAAATCATATATTTATATATATGTATTTGAAGTCAAAAATTGTGGAAAGTGTTGCTACCTGAAAATCCGTTTTTGTTGTGCTAATAAAAGCAACTTGTCACATGGCAAAAGCTTTAATTGCTACCAATTAACTCAAAAAAAAAAAAAAAAAGTGTTCGGATATTGATACAATTTATATTGTGTTTTTAGGGTTTCTGCTATTCATGTTATTATAAATGTGTTTATCTAGTCAATACCAATACTTAATATATATTTTTTTGGCATGCATCGGACTTTTGCATGAAATAATACGTACTTGTAATTTTTCTCATATATATATATATATATATATATATATATTTGGTAGAATTTTAATTCTTTTGGATAAATATAATAGGATTGACCATAATTTGTGTAGGTTCAATAGAATTATTCGAGTTGTGGACTGGAGATATAATAAAATAAAGACCCAATAAATTAGCTCAATAGGGTTAGTTATTATTCCATTAATTTGAATCTTAAAGTTAATGCCTAAGTTTAACTCATGACCGAAGACCTGTGGATTTGTCTATAATATATAAATATATCATATTTTTTGAAGCAGCCATGATCTAATTATGTACAATCGTCAAAATAATTTGAATATAATTAATTAAAAAGTAAATCATAGCATTCACTTGGATAAAGCAATTAGAAAAGTATACTCGTCCATATATATAATTAATTCAGTGGGATTGGAATTTGGGACCTTTTATAAATTGTAGAATTTTGACCTTAAACTTTTTACTTATGTGAAATTTCATTGGTAAAATTAATATTTTATAAAACCATGCATGGATTTTAAATTTTGATCACCCAGATTTTTTAGTTCTCTCCGAATTCAGTACTTTTTACCAAATAATGAGTTACTAGTTGAAAACTATTTAAAGTATGTATATCACAAATAAAAATTAAAGTTGCAGATGATGAGACTTAAATTTAATATTTTGAAACTATTTTTAATGAAAATAATTACATATATCATTAAATAAATAATATCGTCAATATTAATTAATTAATAATCAGTAATTAACAACTTCTAACAATGAATAATTATTTCAAAAACTTGAGAAAAATGTTCACTTCCATATATATGGCTGCATTTCAAGACAAATCATGGTTACAAAATGTCGGTCTCAAAATTGTTATATAAAAATCAAAGATACCAAAAGTCACAAAATACCAAATTACAAAAGTTAAAATACTCAAATGAAATCCAAGAAATAGCAACAAATACAAAACCCACAAGAAAATAACACATAAGAAATGGACT
This sequence comes from Rehmannia glutinosa, assembly GCA_016081115.2. Lineage (NCBI taxonomy): Eukaryota > Viridiplantae > Streptophyta > Magnoliopsida > Lamiales > Orobanchaceae > Rehmannia > Rehmannia glutinosa. The sequence goes on from CM071924.1 coordinate 965,403, forward strand.
TCAAGAGTATATTAATTCGATGTATGCTAATCCTTCTAATATTCCAAAGGGATACATTCCAAATTAATATACAGTTATATGGCTACATCAGGCATTTTTCGTTTCATGTAAATAATGTTTCATGTAAATAATATATTACATATATTTGTTTAAATATTTCAAAATACTTATTGATAAATTATTTGTTTATCTAGGGTAGATGTCAACGGTTTGTTGTTTTGTGTCGATTAAGTACAATAGACTTTAATGGATTTGTTTTTTTGTAAACTTTTCTTCTGCCTTTTTCTCCTTTGATGAGAATAAAATATGTACGTCACGTTGAAGTGTGATTATTTTTTAGGAGATAAATTTTTTAAAATAAATGAAAATATATAAAAATAAAGGAAAAGATCGATAACAAACCGTCAGTAGCGAAAAAAAACAATCTAAATTGCGGATCAAAAAAACAACAAAATAACTTAAGAATGCAATTTAAATGAAGGGACGTCTATTTTTAGAGGATTTTTGAATAACAATTGCATTTGTCTTTTTAGCCCCGCCGAAAGTATCATCTTGATGGTCGATAAATTTGAGGATATATAGTATATGAAATGTCGGTCCATGATTCTCAAACTTATAGCATGTGAAATGTCGGTCCATGATCCTGAAGCGCAATTATCATATCTTTCATATTTTTCGATGAATCAAATGAGTGAATATTAAATGAATAGTTGAGGAGTCGCTTTTTAGCCTTTAAAGCTTTCAATTTATGTACATCAACTTGAAAATCAAAGTTAAGAGGTTAGCTTGATATTGGGGATATAGAATCATGAGTTGAGACCAAAGTCGTTTCATCACTCTCTTTCATTGCAAACTTGTTTCAACAACATTATTATTTTGCGTCTTTGATACGGTGTGATCATTTATAATCGTTTTAGCATACCTTTACGAAATGAGACCCTGACTACAATCTTTTTCCTTTAGAGCATCAAACGATTGCGTAGGGATGTTTTGTTGAGGGCGTGAAGTGGTCATTATTTTATCATTACTAATCGGGTTTTTTGTTGATGGCTATAAATCCGTTATTGTCCATCCCGAACTCTGGCGGTTGGACCAGCGCAAAAGATTTCCCATTAAAATATTGGTTCTCGGCACTAGAGTGATCTTCCTCGGCATAGTACGCTCACCGCTTATTTACTAGCGACTCGGGGAGGAGATTCCTTATGTTCCACCGAATTATCCACCGTCTTACCCTTATCCTTGAATGAATGAACATGTTCCATAGTATTAGAAACAACAACTTTATCTTTCTCCTTTAATAGAGATCGGAACACCCGACGATATTCCTTGTGAACCCTTGAATGCCCACGCCCGGAGTTAGGTCGTGCGGGATAAGTTTGAACCGTGCGTAACAATATTGCAACGACAAGCCGCCAATGAGTGTCCCATAATACTACATTTCGAACAAAACTCGAAGTTTCTCATAACTTAACGACACGGAAGAATAATGCCCATGGCGTTCCATCATCACGTAATCCTGTGAGGGCGTCGACAAATCAATTTCCACCATAACCCGCACAAAGTATTCAAGAGATCCATTAAGAGATTTATTGATATTATTAATTTTATTTTTTTGTGTATCGGCTAAACAACGAATATTGCGTTCCTACAAACTATTAAGTAGGGGTGTTCATTCGGTTAATTCGGTTAACCATTAACCGAAATGTTGAAAACCGAATTAATCCGAATTTGTTAATTGGCAAAACTATTAACCGAACCGAAATTATATTTACCGAATTAACCGAATCGAATTATATTTCGGTTAATTGATCGATTAACCGAATTAACCAAAATGTCTTTAAAATACAAAAATATATGTTGTATATATAATATATGATATAAATAAATAAATATAATTCATTGAAATGTATTCCAAATAAAAAAATATAATTTTTATATATAGTATATGATATAAATAAATAAAAATATATGCTATATATTATATATAATTATAATTATATATAAAAAATATGTTTTACATAATATTTCGGTTAAATCGGTTAATTTCGAATTTTCAAACCGAATTAACCGATAACCAAAATTCTTCAAAACCTTTAACCATTAACCGAACAAAAATAATTCGGTTACCAAGCTCAATTAACCGAATTGATTCGGTTAACGGTTAACCGAAAAAAATCGGTTAATTGAACACCCTACTATTAAGTTGATTAATCATCCAGAAAAATATAAAAGTTGATTCATCAACAGCACTAACTAAACACTTAGGGTACGTTTGACTTCAATGATAAGTTTGAAAAAGACCTATAAATAATCGCCCGAACCCGAATATATACAACCTTGTTTTGTATTTAATTTATATAATCCTTGATTTTCCGAATTTGCGCTTTATCTATTTTGCCCTTTAAATTCATTAATAAAATTAAAATACAGTCTCCTTGATCAAGGACGAAGCCACCTTAGGACGAGTGTCGCAATGACCGCACTCGATCGATCTGGATGACCCTAATAAATTTGAGTTGGGCACCGTCTTGGAAGTTGAATCAAAGGTCTAGTTCATATAAAAAAAAATTGAGTTCCCCTAAAAAATTGAGTTAAATTTAAAAAGCCAATAAACCTTCTTGTCTTGGTTCAAAATGTTAAGAATTACCCGGTTCGATTAAGGTATATTAGTGGATAAATGATTGTCTTATTTGTTATGTACAAAGATATATGTTCGAAATTTGATAATGAACATTTTTTTGGAAGTATTTTTCGAATGAATTTTTGTATATAATCTATTCCATAATAATAATAGTTGTTTGGTAGTTAACTTAGAATATATTTTTGGATAAGTCACTTATCCAAAATGTTCATTCTAGAGAAACACGAGCTTGTAGCTCAAGTAGAATGTTCACCCTTTGCAAGGGTGTTGATCGAGGTTCGAACCTGTACCTTTTTCGGTTTATTTGAAATTTATCCACTCCTCTAACCAAGTACTCGTAACTCATTAAAAAAGTTCATTATAGAGAAACCGTAATTGGAAATTATGAAAACCCGCAAAGAAGTATTGTAATGTACAACCTTCATATTTGCCTCATTTTTCTATTTTTTTATCCAAATATCGGTTCGACATTCGTCTCCGCCAAAATGAAAAAATTCTTGACCGCACTGGCCGGAAATCCCTGCTACGCCCATGTCCTTGATGTCGAAAAGATTTTATTTTAGGACAGGGATATTTTCATTTAGACATAAGCAAAATTATCCTACAAGATGGTTGATGTCAAATTAAACAATCAATTGTTATCACACTCGTAAATTAAATTGTAATCACACTATTTTACATCAAATTATAAAATCCGGCCATGAACAATGTAATTCTACATAATCTTAAAGTTTTATCCGATCTTATCAACTACAAGAAAAAAAGTTCATATTTACTGAGAAAAATATGTAGGTAAGTATTAAGAAAATTGTAAAGTGTAGTTAAAATCATTAGAATCTAAAATTGTTGGTAAATACGTACCTACAGAAAAATCTGTCGGCAATTGAAAATCTGTCGGTAATGTGCCAGTAATTTATCGGTATAATTTAGAGAAAAATGACATTTTTTATTCTGTAGGTAATTGTAAAATTTAATGATAAAATCATTTAAATCACAAGAATTTCGATTCAGAACGGAATTTTCTTGTAGTTAAAAAGTATAGGACTTATTTTTCTAGTTAGAAGTTTGAAAAATATTACAGATTAAAGTAAGAATCTGTGTAGATAAATAAATTCCTGTGCGAAAGCTCAACAAATAATTCTAAAAGAAAGCAGACAAAAATGTAAATCCAAATTAAGGTTAACCAAATGGGAAAAGAATAAATGATAAGCAGTAACATTGTGAAAAAAATCACGCCGTAATTATAAAGGCTAGGGCTAGTCCTAGTCCCCTCCCAAACAAACCATATGCTGCCATAATTCACAACTCCAATTATTACATGGGATTCTATCATTGGCTTTTTAATTTAAATTACAAATTCTTTTTTTTTTTTGGGTTCCAAAAAAATTCAAATGAAATTACCCATTAAGAGAAGTGGGATGCACATGGATGAGTTGAAAAATGAAAGATTTTATCCAAGATGTGACTTGCCTTACAACTTTTTCCCACCAAGAAAAATAGAGAATGTCATTCTCCAACAAGAATAAATTCAATTCATATTTCTATATAATCGCATATTAATATGAGTGTGATAACATTAAATAAATTACAAATAGCACCATAATTTACAACAAGTACCTACAAGTCTCATGTAGAGCTGTCAATCAGTCCGACCCAGTAAAAAGATCGGGCATGGCTCTATATTTAGAGACCCGAGATTATTCGAGTTTTTTGTCCCAACCCATTAGTAGAAAAATACCCGCGAACAACTCGATGTTTCTAGTGTATTTTTGTGGGATGGGGCATGCTCCAAAATTAGAGCACGGTCCCAGTGTTTGGCGACTCGACCAATTTTTGTCTTGGCATGTTGAAATTTGGCAAGACTAATTTCTACCGTTTGACACCTCTAGTCTCGGCACCAACCTTACCAACAAATACCTACAACAAAATTGTCCTAAAAATAGATTATATTCTTTTCTCTTTCTTTTTTTCTTAAAGATTTGAAGCTAAATTAAAGAAGTCTTTTTCTTGAATTGGTTTGTATTTTATCCATTATTCTAATGTGTGATGTGACATTAATTTGAGGACGCTAGGTTTCATTTATGTGCTTGTTTCTTTTTTTCTTACCCCCCAAAAAAATATAGTGTAAACATAATTCTTTTACCTTTTCATTTTTGTCACAAATTTTGTATCAACTGAAAATGAAATATTTAATTTAAAAAACAAGGAGGGAAAAAATAGTTAAAAAAAAAAAAAAGAAGAAAGGAAAACCCGGTCGGAAAGTTGCAATAATTGGGTTTGGTAACTACGATAGGATGGGGCGCGTGTAGCTCGAGAAATGCGTGCGTGAGTGGGCCCCAGCAGCAGTTAAAGCTAGGTAAGCTCATTTCGTTTGTGCATGGCCCCTTTAATTGCGGAATAACTGGGTCCCAAATTTCTAGCCCTTTGCTTTGGATACCGGGTCGGCCCATTAACCTGATGTAGGGATAGGGCCCGTAAGGGTGACAATCCGGGTCATTGAGTCGTGTTCGTATTTAGCTTTGGATCAATTCGGGTTATGTTAAAAATGCATCATAAAAGTAAGTAAAATATAAGATAACTATGTTTTATAACAAATGACAACAGTGTCGCATTTGTTTTAGTCGGGTTCGGGTTTCTCGTGATCATATTTCTCTCAGTGACTTCAGGTTGAGTTCGTGTCATGTTATCGTATCGTGTCAAAGATTATCAAAAAGGATGAAACCCATCATTGAGGGCCCCCACCGCCCCCCAGAGTTTTGTGGAGGATGTGACTCGTGCGTGTGTCCGATAAGTCGATGATACATTGCGCATGACTAAGCTCACCACACAAAAAATCATCTTCCACCCATTCTACCCTTAGGGATTCGAACCTTCACATTACGTGTATCGACGAAATAGATAATATATCACTAAAGTCTCCTTTACCAAATGACCATGTTATGGAAGCTCGAGTCAAAAGGCATTATGGTATTTGTCCCATGTATCTATGTGGGGTTATATTTGTATCCTTGTCATGACCCACAAATACAAATATATCACGATTCGGATCCACTTTTTTTTCTTTTTCTTTTTCTCTTTTTCTTATATTTTTTTCTTGAGAATCATAGCCGCAGGTTACGCCTAAACTTTCGTTTGAAGTAAAGTTGTTGTACTGATCAAATGATCAACTAACCCTGACTCCTGGTCCTCCCATCTCTTTTTTCCATTTTCTTAATTAGTTCATTAGCATGTTGTGAAAGAAATTATCATTATTTAAGTGATGTTTAATTCAAATAATAAAATATGTTTGAAAACATTTATTAATGTGATATCAAGTCAACTTCATAAAAATGTGGGTGTTTGTTTAATTAGTACTTTACCTATTTTAAATTTATTACTGTCTTTTTTGTTTTTTAGACGTCTTAAAATAAAATTTTATTTTGACTTTTTTCTCCCAAAAATATCATCTAAATTAGAATAATAATATGATATTACTTAGTCTTAATTTGTAGAGCAATATTATAAGTGGTGCCCTATCCTGATGTCACGTGTAGACAGAAGTAAAAAAAATTGACCATGAATAATGAAGCTTGACCTAAGGGTCCGTCCCCAAGGACACCGACCCAACTGACTAGGACTCGATGAATCCAAGAGAGGATCTTGGTATTCGACCGAGCAGTTGGTCTTACATACCAAGCATGTCTTACAAGACTTTGGGACGAGATACTAAAGGGTCTGACCGCATCAAATATTTGTTAATCCTTAATGCATATCAAATTAATCTTTTCAAATCACCTGCATGACACCAACGGATTTCTGGAATACCATATCATAGTGATGATTAAGCCTACATTTCATTAGCGTATAGGATATTGACTCCTATAAATAACCTCATTTATGACTGAGAGATGGTTGACAATTATTCGTATTAAAAGCATTAATGTGTATTTAAGGCTTTGAGCTAATAAAATACAAACACGACGACTGGTTCAGGTTATAATCAACATATATTTGTATTATCTTACGTTGTACACAGTTCTCACTCATATCATGAATTGATTGTTGTAACAAGATTTGTTTAGTTGTTTGACATATTGTGTCTCCAAATTCGACGTCAACAATAAAATATTTAAAACTTTTATTTTTTCCACTCTCATTTAAATTTTCTTAACTGATCATCAAGTGAAATTTAAAATATTGATAACTAGTTGGGGAGTGTTATACTCCATCTATCCCATAAAGGATATTGATCTTTAATTTCCATAAGAAATAATTAGAAAAGTCACTCCAAATTTTTAAAAGCTACCATTATTTATCAAAATGGAAAACTAAATTAATTTCTTTTTCATAAATTTCATTTGCTAACAATTGATCACAGGATGGACAAATATTTACCCAATAGATACTGTCTGTTTTGACCAATATGACAATTTAACTTGAAAAAAACTGCATTGATCTTTGGAGAGAGGTTGACCCCTTATAAGTACAGACCACCCATGCATCGACATAATGTGGAATTATCTCTTCCTAATACAAATATCCAACAATTAGATGAATTATGTACACAAAGGAGTAGATGTAAGATTCCTACAAACAACACCAAAATGATATAGTACGGGATAGAGAAAGATACACCAAAAAAAAAATATTGTTTGCTTTGACTGTGTCATATAAAAAACAACTCTTATAGAGAGAAGGGTCGACCTACTTATATATCATACATCATATGAGTACTCACAAAGCGTGAAATGATTTCCTCCGCAACACAAATAATAAAGGCAGGGTGTACGTTTGCCAAGACTTTTATTTTTAGAATAAGTGGTTTAATATGCAATAGAAGTGGACAATTGAAAATCAGAATTGAGAAATTAAGTGGTGTTGACAAAGTACAATAAATTAAAGTGAGTGGTCGATAAATAAACTATATATTAAAATACTTTTATTTATGTATAAAAACTTATGTGGTCTTTCCAAAAATTTGTTGAACTTCAATGAAGGATATATATTGAATTCTTGTCTCTAGTCACTATCTATGTAACTGATATCTGTGTTGTATGTTTGACTCAAAACATGCAAAACATAGAATAACTTTAATGAAATGTATTGAATTAAATTTTTTAATAACTACTTTGAGAAACTTTATATTGCATTCAGTCCACGAAGAAGATGTGAAATAATGAAATTACACACATGTACTTTCAAATGTCAGTATGTTGATTCTAAAAAATGTCAGTATTTCACCAAATGTTAGAAATACTTGTAATTTGACCTAAGAGTTATGGGAAAGGAAGTTTAGATAAACATTTCATTGACTTTAATTTGCAGATTTTAATTGATCACAATATACTTAAAAAACTTGTAAGCTTTGGACGTTGATTATATGGCATTGTAATTGATTCAAAATATGATTTAAATCACGTAGTTATTTACAAAAATCGGAACAATACAACATGATAAGAAAAAAATGATATTTAAATTTATCATCTTACATCTAATCATACACAACGTTGTTAACAAATATCTATGTCCAAGCTTAATTATTTCTTTTTCAAATGAAACAAATACTATATGGAATTAGAACTATCAAAACTAGCTTGACCAAGGTGATAGAAATGGTCCGTAATGTGATATTGTAAGCCCGAAGGAGCCCGGCCCATTGACTCGACTAATTAGGCCCAACTTTTCATGTGTATTTAGGGGTGTTCATTCGATTAATTTGGTTAACATTAATTAATATATATCGTAAATCAATTAATCGAGCGAATAATATTTTTGTTAATTAAATAGGTTAACCGAATTAATCGAAATTTCTTAAAATAAAACATATATTATATATATAATATATGATATAAATAAATAGATATGCATATAATTTAAAATACGATATAAGTATAATCTATATATAATATAAGATTAATATAATAATTCGGTTAATTCGGTGAATTTCAAATTTTCAAATCGAATTAACCGTTAACCTAAATGTTTCAAAACCTTTAACCATTCAAAGAAAACCGAAATAATTTGGTTATCGATCGAATTAACCAAATTGATTCGATTAACGAATAACAAAAAAATTCTATAAATTGAACACCCTATCTCGTATTTTCATGGTTAGGCGGATTTTGAAGAACGACCCATGCCAACCCGATTTTCTCTTTGGCCTATCGGGCTAACACATGCCCGACCACGCCAATTTGACAGCTTATATGGGATTAGTTAGAAATTATTTTACTAAAGTATGTCTTACTATTTTCCCTCCCAAAAGGATTTAATGATAATTTTTACCAAAAGATAAAAAAACTATAAATTTTGCCTGCTAGGAATGTTTTGTTTGTCAACCCAACTATCATAAAAAATTTTTACCAAACATATGGGCCCCACAAGATCCGGTTTCTAAACTTGCCCCTACCATTGGAGCGTAAAACTCACGCTCCAAAGAATGGGTTGAAGAGCTTCATGTTTACAAAAGCTTCTGTATATTCTAAACAAAAGGACCACAACTTCTACTTAAATTACACCACCTGCCACTGGAGGCTCCCTCCATAAGAACTCCTCTTCCCTCCATTCTTTCCCCCTCATCCCACACCTTTCACACACCTCTAAACTCCCATTTTCTGCTTTCTAGTGAGAGGAAAATGGCTTTACTAGCTGTTATCGCCTGCATTGCTTCTCTTATTTCAGTTTTGCCGCCGCCAATTGAAGCCAGGATACCCGGAAACTACGGCGGCGGAGCTTGGCAGGGCGCCCACGCCACCTTCTACGGCGGCAGCGACGCCTCCGGCACTATGGGTACGTAGGGCATTAAATCCCCAAATCTCAAATTAACTCGAATATATAATTAATTAAAGTCGGAAGTACATTATGGTTGCAGGTGGGGCTTGCGGTTACGGGAATCTGTACAGTCAGGGTTATGGAGTGAACACTGCGGCGCTGAGCACGGCGCTGTTCAACAACGGGTTTAGCTGCGGGCGTGCTTCGAGATAAAGTGCGCTAACGACAAGCAATGGTGCCACGCTGGCAGCCCTTCCATCTTCGTCACCGCCACGAACTTCTGCCCGCCGAACTATGCTCTGCCGAACGACAATGGCGGTTGGTGCAACCCCCCGAGGACGCATTTCGATCTCGCCATGCCTATGTTCCTCAAGATCGCCGAGTACCGCGCCGGAATTGTGCCGGTTAATTTCCGCAGGTGAAATTTCTCTGTTTTTTGTATTGCTCTGTTTTTTTTTTGTTTTGCTCTGTTTTTTTGTGTGTTTGGTTTTTACTGTGAGTCACCGTGCTGTCATTCAATCCGAGTCAGGTGGGTTTGTTTCATTTTTGTCTTTTTTATTGCTATTTTCTCACCATTTTCTCCATTTTACTGTAAAAAGGAGAAATTCATGGTACCCTGTTTTCACACTGTTGTGGCATTTAAGTAATAATTTGATAATGTGGGTCCTGCTATTTATTTTGTTTGTCTTCACATTACAAGAGATAATATGAGGAAACATCTTGTATTGTAAATTTATTTTAGATAGATAGCATTTATAGTTTATGCACCACAAGTTTATTTAAAATAAAAAGTATGAAAAAATAACCAATGTGGTCCTCTTTGAATTAATATATGAAAAAAATAGCCAAGTCGGGATAATCTTGTGTTTCATTGGTTAAGACGTGTTGTAAGGGCTAACGACCAGTTTAATTTCAAATGCGAAAGGCGTGTGTCCCCCAAATTCCCACAAATTCTCACGTAGCACTCAAAAAAAAAAATAGCCAAGCCACATTTTCAAGTCCCTTTCACTTTTCTAGGGTATTATAGAAATTCACTACAAATTTACCGAGCTCGTCAGTCCAAAAGAAAATTAGGTTGGTTGGGCCAAATTTCTATTGAATTTGTCATTTTAAAGGCCTAATTTCGACTTAGTCCATGAAAATATACACATAAAAATTAGTACCGATCGAGCCTCCAGCCAAATAGCCCGACTTTTTTCGGATTTACAATATTTAGCCAACTTTGCTATATTATTAGGTCGGACCAATTTTGATAGCTTGATTTTGAGTGACAAAGGGGTTGGGGTGTGAACATGTAACTAACATTCGGAAAAACTGCCCGCATTAGTTAGTTGCACATGGTTAGTTGCTGCACGGTCAAAAACCCTATTTATATCCGGGCACACGACGTCGTGTTGAGGGTAGTAAAGTTGTCTGGGACCAAACACACCACGTGAGAGTTCGTTAGTACATGGGCCCACTCCATCACCTGTTTCCTTCAGCCATTAGGATCTGGACACGTCGAAAATATCTGGACCGTCAATCAGAGTACTAGTCAAACATCAGACCCTAGGTGGTGGGATGGGATCACAGTGTCCAATGTGTTTAGATGTGAAAAGTCCCCGCCGTACTGCGTCCCCATCCTTAATTCCCGGTCTGCGTTACGCGAGATTTAAGAAATTCCTATCACTGGCTAGAATTTTTTCCTTATTCTTTTTCACACTTAACTTACCATACTATGAAATAAATAGTATGACCCTTCAAGTCAATTTTCTGAATTATTTTGGGAGTATTTTGCAATTATTAAAAAAAATGATTCTCAGCTTAAAAATATATTGTTTTAAGTGTTTGGAAATATCAATTTTGCTCTTCTTTTTATTTGATTAGATTTTAAAAATAGGAGATTGACCGTAGACTTGCTATCAGTTTTCTGAAAGACTTGGTTATATCTCTCTGGGCGGAGATAGGTGGGCCACTCTTGGCCCCGACTCCCCATTTTAAAAAAAAAAAAGGATATTTACACTATAATTTTTTTAGAAAATAATAAACTATAATTTATATGATTTTTGTGTATCGGTCCATTCGATTTCATGTATCGATTTACCTTTTTTTTTCTTATTCTGTCCTTGCAATCTCTTGCTGAGACTTTTCGATACTCACTCAGCTGTAAGTCAGCTGGTTCTCGTCATCTTTCAATTGCGAGTGTGTTTTAGATTTCAAATTTTGTTGTTGGCTTACTTTTATAAATAAATAAGTATTTTAATAAATTTTTCATCAAAAACTTTCAAATTTTAATTCATAGTTTTCTAATTTTATTTGCGAACAATATCAATTTCTGATTATCAACTATTTTGGTTTCCTATAGGGTGCCATGCAGGAAGCAAGGAGGAATAAGGTTCACAATCAACGGCTTCCGTTACTTCAACCTAGTTCTAGTCACCAACGTCGCGGGTGCAGGTGATATCGTGAAGGTGAGCATCAAAGGGTCTAGGACGGGATGGATGACCATGAGCCGGAACTGGGGTCAAAACTGGCAATCAAACTCGGTTTTGATTGGTCAGTCACTCTCGTTCAGAGTCACAGGCAGTGACCGTCGCACCTCCACCTCATGGAACATTGCCCCTTCCAACTGGCAATTTGGTCAAACATTTGTGGGAAAGAACTTCAGGGTTTGAAGAAAAACACCAGAAGGGAATATATCTCATTCTACTACTATATCATTACCCACCTGAATTTACCAATTTACCCTAAGTTTTCTTTTTATTTCCGTTATTTAAGTCACTTTTTTTGACAGCTGTGGTTAGTGGGTTTTTGGGAATTTGCAGAAGTTAGAGGGGAAAAAAAGGGTCGATTTGGGGGTAAAAGTGGAGAAAAGAGAAAAAGATGGGTTTCTCTTTTTTGACTTGTTGAGAAAATGCTGAGGCGGCTGCACAAAGCATTGTAGCCCGCAGCTTATTTTATTTCCATACATTTTAAGTACTTTTATGGTAAGTCTTTGTTGAAGAGTGTGTAATTGTATTTTTAGCTCTATATTTTAATGGAGATGGATTGGTTTTTATTTTATTTCATCATTATATTTAATATTTTGGGTTTAGAATGAAAATTCATAGATCTTAAATTATATTTGTCACAAAATAACTTAAAAATTTCCACAAGCTTGTATGGGACGTTTGCATGGTGCTACGAATAATATTTTTAGTGTAAATAGTGATATTTTTAGTGTAAAAGTCTGAATACACCAAAATTAAGTGTATTCAGTTAAAATATTATTTTTTACACTAAAAATATCATTGTTTAACACTAAAAGCAGGGGTGTAGCTAAGGGCGGCCACCTTGGTCCTCGTGCATTAAATTTTTTTTTCTCCCGTTTTTCTGTGGGAAAAAATAAAAAAAAAAAAATTATGTGTTTTTTTAAGAGAAAAAATAGTTGAGTAGGGGAAAAAATTTGGGGTTTAGGAGAACTCGTATTATTGCTTGCGCCCTGGCTAAAAGTGTAATTCGTCAAAAGTGCGACCGTAGTATAATTGATCTGCTCTGGAGAAAATAATACAAACATTGAATGGTAGACAAAAAAAAAGTAACAATCTTGTTATTTGGGTTTTAGGATACAAATTGTATGCTTAGACTAACTTTATTTCCGACTTTAACTAATCTTGATATCTATAGTCTTTACCTTGATTAAAGTTGGTAGAAAAAAGGGTAAAGGTACCTGCAAGAATTCCTGCCTTCTGAAAAGAATTTGTGATATCAGAAATGATATTTTAGCTAAGTTTGGTTCTCCTGACTCTGCTATCTCCCATCTTGCTCTCTTCTCAAATCCTAAAGGTCTATGCTCCTCCAAAATGTATGATCTGTTTAGAGAATCTGGGCCTAAAGCCTTTTGGCATTCTCTGTTTGGAAACACTTTATTCCACCCAAATTTTCCTTTTGTGTGTGGCTTGCTATTAATGATAGATTAGCTACTATTAATAACTTAAAATATTTGGATGTTGATCCTACACAGAATTGTGCGGTAATTACCTTGAAAACGCATCTCACTTGTTTTTTGATTGTATTGTCACTAGGTTACTTTGGGATCGTGTTAAAAGATGGTGAAATTTAGACATACCATGAGCACTATTCTTTGGGGCCCTTAAATGGACCAAAAAGAACACGATGTTCCCGCCTAAAAAGGCTAGAGTTTGTTTTGTTTTTTTGCACTATTTACCGTTTTGGAAGGCCCGAAACTCTCGGGTTTTCGAGGGCTCAATTTTTCGAAGATTCTGTCTTTATTAAAATCCAAAAAGATGTATATAAAGTTGTTTATAATCATTTCCCGTTAACCTGGTTGATTTTTAGGCCCGATTGTTTGGGGTCTTTTCACCGGTGTGGGTGTCTTTGTTCACTTTGGACTTGTAAACCGTAATAAACGCACACTAGTGGAGTCCCCCCCGCACACCCCGCTCTTGGCCATCCCCTTCTCTTTGGATGTGTTCCTTCTTTTCCTTGGTCTCTTTATGGTTGTATTTGCTCTTATGCTTGACTAAATCTGTAGCAGGTTGTACACTCCCAGGTTGAAACAAGTTGATGCCCAAATGATGATTTCTTGTGTTAAATCATTAATTGGTTGGGTTGTTTGATTTTTCTTGATGGTTCGGTGTCCATCTTTGATCGTGTTTTTTTCAGACTTTGTCTTGATCTTTTGAGATTGCCTTTTAATGGAAGGCTTCATTGTTTTTTTTTTCGGGCTGACCCTTCTTCTTTTTGTGCGGCTTGTGGCGCAAATGTTGATCCCCATCCTTTCGGGTGGGGCTGGATCCCAAACTGTGCCCAGCAGGTCTCTCTTTATTTAAAAAAAAAAAAAAAACTGAAGCAACCTTGAGGTAATCTATGAGATGTTTGTTTCTTTCTGATGGGCCTATATCATCTTGTCTTAACTGGGGTGTACAAGTTCCTACAGAGAAATGATGGGGTATGCCCCTCCACCAACTTGTATTTTTTCATGTAAATCTCTCGCCACCCTTATTTGAGGTTCTCTTGGGAGTGATTGGTCGTGATCGTCAACTCCCTTTTGCCCTCAATTAATTGGTTGGAGATTCTTCGTTGTTTTTTAGAAAACCCTCTGTTGAGGTTTGGCTAGGAATTGTAGTTGTTGTTTGTTATTTTGGTGTGCTTTTGGGCCTGTCCATTATTCACACCTTTCTCATTTACTGGGGTATACCCCTTTTAAACTTGTAAGTTTCTTTTACCTTTTTAATGAAATTTTCACATTTTCATCAAAAAAAAAAAAAAAAAAATCAAAAGGAATCCCAATGCTGGTTTAGAAAGCATGTAAGTGGCGTGAATCTAGGAAAAAGGATTATAATTTTTCCTCCTTAATATTATTAGGGATTTCCGGGTGATTATAGAAATAGAAATTTTTTTATTGAGAAAATTCGAAATAGAAATTCTAGTGTAATAACAAAAGCAAGAGTAAGACTTGAAGCATTAATTCTTGGCAAGATTTACATTCTCCCGCCATATGAGGAAGCTATTTAAGCAAATGTAAAGCGTATACAGAGAATATTTTGTTTGTTTGATCTTATATTTTATACAGTGGTAACTGGTAACAATTCGTCTGGTGTTTGAGTTCACATGTTGGCCAACACATAAAAATCATGTTATTCATATCGATTTCTCAATCCTACCGATGTGTTTAATTGTTCGTGTCATATCTCTCGACTCTAACACAACTTATGTTATATTCGTATTTTTGGGTTTAGTAACTTGTCAATATTTACAGACATTTGATAATTATTTAAAATTCAATATTATACTAACAACCTATTCAATCATTCAAAAATATTGCGAAAATCAACATAATAATATCACAATCGTGTCAAACGAGTAAATCCAGTCATTTCAAATTAACCTTAGCCTCACATGTTTGTTATACGTGTTGTTCATGTCGACCCAATTTTGACCGTAACCTTCAAGCTTCAATTATAACCCACTTATAATGTCTTAGGTTCATACCGTGTAAAATTATCTCCTTATATAATTTTATACACGTATTAATCATTATGCGATAAAACAAAAAATGAAATGCACTTTTGAAATAAAAGATCTCACATCAATTTTATTAATTAATGTTGTTTGTGTGGGTCCAATCAAGTCCTTAATATTTTAACACTGCTTTCCATCCAATAACCTATTAAGTCCAAGATGGATTGTAATATCAAATATGTAGAATATTAAAATGGTTATCAAAGCACTAACCTGTACAGAAGAAAAGAATTTGTTCAGGGGCTGCTACTTTGTTTTTCCCTTTTTCTCAAGACCCTTCATCTTATTTACACTATACATAGTTGTTCTCTAGGGTTTTGAGTTAAACAAAATAAATACTATTTAAGTTTTTTTTTTTTTTTTGGTAACATCCTGGTCTAATTTGTAACCCTTTCGTAATGCAAGTGTAACTCCTTTTATCTTTATTGGCTTCCTAATGTATTATTAATTAGGAGATATTTTTAAATTAGCCATTAATAATAAATATTATAAATAAAATCATTTATTATGTTATTTCAAAAAAAAAAATGCTTTATGCACTCTATAGTTGCAAAGGTTGAACAATTGTTGGCACCAGTGTTCTAAAAATCGCTGGCGTTAATCAAGCGGCAGACAAAGGTGGTCCGGAGCCTGGCGGAAATTAGACAGAGGGTTAGGCGGGATTTGGGCGAGGTTAGGTGAGGCCTAATTAAAAGAAAAACCTTGACGGACAAGAGAGAGTCGGCGCAGGTGGGGACTAATCGAGTCTGCAGGCGGAGATTTCAGGACAATGGTTGCTACACTATAAATAGGTGAATAGTTGCCATTGCAAATTTTGTCGCATGAGATGAGACACAAATTGTTCATCTTCAAAATCATTTCATGGCATGCTCAACATTGGATTCCCTCAATTGTTGAAAAGGGTGGAAAATGTAGAGCTTTGGATGCTTGCGCGTGAAATGATTGTTCAAAACCTAACTTACTTTTTCCTCAAAAATATAAAAAAACCAATAAAAAAAAAAAAACTAACAAACTTCTATCTATCTTGGACAAATTTCCCACTAATACCAATAATTTGAGTTAGGGAGAAGGTTTCTGCAATATAATATCTGGGACATGAAATAACTACATTGATATCAGTCATTATAGAGCATCCAAAAACTCAATTTTGTTTTATTTTGACAACAAAGATTGTTAGGGCGATTTTTGATCACCTAAAATAATTCCATAATTATAATAATTGGATTTTGATTTATTTTGCCTTTCTAGACTTATGAGATGTTTAGGACTTTTAGACTTGGAAAGAAATAATATTGATATGGTATTGATATATTAGGATTCTTGATAGTTATCTTTTTTTTTTAACATAAGTGATTTACTTGTCATATATTTGTATATCTTCTTTCCTTGTATTAGGTCTCTTTAAGGGTTTGGATGGCTATATAAAGGAAGAGGACATGCATAATTGATACACAAGAAATATACTGAGGAGATCTGAGAGTCTTGAGAGAGTTAAGAGTCATACAAGCACAAGGAGTCTCGCTGCCCTGCGGATGCGATCTCGAATGTGACTACATCCGAGATCACATTCACCCTGCGATTGTGTTTGTTAGGTTTTTCATCCATTGTTTTTGTATTGTGATTAACGAAGTCCACACATATCTATTGTTGGATGAGTTGAATTACATAGATCGGATATACTATAGATAGGAGTTTTTCGTTGAGTTTCTACTAGTTGGATTTGAGTATTTTTGTATATGGAATCAAACAGTTTTTACTAGTGGAAAGTTTTGCCATATTGGCACGTCTACACACTTGTTGGCTTGTAGGCAATTTTTATCTCGTGTGTCTTGTTATTGTTTTCAAAATTCATTGCATGTGATTGTGAATGTGACCACATCTACAATCACATCCTTACTCGCAAAACTTTTGGTAAATATCCGTGCTATAATTCTTTCAAAGATCTTATACTTCTCACACTAATCAACTTGCATGATACAATCACGACTACGAGCCTTGTAGTTTAAGAAATATTGCTCACTCTTTGCAAGAATACGATCACAATTAGAACTTTGAGTCTTTCAGTTTTTCTTTGATCCCCTCCCTATATTCCTCCCAACTCATTAAAAAAACTTGATACAACCATGGATACAAGATCCTAAAACCATTTGGGAAAAACCCAAAAACTCCCACCTATCAATACAAGGGAAAAAGGGGGAAACAACCAAAATCTAAACATAAACAATAGATCATTAACTAAATTTCAGATTACGCTCACTGGACTGTGATTTTTGCTTGGATGAGTGGTTGTTCATGTTTCCAAATAAAAATAAGGTAACCAAATTGCCACTATTGTCACAAATTATCTCCAACAATAATATAAAGAAATAAACACTCAACTTACATTAGCACCCGTATGTCAATATCCATTCATCCATAATTCATCAACATCAACTAAATTAATTTCATCACAAAAAAGGATTACATACACACTATGAAATTAATAAAGCATGCAACTTATATAATACATAAACCACATAAAATGTTTTTGCTCAAAAATATAATTCCATTTTCAAGCATTCTATATATGCGGCAAAAAAAAAAAACTTTCATACACCGATGTGCAAAAATAATTCTTGCATGCATCACAATGCATAAAAATTTATTATTGCAGGCAATCATGCGCAAAAATAATTTTGCATGCACTCTTATGCGCCAGAATATTATTGCAAGCATCCTATTGGGCAAAAAAATTTTGCGTGAAGAAAAAAAAAAAAAAGGAAAAGCATCATATATAAGTGTACAATTGGAAGGATGCTCATTTCTCAGTGGGTTTAGCCAGTGGCTATTCTCTGAGTTCACGCTAGCAACTTCTCAGCCCACAATGTTATTAGCCCAAACTGCTTCAAGGAACTTTCAGCCCAATATCTTGTTTGTTGGGCTTTACAAAAGACAAAGGGTATGGCCTTATTAGGATTTAGGACTCGTCTCGAAGTCACGCCCATTGAGATGTATTTTGAGACCATTGTCAGCTGGGTCGGGAACCAAGGGTGAGCAAATGGTCGGTTCGGTTATTTTAACTTTTTTATAACCAAAACCGAACTACATTGCTAGACAAATCGAACCGCACCAAATCGAATTATTTTGGTTCGGTACAGTTCGATTTTCAATTTGGGCTTTAGTTTGTTTGCTAAAAATACATATATTTGTCAATAAATATAAAAATATAGAAATTCATATATTCATTCGGTTTGGTGCAAACCAACATTTTCTAGACCAGAACCAAACCTAACCGAAAATTAATTCGGTTTCTTAGATTTAAAATGGAATTGAAGCCGTTTAACCAAAAAATCGAATCGAACCGCACCAAACTGAATGCATTGGTTGGTTCGGTTCTATTTTTTGGTTTTGGTTGATTTGCTTACCCCTAGTCTCGACTTTAAATCGGCCGTTTAAAATTATACTGCTATTTATTTATATGTGCATTTATGCGGTTTTATATAATACACATCAAAGAAATATATGCATTTCCCTAAAAAAATTGTCTCAGATATGACCTATAAATATAATATACTTGTATATTAAAATAAGAATGTAAAACTATTATAGCGTTTATAATTTCAATTTTAAAAAAGTAAATAATATTTTTGAAAGAGAATGTCTTATGTGAGACCTGTCTCATGTGAGGCCTCTCGTGGACTTAAGTTCAAAACGGATCTTACAATACACAAAAAACATGAGTCATTTTCATTGGTTTGAGTTTGGATTCAAATCTTATTTACATATATGATCCGTCTCATAAAAATGCTTTCATGAAACCGTCTCATATAAGTTCTTGCCTTTTTTAAATTATACACCTTCAATATTACATCAAGTATGCATAAACTCGAAATAGTTAATTTTTCATATTCAAAAGGTTGTGATGATATATTTTTATAACTTTTTTGAATTTTTAAAAATATAAAATAGGCGTAAAGAATCTAATAGATTACCTAGTATTTTCTTTTCTCGAAAAATATTAGTTTTCCCTAAATAAGTTTTAGTAATTCACTGAAAATTATTAGTTTTTTCTAATATAAAGTATTAATAGTCAAACTGAAAAGTATTAATAAATATTTTATTGGGTCATTGGGGTTGGGTTGGATCGGCCGAGGCTGGATCGGGTGGATTCGTCTAACTGTTAGATTATCTAATAGGATACTAGCTCAATTTAATTGGCACTACTAATAATCATGAATTCTATTTAAAGTAACTAGATCCGCGAAAGCTGTTGGATCTCTGCAATTACGTCACATAAAAATTATCTAACATATAAACATATATCCTTTTTTTATTTTTTATTGTTTGGAAAAAAAATCACAACTTGAATCTCTCTCGGAAAAGAGCAGCTACTATATATTGTGATAGTCATCAAACTTGTCGAATATCTTCTCCCAAAAAAAAAAAAAAAAAAAAACTTGTCGAATATAGTGATAAATTACAGCTTGGAAGTTAGCAAATGATAAGCATTTTCCTTTTCTTTTCGTTTTTGTTATGACCAGGATATCCCAGAACTTGCACCTAACTAATCATGAATCTGCAACACTAAAGACCCTTGGCCTAGCTAAGATGATGTGAATCACGAGATGTGCTTTGAAGAACAGGGATTGAACGAGTTTCAACTTGAACACTCTGTAGACCCCAAACTCAAGTTGAGGGGTTGCTTCAATTGGGAATCAAATCCACGCGTCGAACTACCAACCTCTCTTTTACCACTCGGAGTGCGCCTCGGGGTCTGCATTTTCCTTTTTTTTTTTTTTTTTTTTTTGATAACTCAAAATTCCCTTACGCTGACTATCTATGCCGAGACAACACTCGCTCATTCATTCTTTAGCCAAGGTAAACCGCGGGATGTGCACGCACTGGCCGATCGTTACGGCGGGTGTGCTGGCGGCGTACAACCGTGATCCTCCCAGTAAAGAGAACAATTATGTTCGACCCCAATCTACTAATAACGATCTCTCCCCGAATCGAACACACACACGGATGCTATTCAAGATGAGTTTCCACCAAATCTTCACTACCGCATATGCCCCTTTGGGAGCAATTTGATGGAGCGAGGATATGAACCCTAACCTCCACCCCACAAATAATTTGATGGAGTAGGGATTTGAACCCCGACCTCCATCCCACAATCAACTGTGGTGGTGCGCTGCCCACCCTGGTTTACATATGCGAAGTTGTCACCTACTCACCTTACATTATTGGGGACCAAAATATCACTTAAGCTCAATATTCCAGACAGTTAATAGATAGAATTTTTGGAAAAAATCTTGTATGATTCTTAATTTCTCATTTGTGGCGTTATCCCACATTTATTAATTAGAGAAAAAGAGTTTTGTTTAATTTATAAACCACAATGGTTCATTAATATAATTATTCACTATGCAGATTCTATAGCTTTGCTAGATGTTTAGATACAAGGCGAACACAAGTGAGGGTTGCTGCCCCCTCCACCCAAATTTTCAAATTTTTTTCACTATGTATAATTTTAAATATTGAAATTATTTATAAGGAAAATTTAGTATTCAGCCCCAAAATTATTCATAAATGTGTTGTATTTTCTCTAATTATAATTTTGTCCCCCAACTGTAAATTCCTGTGCCCCACTATTTAGATATATGAAAATCTCTAATTAGATATGGCCATTTTTTCAAAACTTTGATTTTGATGGTGACTATCAAGATTCACAAATAGATTTATTATCCTCATACTTAAAACAAACGATTTTTCGATTGAAACGAACAATGTAAATTAAATACTCTTTATTTTTCTTTGGTAATTTCTCTTATTTTTCAAGACACGTGACCCCTCCATTATTCCACTAATTAATAAGATAAGTGGATTACATCCATGCATTTTCTTTATTTTTATTACTCAACACAAAATTGGGAAAGGAATAATTTATGAGCAAGTCTCTTGTGAGATGGTCTCACGGATCTAAATCAGTGAGACGGACCTCCTAAACAAGTCCGTATTGAGAACATAAACCATGAAAATAAATTTAAAAATAATAATAAACCATGAAGAAACAAAAATAAACCCTAAAAACATGAACCATGAAAATTAAACCCGAAAAACAAAAATAAACCCAAAAATAAAAAATAAACCCTAAAAAAAAACTAAAAATCCTAGAAACCCAAATCAATTAAAAATAAACCCAAGAAACAAAAAAAACCCTAAAAAAAAACAAATCTAAACTCTAAGAAAAATAAAATCTAAAAAAAAAATCTTTAAAACTTTGTGTAAGAACCGTCTCACGGATCTAAATCCGTGAGACCGTCTCTCACGGATCTAAATTCGTGAGATCGTCTCACGCAAATTTTTGCCATAATTTAGTTGGGATTATGCAAGATCAAGGAGAAGTAAAGAACATTTGGTTTCTAGTATATGCCTTGTTTATAAAGGTAAATTTCCATATACTGTCCTTTGCTTCCCATGGGAGTTCAACGGACATGGCTTAATCAAACTTTGCGGCGCCTACTAATTTTTTAACCCCAATCACAATACAATGCTTATATATATATAGATATATATATTATATTTGTGTAGATAAATACACGCACTCACATTGGATCGAATCGAGGCGAAACGTCCCTAAAAGCATAGGAAAATCTTAATTTCATGAATGCAGTATTGAATTTAGAGTAGCATAATTAAAAGTGGAGAAAGAATCGTGTGTAATGAGGCAAGTGATTGCTAAGACATGGATTAGACATGGAATAGTTTGTTCCTAGGCGATAGAAAATGGGTTGTCGTTCGACTAGCGCCTACTAATTTGCGTAATCTTGCAAAAATTCAATATACAATCATTGCTTATAATTTTTATTTTTTTTTAAATAAAGCACCCAATTCAAAAAAAAAAAATTACATTTCAATATGGACCCGCCTCTAACAAATTATAAACAATATAATAATACAAAACATTAATAAAATACAATTCCGGTATACAATCAAGAATCTCATTATTCAACACATTTCTTCTTGCAAGAATCTATGGAAAGTATACTCAACCAAATATTTTCTTATTTTTCCCAAACCTTTTTTTCAGACATTTTCTAAATTATTTTTCAATTTACATACAAAATCCAATACAAAACTCTTCGTATGTGCTTCCTAGCTTGGATCAAAACCAAGTTTGGCTAAAGAGGATCTTGACTAGAGCTATCAAACAGTAGGTCCATCGGACCAAGGGAAAAATCGAGATAGGACGGGGCCAATAATGATTGATCACTATTATGCTATTATGGAGCCATCCAGGCGCTGACCCATGAAAATACACATGAAATTTCGGGCCACCAAATCGGGTCGATGTTTTAGGTTGAATGGGATGGGCCAAATAGGCTGTCTCATTTCGGGGCTATAAAAGTAGAGCCAAAAGGCTAGACTCATTTTGACAACTCTAATCTTAACAACGGTGGATCAAGTAACAATAAAAACCATATTATAGTGGTGAAAGAAAGATATGGAAATTAATATTGAGGGCTTCAAGAAGCGAGTGTGGGAAGTTGGAACTCAGTAGGAACCTGCGACTGGATAGAGGGGAGTCCAGCATGGAACAATCACTCTTGGGAGACGACTCATTGTGTGCGAGTTGAGGATATTAGGGACCTGAGAGCCATTGTGCGTTCTCGCGAGTTATATGGCATAGTTTGAGTCGGAACTATTTCCACAAGGACTAGTCGTTTGGGAAATGAAATTTCGATTATAAAAAGAACATGAATACGATGGTATGCAAGAAAGATAAAAACAAAACCAAAAGTATATTGCTTCTCTCAATTGTTGCAAGAAAGTGACATTTGCTACACTTTTGCTAACTTTTTACATTCTTGTGACTTTTTAGTGCATTGGACTGTTCCTGCCGACTGTCATATATATATATATATATATATATATATTGTTTACATGTGGTTTTAGTTTATTTAGCAAAACCATCGTATATGTGAAATATTGTGAATTTGTAATTTTTACAATGACGAATAACTAGCATAAATCACATCATTATGAAAACGACCTAATACATAATAGGACGAATATAAAGTTTTGTGGGATTCGAATCAAAATTTTACAGTTTGCTAATTAGATTCAAAAGTTACATGATGACACCGAATGAAATGGAAGAAATTAATCCACGTCGTCGGGCCGACACATATCCGAAGAGGCGACTGCGGGTGACGTCAACAATGATGTCGACGACGACATCGTCGCGAATTAGGCTCGCCCGCTTCACGAGCCCAATCGCTCACCGAGCCCAACCGCAACACGGCCGCCGAGCCCCGAGCCCCGAGCCCAAATTTCAATATGAAACGCACGCGCGACAACTTCGTAAAAATAATCACACGCCCATGCTTAACGCTTTATTGGTATCAGAAACTGCCACATGTCGAGAATTATGAAGAGAAGTCGACAAGTGGCAAGTTTTGGTACATGCACAACTATAGAGGGACATGTGTCTTTCTTTAATTATTTTACTAATTAATGAATAGTTAGTGCAAAGATGACTATTGTAAACCCACTTACTCAAAGGGGTATAAAAGTCGAAAAGAGAAAAGAGAAAGGAAGCGGTGTAACAAACTATAAGAAAGACCGACCCCATAATCCTAGGCAATGAGAATACAAAAAAGGCATAATTAGCCGAAATAAACATATGTTACGCACGTTTTCATTTCCACGTGTTAAACCTTTTACATATTTACCTTGTTGACCAAAACGCACGTCAACAAATTGGCGCTAGAAGGAGGGCCGTATTGGTCGATCAGAATTCCAAGCACAAGCAAGTTAAGTAAAAACCAGGTAAAATTTAACGTTTGGCTTTTTCATATGACAAAATGAGTCACCAAGAAATGCTCGTTTAGTCAAGAGCAACATCTGAACAACCAAACCGGCCGACTACTAATGCCAAAATATACCCCGATGGCTCAAAAGCTACTCTAAAAACCATAGGCAAGTGCACCTATCGTTTTGTAGTATAGATTATTAGTCTGAGTGTCATTCCCACGAGGATTGTAAGTACTAATAATTACCGTCTTTTTGTTATCTAATCTAGTAATTTTCGAGTTTTGTTAGTTTAATGAAAATGAAAAATAGAGAATTTTAAAATAATTGCAACTTACAAAAGATCAAATAAAAATAGATTGTAGAATTAAGAAATCAAGAGCTAGAAATGTGTTTGAATGTAAATCCCTCTAGAATGTTTTTGTGATTTAACAAGATAAAAATACAACCATAATCCCTTAAGCAAAAACCATCTCTTTTAGTAAAATCTCATTTTTCATGGACCGTAGAAATTCCCGATTTAAGTTAAACCCTCTATCGAGCGAATAACTTCTAATCTCAAGTTGATTAATCGAAATCTCTTTCTAGTTAAAACCCCAAGACATCATTATAACGATTTGTGAATTCCCATATTAGGTTTGACCCTAATCCATAAGATTTATGTCGTCTATATCTGGGATTGCATGCAACTCTTTTCGCTTATATAGTTCTATTTCACCATGAATCTCTCGATTTCCCGGATGAAAAATAAACTTCAAATCAATATTGCGCATATACCAATTTGAATGAATAAAGCATAATATAAGTGAATCACACAAAACATGAAGATTTTATTAAAAACATACAAACCTTAATCACAAATTCATTCTAGAGTTCATTACATTCAAACACTAGAAATTTAGCTACACATGGCTTTGTCAAAAGAATATACTACACAAGAAGATATGAATAAAACGAACATGGTGTACTTAGCTCTTATTCAAGACCAATACAAGACTTCCTCCTTGGTTGATTGCAATGATGTTGAGCTCCAAGCCTTCTCCTCTATTGCTCTTCAACTTCAAACTCTACCTCTCTTTTATCCTCTCAATGTATTTTGCTTTGAAACTTAGAATATACAATGAATATACAATGAATCTCTCTATCAATGAATACTACATGAAATTATATCTTCCTAACTCAAACTCTTGGTTTTTATAGGCACTATCTTTGTGAAAGAACACATCAATAATGCTAACAAATGCTCCACTTCCATGGTTGTTGGTTGAATCATTGTGTGTGTTAGTCAAGTGGCTACGATAATCTAGAGGGGGTGAATAGATTATCTCGGTTTTTCGATTTAGCCCTCTTTTTTTTCGAATAATCAACCAAAGACGAGAATGTAAATGCGGAAATAAAACAACACTCGTCGATTTAAAGAGGTTCAACCCACCTGGGGCCTAATCCTCTACCACCCCAAAGATATCCTCAGGGATGGATTTCAAAAGAAAAAAAGGATTTTATTAATTTACCAAAAATTAATACAACACCTTGAGGATTACCACAACCTCTTACACCACCTCGAGGATTACCACAATCCTCTTACAACACCTTTGAAGATTACCACAACCTTGAAACACCTATCACCTAGATCACCCAAAGTATTCTTACCACAAGAATACTCACAAGGATGTCTTGTGTTGAATGATGACCAAAATCAAGATTACAACTCAATAATGATTGATACAATATGAGTACAAGTGTAATCAAGAATTGAAAGCCTAGACCTCAAATTTGTGCAAGTGAAAGTGCTAAGGCTAATACAACAAGATATATGAAAGTGTTTGCTTTGTTTGCTCTTTCTTTGTATAGAGTGTTGTGTCTTGTTGCTTGAATGAAGCCTCTATTTATAGGAGAGGTCTTGACTTTGATTTCCAGACATTGGCTCCTCCTCGGGGAGTGATTTGCTTTTAAAAAGAAACCATTTAAAATCATCAATATAGTCTGTTAGAAATCAATCCCACAAAATAGGGAAAAGTCATGCAAACGCAACGGATAGTTTCTTTGTCAAACATGGGTTCGACCGGTCATCAGTGAGAGATAAGATTGAAATAGAATTCTGCGAATTTTTACACAGGGGGCCGGTCGAAGGGGGTGCGACCGTGTCCGCCTCACCGTGTGTGACCGGTTGCCATTGGCGTTTTTAAAAGCAAAGTCCGGAACAAAAATCCAACTTGCGGTGCAGGTCGCCCGCGGCCGACGGTCGACCACACCGGCGCCCACCTCGGTCGACCGTCGCCGCCCTTTTTTTTTTTTCTTACGTCCCCATTTTCTGTTTCAAAACTCAACTCAGTGCGGGTTGCCCTATAGAGGCGGCCGGTCGAGCTGAAACAAAAGTGTTGTCCAATTTTAAATCGAAAATAAACCCCAAGAAATACTCAAAAAATAGTAAAAACATTTTAGATCGATCGGAGGTATTGGGACAACATTTAGAGACATTGTTTTGGTATAAAAACTCATTTTAATAAAATCATCAAAATCATGATAAAAACATTTATCTAACAAACTCCCCTTTTTGATGATTACAAACCAAAACAATTTACAAGAGGACGATTTTGAAGACAAAACTATTTTCGGTTTTAGAGAAAACTATCCGTTTAATAACATTTTACAAAAAGCTCCCCTATCAATAAGCATATCAATAAGAAGTATTGTATAAGCTAGAAGCACAAGCTTTTACAAAATAAACAACAACTTCATGAGCTAGAAGCTCCCCTGTCACAAATACTTAATATCCATGCAAACAAGTCCATAAAACAACCATTGGACTAAGTTTTCTTCACAACTTATGGCCTAAACAAGCCATAGCTTATAGCTTCTATATCGAGCTTTTATTAGCTTCTTTGAGCTAACGAGCCATTTTCTGTTTCTCCCCCTTTGGAATCATCAAAAGAATGTTAGGACAATAAAAACATCATACAAGTATATCAAAGTGTGCCAAATAGACGATTTATCAACCATTCGAGAAGATAAACATAATCCAAAAAAATGGGAGAAAAGTATCATTTGATATCCATAAGCACGTTTTAAGTGTCAAGACATGATCTCAATAAGTATATAAGACATATGAAAGCATAAGAGTCATGTAAAAGTCGAACAATTCATTGCGACAATTCATCGAACACCTTGTGGGTGTAAAATATAAAAGAGATTGTATAAAGCCCTTGTAAGAGATTCAAGCCAAAAATTTTCATCACCAAATCATACCAAACATCATACAATACAAAGATAATAACTAAGCTCATCATGATCACAAAATAATTTCATCAAGTAATATACAAGAAAAGCCATAAACTCGAGGGTTCAACCCATTTGAGCAAAAGGAATAGAATTCTTACCATTCGATCGGTAAAGATGAGCGATGATGATGATAAACAAGTCATATAGGGTGTATGATATGAATTGAATTCATGAAAACAAATTTTGAGTGAAATTTGTGTGAATTTGGCAAAGGGACGAAAAATGGCCAAAAAGAGTGAAAATGACTAATCTTTGAAGACAGAACAATTTTAAACCAAAAATGGCTTAGGGCGGCCGTCGTGGTTGAGGGCGACCGGTCGGCGTTGAGCGACGGTTGCCCTCAACCTCTTCACCCACCTTGTTTTGCAAGTTTTCCAAAATCCGAATTTTCAACCAAAAATCCGATTTTTCGCCCTAAGTTTTAAAAACGTGCAAAATACAAATGTAAATTTCATTCAATATGCATTATGCCTAACCGAGCTCGTATCGACGCAAAAGTCTCGGAAGTTAGCGGTTTTGTGAAAATATCCGCTAATTGATCTTGAGATGGAACAAAAGATATCTCAATTTTTCGTTTTGAGACACAATCCCTTAGAAAATGATGTCGAATCTCAATATGTTTAGTACGGTTGTGATGAACGGATTTTGAGCAATATTTATAGCGGATATATTATCACAAAATATAGGAACATTTTCAAAAGAACATTTGTAATCCGCTAAGGTTTGTTTCATCCAAAGAAGTTGAGTACAACAAAGGCGGCGGAAATATATTCGGCCGCCGTTGAAAGTGAAACACAATTTTGTTTCTTTGAGAACCAAGAAACTAGGCAATCGCCTAAAAATTGACATGATCCGGAAGTACTTTTCCGATCATCAATATTTCCCGCATAGTCCGAATCACTATAACCTTTAAGAGAAAAATTTTCATTCTTTGGATAAAATAAACCATATTGAATGGTGCCTTTCAAATATCGAAAAATCCTTTTAACGGCACTCATATGAGATTCTTTGGGATTGCTTTGAAAACGAGCACATAGGCATACGGCATGAAGAATGTCCGGTCTACTAGCGGTTAAATAAAGTAAACTACCAATCATACCTCGATACTTGGATTCATCAACCGACTTGCCTTTTTCATCTTTGTCAATTTTGACATTGGTTGCCATAGAGTCGAGGCGGTTCTTCCTTCTTCAATGCCGAACTTCTTCAAAAGTTCTTTTGTATACTTTGATTGCGAAATATAAATACCTTCTTGGCATTGCTTAATTTGAAGTCCAAGGAAGAAGTTTAGCTCCCCATCATACTCATCTCGAATTCACCTTGCATTAACTTGGAGAATTTCTTGCACAAAGATTCATTAGTAGCACCAAAGATAATATCATCAACATAAATTTGCACAAGTAAACACTCTTGCCCTTTTTCAAAAACAAAGAGTGTAGTATCAACTTTACCTCTTGTAAAACCATTTTGCAAAAGAAAAGAGCTAAGTCTATCATACCATGCACGGGTGCTTGTTTTAAACCATACAAAGCCTTTTTAAGTTTATAAACATCATTAGGCCTAGAAAAATTTTCAAACCCCGGAGGTTGTTTTACATAGACTTCTTCTTGAATAATACCATTTAAGAAAGCGGATTTAACATCCATTTGGTAAAGTTTGAAATTTTTGAAACAAGAGTAGGCAAGTAAGATACGAATAGCTTCTAAACGTCTTCGGGTGCAAAAGTTTCATCATAGTCAATACCTTCTTCTTGACAATACCCTTGAGCTACTAACCTTGCCTTATTTCGAACAATGTTGCCTTGATCATCAAGTTTGTTCCGGAATACCCATTTTGTACCAATAATTGTTTGAGATGGAGGACAAGGTACTAATTCCCATACATCATTTCTTTCAAATTGATTCAACTCCTCTTGCATTTCCAAAACCAATCTTCATCCTCAATAGCTTCCTTAGCATTTTTAGGCTCTTTTTGAGATATAAGAGCTTTCTCGGCAAAATTCCTTCGAGTCATTACTTTATCAAGGGGATCACCAATAATAAGATCTTTTGGGTGATCTCCTTAAATTTCAATGCTACGGGAAGATTGAAGTATCACCCCTTCTATCTTCGAGGGACATTTGAACTTGAAGGTTGATCATTATGAGCATCACTTTGAACAATAGGTTCAACAATATCCTCTTCATCACTATCGTCATTGGGTATTCTTTCAACACCCGAGGCTTCATTAAATTTGACATGAATAGATTCTTCAACAACCATGCTAGTCTTGTTGTAAACCCGATATGCTTTGCTCTTGGTTGAATACCCCATAAATATTCCTTCATCGGCCTTAGGATCAAGTTTGTCCAATTGATCCTTAGTATTTAAAATAAAGCACTTACATCCAAATATTTTGAAGTAACTAATATTTGGAGTTCTTCCTTTCCAAAGCTCATATGGAGTTTTATTCATTTTAGGACGAATAAAAACTCGATTAGTGACATAGCAAGCGGTACTTACGGCTTCGGCCCAAAAATATTTTGGAAGAGAGAATTCATTGAGCATGGACCGACTCATTTCTTGTAGCGTCCGATTCTTCCTTTCGGCTACACCATTTTGTTGAGTGTCCTTGGAGCCGAAAAATTGTGCGTATATCCCTTGGTTTCACAAAGACTCTAAACTCACCGTCAAATTCTCCGCCTCGATCACTTGAATAGTTTTAATAGTATCTTCCTTTTCATTCTCAATGCGTCTACACAACTTAACAAACTCATTAACGGCATCGCTTTTATTAGCAAGAAAAAGAGCCCAAGTGTATCTAGAGAAATCATCGACAATAACGAAAGTGTAATGTTTTCCACTTAGACTAGCCGTACCAATATCCCCATACAAATCAAGGTGAAGCAATTGTAGGGGTTTGGTAGTGGAAATTTCATTTTGGGCTTAAAACTACTCTTAACTAATTTGTTCTTTTGACAAGTGTCACATAAGCCAAGATTTTCAAAATTCAATTTGGGTAGTCCTTTTACATGTTGGTTTTTGTAAATATTTTTCAAATTCTTGTATCCAACATGTCCGAGTCGCCTATGCCATAAACTCGTTAAATCATTATTGGCGACAAGACAAGAAACATTTTGACTAACCAAATCACTAGTACAAATTTTGTAAAGATTTCCTTTTCTATTTGCTTCACAAATAATATTACCATTTTTAAGAATAAGGCATTTTTCTTTATTAAAAGAAACATCATAATTTGAATCACAAAGTTGGCTAACACTTATCAAATTAAACTTAAGCCCTTCTACTAAAAGAACATTACAAAGAGAGAAAGAAGAGTTACCAATTTCTCCATTTCCAAGAATTTTTCTTTGCCATTGCGAACATGACCATACCCTCTTCTTGGAGCTTGATGTTGGTAAAAAGCTCTCTCCTCCCGGTCATATGGCGTGAACATCCGCTGTCCACGAGCCATTTCGAATCCTCCATGGTTGTTATAGCCCCTATTACCTACAAAATCATTTCTTTTAGGTACCCTATAATTTTGGGGTCCATGGGGGTTAGTTTTGAGACCTTTGGGTCTCCAAATATAACTAGAGCTATTTCTCAATTTGCAATTATTAGCATAATGTCCAATTTTGCCACAATAAAAACAAGTAGGAGTATGAGAGCTACTAGCACGTATGAAAGTCGGACCTTGGTTATTTTTCTTAAAGACTTTTGAAATGGTTTGTAACCAAGTCCTTGTTTTGAATGCTCACCTCTTTGTGCATCTAAAATTTTAGTAACCTTATCCGTACTTAAATTAAAACGATGCACATCCTTTTTCAAATTATCAATATCATTAGTGAGCATTTGTTTCTCGGTTTCAAGAGTTTGAATTTGAGTAAGGGTAATAGCATGAACATGATCAAGAGTCTCATAAGATGTAAATAATTTATCCTTTTCTATTTTAAGCTCTTTATGCTCCTTCTTTAAACTCTTGTATTTAACAATTAATTTTTGAAATTCATTTTGCAACTCATCAAAATCACATTGCAATTCATCAACTAAGGAGGAGGTAGAGGGAGTTAGAGCGTACCTCATTATTTTCATCGTCCATAGCCATAAGACCATGTTCGGTTTCACCTTCCTCGTCGGATGTCTCGAGTAGCTCATCCCAAGTTTTGACATCCGCATTTAGAGCCTTCTTTTCTAAAAAGCTTCTTTTCTTTTGTTCCTCCTCATTGAGTTTTGGGCAATCGGCTATGAAGTGCCCGGGCTTTCCGCACTTAAAACAAGCATTATCTCTTGGTTTTCTTGCTTTATTTTTATTCACAAATTTTGCAAATTTTCGAACAAGTGCGGCCGTCTCCTCATCATCATCATCATTATCATAGTATGCATTATTAGAAGAGGAAGCAAGACCTTTAAGAATATTTTGCATACCCGATTGATTGATGGTTGGTTTGGTATTTTTCCTCTCCTTGAGATAGACTTCATAGATGAGGAGGTTCCCGATGAGCTCGTCAAAATTGAGTGTCTCAAGATTTTGTGCTTCCGTGATTGCCGTCACCTTTTTGGACCATGAGCCGGGAAGAGCATTCAATACCTTAGTCACTTTGTCTTCTTCGAGATGACTTTACCGAGGGCCACAAGAGGATTGACAATGTTGTCAAGCCTTTCCACCATCTTGGAGATGCTTTCACCATCATACATGTTAAAGTTTTCAAAGTCTTTAACAAGCATGGTCTTTCTAGCTTGCTTGACCTTCTTTGTCCCTTCATATATAGTCTCCAATTTTTCCCAAACCTCATGTGCCGACCTTATGCCTCGTATGCGATTGTACTCGGTGGCGGTAAGTGAGCAATGCAAAACATTTAAGGCCTTACCGTTTAGAGAAAAGCCTTCTTATCATTTTCATCGAACTCCTTGAAAGGTTTAGGAGTCGAGGTGCCATCCTCCATTTTTTTCGTTGGTTGATCAACTCCTTCAATAACCACATTCCATATGTCAAATCCGCACCCTTGTAGAAAGCACTCCATACGGTCTTTCCAAAATGCGTAGTTGTTGGCGTCGAACAATGGTGGCTTGTTGGTGGAGGCGCCGGTGGTGAGATAAGCGTCATTCGTAGCCATGGATCTTTCCTCTTTACTCGGAACGAGCTAGCCAAAGAGTTTGACTTTGATACCACTTGTTAGTCAAGTGGCTACGATAATCTAGAGGGGGTGAATAGATTATCTCGGTTTTTCAGATTTAGCCCTCTTTTTTTCGAATAATCAACCAAAGACGAGAATGTAAATGCGGAAATAAAACAACACTCGTCGATTTAAAGAGGTTCAACCCACCTAGGGCCTAATCCTCTACCACCCCAGTATATCCGGGATGGATTTCAAAAGAAAAAAGATTTTATTAATTTACCAAAAATTAATACAACACCTTGAGGATTACCACAACCCTCTTACACCACCTTGAGGATTACCACAATCCTCTTACAACACCTTTGAAGATTACCACAACCTTCAAACACCTATCACCTAGATCACCCAGTGTATTCTTACCACAAGAATACTCACAAGGATGTCTTGTGTTGAATGATGACCAAAATCAAGATTACAACTCAATAATGATTGATACAATATGAGTACAAGTGTAATCAAGAATTGAAAGCCTAGACCTCAAATTTGTGCAAGTGAAAGTGCTAAGGCTAATACAACAAGATATATGAAAGTGTTTGCTTTGTTTGCTCTTTGCTTGTATAGAGTGTTGTGTCTTGTTGCTTGAATGAAGCCTCTATTTATAGGAGAGAGGTCTTGACTTTGATTTCCGGACATTGGCTCCTCCTTGGGAGTAATTTGCTGCAAAAGAAACCATTTAAAATCATCAATATAGCTGTTAGAAATCAATCCCACAAAATAGGGAAAAGGCATGCGCATAGCGGATAGTTTCTTTGTCAAACATGGGGGTTCGACCGTCAGCCGAGAGATAAGATTGAAATAGAATTCGAATTTTTACACGGGGGGACGGTCGAAGGGGGTGCGACCCGTCGCCTCCAGTATGACCGGTTGCCATTGACGTTTTTACGAAACAGAGAAGTGCGGAACAAAAATCCAACTTGCAGTGCGTTCGCGCCGGTCGACCGTCGACCACACCGTCGCCCACCTGGTCGACCGTCCGCCCGCTTTTTTTTTCTTACGTCCCATTTTCTCTGTTTCAAAACTCAACTCAGTGCGGGTTGCCTATAGGGCGACCCGGTCGAGCTGAAACAAAAGTGTTGTCCAATTTTAAATCGAAAATAAACCCCAAGAAATACTCCGAAAAATAGTAAAAACATTTTAGATCGATCGGAGGTATTGGGACAACATTTAGAGACATTGTTTTGGTATAAAAACTCATTTTAATAAAATCATCAAAATCATGATAAAAACATTTATCTAACAAATGCACATTCATGGTTGAGTTGGTTGAATCATTGTGTGCACATTCATGGTTGAGTTGGTTGAATCATTGTGTCCACATGACAATTGAGGGAATAATAGAGTTTGGTGCATCAAAATGAGTTGTAAAAGTTGCTCAAAGGTTGTCAAAAAGCAAGAAGGGAAAGTCTCCATAATTTCCGCCAAAGAAAAACCAAGCCGACGAAAAGCACGCCGTGCTTTAAAAGCACGCAGCCGTGTTTTCGGTTTTTTCCAACACGGCCGTGCTTGGAAAAGCACGGCCTGGCCGTGTTTGGTACGTCGGGGTCGAAAAATTGCTCGTTTTTGACTTTTAAAAAGCACGGCCGTGCTTAAAACACACCCTGCCCGTGTTTGTCTGAAAAGGCCCCGAAATGACGCGTTTAGCTTGGGATTTTGAGTGTTTTTGCATCCAGAAACCCCCGGGTATGTTTTGACATGAAACCATGGCCCAAAATTCACCAAAAACAGCTCCAAATCATCAATCTACACCAATAAAAGCACCTCAGAGTAATGTGAACCATGTACAATCAAAAATTTATGAAACTAACAATAAAATAACTCAAATCATACTTAAATATACACATAAAACATGCATAAAAAGACCCTTATCAAACCACCTCCAACTTTGAACTTTGCTTGTCCTCAAGCAAAACATTAAATCAATAAGAATGGTTCAATAAATTACAACACACAAGGATTTTTTTTTTTTTCAACACATTGAACACAAGCAGTCAAGTTCTTAGCCTTCTCAACCCGAATTAACTATTCAAGAAAAACTCAATTTTGCAAAACGATCGATCACAAGAAAGATCAGAACATCGTGAGGCATTATTCAAACTTGAAATCATCACTCCACAAATATTGATAGTTATGAATAACTTCAATTCAATAATGTCATGAAAATACAATAATTCAATGGATCATTGTAGTTAGCCTACTAGTCATATAACCAAGCTTCTTGAACTTTTATTGAATGAGAATTCAAGGAATATACATTCTCCCTTTCGATTTTTTTTTTTGGTAGGTCCTTTCGAGGCATTCTTCCACTAGGTTTATATTTTGAATTTTCGTTCAAACACTCCTAGGGTGGTTTCCCATACTCATATTTGTGTCGCCGTTTTACGTAAAAGACAAACATGAGGCTCATGAATGTTCCTAGTTACTAAGCAACAACAAATAGAGGAGTATAACCTCGATTGGATTCCCTTTTTTTTTCTTCTTCTTTTTTTTTCATTTGTTTTTTTTTTCACAAGCTTGGTATAACAACTAGTTAACCACCACTAAATCATGAATTCTCAAACGTTCATAACACTAAGCTTTGTCGTAAATGCCTTAACAAATCAAGTATTATGGAGTTGGAAATCTCGTCAAAATTTAGCACACATCTACATCAATCTATTCTAGACAATCAATTGCTTCACATTAAAAACATAAACCAAAAAGTTAATTTTGGTGTAATTGGGCTAAGTTATTGACTAACAAACACTCAATTTGTTAAAAAAATTACCTCTTTTCGACAAACTAAAAATAAAAGCAAGCACACACAAACTAAGAATGTAATTGCACCCACCTCCAACTTTAAAGGTTCACATTGTCCTCAATGTGAAAGAAAGAGATGAATGAACACAAACAAAACACTCAAAAATCAACCACACTAGAAGAAAATAAAAGAGGTAGAAAAGAAAAAATACGACCTTACTAGAAGAGTGAAATCGGTATTGAGCGACCATTGGGTTGTTTAGTACGGGATCTTCATCGGCATCTTCATACCTAATCAAGGATACACAACTCGAATACCGTGAAATCATCAAATATAATTTTTTTTTTGAATATTTTTTTTTAATAATTAAAACACGGCCGTGCTTAAAAGCACGTCCGGCGTGTTCGATACGATTTTTTTTTCGGCAAAAAAATTTTTTTTTTTAATTTTTTTTTGAACAAAAACACGGCCGTGCTTGAAAAGCACGGCTTTGGGCGTGTTCGATGCAATTTTTCCTACAAAACCTTGGATTTTTTAAACACGGCCAGGTGTGATCGCGAATCGAGTGACGAACACGGTCGTCTTTTTAAGCACGGCCAGGATCGTGTTTTTTATTATTATTTTTTTTTTTTTTTTTCAATTCCCAAGCAATAAAAAAAAATTAAGTAAAAGAAAATGCACACAAAATGCCTAGGGTTGCCTCCCTTAGCGCTTCTTTAAAGTCGTATAGCTGGACCGTTTACCCAAATGTGGAGATTAGTCGGGTGGAGCTTTGGACTTATGAAAATCCCTTAGGTATTTAGTAGTATTACCTCCAACTTTATGCTTCAAAATGTGATCTTTGAACTTTCCTAGGTCCCCCTTTTCGGGCATAAGCTTCCAACATGGACTTTGAACAACACTTTTCTCCATGAGATTTTTAGATGTCTCATCGTGCAACGAAATTGAAACGAAAGCGAACAAGTAGTATCATTTTCAATATCAACATGAATTTTAAAAATTACTTGTTCATCTCCCACCCTCAAAGTTAATTTTCCCTCATGCACATCAATGATTGATTTTGCCGTAGCCAAAAGAAACGCCCCAAGAATTAGAGGAACCTCAATATCATCATGCATGTCAAGAATAACAAAATCAACTCGGGAATGTGAATTTATCGATCTTGACTAACACATCATTAATAATACCTCTAGGATGTTTAATCGATTTATCGGCTAAGTGTATGTCCATCCTAGTAGGTTTCGATTCACTTAATCCCATATGCTTGAATGTTTCATAAGACATCACATTGATACTAGCTCCTAAGTCGCCTAGTGCTCTATCAACAGGTAAACCATCAATTGTAAAAGGGATAATAAAACTTCCTGGATCATTACATTTTTGTGGTAGATTATTGGAAGAACATTTATCATTCAATTGCACATTTGATAGTTCGTTAAGCTTATTTTCATTAGAAATGATGTCATTTAGATCCTTAGCATGCTTTGAAAGAGGTTGAACAAATGGAATATTAGTATGTAGTTTCTTGAATGACTCAAGGTACTTACCAAATTTGTCCTCCCTTCTATCTTCTTCTTGTTAGACTCCGGTAAGGGATCTTGGGCTTGTATTCGGCGACCTCCTTTTTCATGAGTTTTTCTTTGGGTATGTCATCCTCCACATATTTCTCGCATGGCGGTATTGGCATAATCATGATCATGTGGAAAACCGATGGTGATTGCCTTTACGTGCTCCCCTCGGTTTGGCTCGATTACCCTAGAAACTACCTTGTGGCCTTTCGTAAATCATCTTCGCAATCTGCCTATTTGATTTTCCGGATTATGGATAGATGCCTCTTGATTTCTCAAGGATGTTTCCACCGCCTGGAATCGGGTATCTGCTGATTGCACAAACTTTGTTATAAGATCTTCCAAGTTAGGCTTACCTTGATTTGGTGAAACCGGGAGACGTGTGTAGATCGAGGATTGGGATTAGGTCGTGGTTGGCCTTGGTTTCCCAACCGAAATTAGGATGTTGTCGCCACCCGGATTGTATGTGTTGTTGTAAGGATTACTTGGGTAATTTCGCCTGATTCCCAACGTAATTAGCCTTCATTCGGTGTGAGTCGTGTGTGGGCAGTCCCGATGATTATGCAATCCTCCGCAAGTTTCACAAGATAAAATATGCGGTGGTGGTGGTTTAGAGCCGCTAGATCGTCGATCTTTTGGGTCAAAGCTTCGACTTGTGCAGCTAGTGTAACCACTTTGCATCCGCATTATAAACACCCACTGCTCAGGTTTACCTCAGACGGATTGCCATTGATAGCCATTCATGGCCATCCCTTCTATGAGATCTTGGGGCGGCGGGTGTTTTATTGTTCAAAGTTCCCCGGCCGCCGCGCATCAATCATTTGCCTTGTTGACGAGAGTAGCCCATTGTAAAATGTTTGGACTTGCATCAAATAGGAAGACCATGATGTGGGCATTTTCGCAAAATTCTTTGAATCTCTCCCCAAGTGTCGTACAAGGTCTCATCGTCTTCTTGAGTGAATGAAGAGATTTCATTCCTCAATCGTGCGCTTTTGGCCGTGGAAAATATTTCAAAAGGAACTTTTCGGCCATGATGCTCCATGTTGTGATTGTTCCCTTTGGCAAAGTATTTAGCCATTGTTTAGCCCGTCCCCAAGAGTAAATGGGAATAGGCGCAACGGATGGCATCGTCGAGACTCCATTTATTTTGAAGGTATCACAAATTTCAAGGAAATTTGCGATATGATTGTTCGGATCTTCGTGGTAGGCCGTCAAATTGAACAAATTGTTGCACCATTTGAATGACATTCGGTTTGATTTCAAAATTATTGGGTCAGAATAAATGGCCTTACGATGCTAGATGACGTGCCGTCCATGGATGGTTTGGCATAATCATACATAGTTCTTTGTTCATCCGCCATGAAAATCTTTACTTTCGTTAGTATCCTCCTCGTGATCTGTACTAATACTTTCCTCTCGTGTTGCTACCTGCGGTCTCACGCTTCCAAATTCGGCGACGAGTAGGCATGCACTCGTGGTCAACAAGGAGGATAAGTATAATCCAAGACTTACAAAGATAGATACCTAGAAAGATAATTGATGAAAATAAAAAAAAAATGATTAAATTAACAAAAATAAGGTGTTCTTAATATTACAATCCCGCAACGCGCCAAAAACTTGATGACTCAAAAGCTACTCTAGAAAACCATAGGCAAGTGCACCTATCGTTTTGTAGTATAGATTATTGAGTCCGAAGTGTCATTCCCACGAGGATTGTAAGTACTAATAATTACCGTCTTTTTGTTATCTAATCTAGTAATTTTCGAGTTTTGTTAGTTTAATGAAAATGAAAAATAGAGAATTTTAAAATAATTGCAACTTACAAAAGATCAAATAAAAATAGATTGTAGAATTAAGAAATCAAGAGCTAGAAATGTGTTTGAATGTAAATCCTCTAGAATGTTTTTGTGATTTAACAAGATAAAAATACAACCATAATCCCTTAAGCAAAAACCAATCTCTTTTAGTAAAATCTCATTTTTCATGGATCCGTAGAAATTCGATTTAAGTTAAACCTCTATCGAGCGCGAATAACTTCTAATCTCAAGTTGATTAATCAAATCTCTTTCTAGTTAAAACCCCAAGACAAAGATTATAACGATTTGTGAATTCCCATATTAGGTTTGACCCTAATCCGGAAGATTTATGTCGCCCCATATCTAGGATTGCATGCAACTATTTTCGCTTATATAGGTTCTATTTCACCATGAATCTCTCGATTTCCCGGATGAAAAATAAACTTCAAATCAATATTGCACATATACCAATTTGAATGAATAAAGCATAATA
This sequence comes from Rehmannia glutinosa, assembly GCA_016081115.2. Classification (NCBI taxonomy): domain Eukaryota; kingdom Viridiplantae; phylum Streptophyta; class Magnoliopsida; order Lamiales; family Orobanchaceae; genus Rehmannia; species Rehmannia glutinosa. The sequence continues at coordinate 1,004,621 of CM071924.1, forward strand.
TAAGTGAATCACACAAAACATGAAGATTTTATTAAAAACATACAAACCTTAATCACAAATTCATTCTAGAGTTCATTACATTCAAACACTAGAAATTTAGCTACACATGGCTTTGTCAAAAGAATATACTACACAAGAAGATATGAATAAAATGAACATGGTGTACTTAGCTCTTATTCAAGACCAATACAAGACTTCCTCCTTGGTTGATTGCAATGATGTTGAGCTCCAAGCCTTCTCCTCTATTGCTCTTCAACTTCAAACTCTACCTCTCTTTTATCCTCTCAATGTATTTTGCTTTGAAACTTAGAATATACAATGAATATACAATGAATCTCTCTCAATGAATACTACATGAAATTATATCTTCCCTAACTCAAACTCTTGGTTTTTATAGCACTATCTTTATGAAAGAACACATCAATAATGCTAACAAATGCTCCACTTCCATGGTTGTTGGTTGAATCATTGTGTGCACATTCATGGTTGAGTTGGTTGAATCATTGTGTGCACATTCATGGTTGAGTTGGTTGAATCATTGTGTCCACATGACAATTGAGGGAATAATAGAGTTTGGTGCATCAAAATGAGTTGTAAAAGTTGCTCAAAGGTTGTCAAAAAGCAAGAAGGGAAAGTCTCCATAATTTCCACCAAAGAAAAACCAAGCCGGACGAAAAGCACGGCAGGCCGTGTTTTCGGATTTTTCCGAACACGGCCGTGTTTGGTACGTCGGGTCGAAAAATTACTCGTTTTTTACTTTTAAAAAGCACGGCCGTGCTTAAAAACACACCCCTGCCCGTGTTTGTTTGAAAAGGCCCCGAAATGACGCCAGCGTTTAGCTTGGGATTTTGAGTGTTTTTGCATCCGAAAACCCCCGGGTATGTTTTGACATGAAACTAGGGGTGGCAATTTCACCGCGACACGATAGCACGACCTAAAACGACCTAAAATAAGCGGGTTAGTGTTTAGCCTTAACGTGTTCGTGTCCTTATCGTGTCGACACGATAAGGACACGAAAATTTTCGTGTCGTGTTAGTGTTTTTATCGTGTTTACACGATAGTGACACGATAATGACACGACACGAACACGATAAAGACACGATAATGACACGTTTACCTGTTAGCGACACGATAATGACACGGCCGCGAGCACGATAAGGATACGATAATGACACATTTACCTGGTAGTGACACGATTAAGATACGATAACCGATATTTTGTATATTTATGTCGTGTATTTTCGTGTAAAATCGTGTCATATCGTGTAATTTGCTATCGTGTATTAACGTGTAAATCATTTTCTTTTTATTTTTGACTTATCGTGTCACTATCGTGTCGTAATCGTGTCGACACGAAAATTTTCGTGTTAGTGGTCGTGTCGGAGCGATCCTTATCGTGGTCGTGTTCGTGTTTGCCCTTATCGTGTCGTGTCGTTATCGTGGTCGACACGAAACACGACACGATAACACGATTTGACACCCTACATGAAACCATGGCCCAAAATTCACCAAAAAATGACTCCAAATCATCAATCTACACCAATAAAAGCACCTCAAAGTAATGTGAACCATGTACAATCAAAAATTTATGAAACTAACAATAAAATAACTCAAATCATACTTAAATATACACATAAAACATGCATAAAAAGACCTTTTATCAACCCCAAACGGAGGCGGGGAGCACTACTTTGTTTCCCTTCGCTCGGCTAATTGCCAACCCAACTTTTGTACAACAAATGAACCAACTCATATCACAAACTCTCGCTACCACAAACTCTCAAGCACCTCCTCCACTCCTTGCAAATACTAACCCACTCAACCCACAACTAAATGTTAACATTAATCCTCAAATTCCCGGCTTCCTCATCACGGCCCAAGAAGCCGATTCGTAACGAACAACATGTCCGTCGTGACGATGAAGCGCGGCGGCGGTAAGATGAAGAGGAGCAAAGTCGTATAGCGTAATCACTCATCGAGCCAACGCGACATCGTCGTGCCCACTCGGTGTTCGCCGGACGACCGGGAGTTGATCCTTTTCTCCTACTCGATCGATAAGTTCCTCGGCTCAGGTTTCCTAGGATGAGCGGGAAGCGTAGGGTCAATCAAGTCCAAGGACCTAGCTCATGGCGAGAACGGATGTAGAAATACACCGCCTGCGTCGTCGTCAAAACGAATTGGAAGGCGGTGCGGATGGCGAACAGTCTCAAAGACCGCTCTCAAGTAATGAACCACCAAAATGTTAAAATCGCCATTTTCCCCGGAATTCTCAAGCGACCCCATTACCGCCAAAGTTGATGTTAGGAATTTTATTGTTTAGATTTTGATGAATGCCATGTAAAACTTAGAATAGAAAGTTGGCACCCCAATTTGTGTTGTAAAATGCATTGTAATAAATAGAGTGGCCAAGCCGAGTTAAGTCGCCACGCCCTAACATGCAAGAAGACAATCAAGACTGGAAGGAAAACTCTATCATGAGACAACTCGAGTATGGCAAAGAAGAGTAGACGGGAACTCTATCAAGAAAGCGAGAGATGCAATTGAGTGGAGCATCGATCAAGTCAACTCAAGAAAAGCCAAGTCTCAAGTTGAAGTGACGAAGAGTCATCCATGATTGGAAGTCGACTCTAAGTCACCTGGGGAAAGCAAGGAAATGCGATCAAGTCGAGATAATCAGAAAAGAACCGTTGCAGACGAAATCAAGAGATTTACTTAAACAAGTAATATCTCCATACCACCTTTCTTGGAGTGCTCGATCCCGAGCGTGCAAAATGAATGAACCAATGGGAAGCACTACACCGTGTCGAACTCGAAAAGGTGAAAAGAACAATTCATACGAGGAAACAAAGCAATTCCAAGAACGCAAGCCAACGATCGCAAAGTGACTTTCAAAAATAAGCCTATCTCTTCAACGGGCAAATTTTTGAAAGTTCACTATAAAAGGCTGAGGAGTTTGTTTGAGAAAGAGGATGCATAAATGACACACACGTGAGATAAACAAGCTTATTAGAAAAACTGAAAACATCCTCAATCCTCAAGCCTACATTTCGAAGTACATCAATCCAACACTCACCTGTGAAGGAAAGAGAACTTCAATCAGTTGAAGAGAGAAATCTTTGAAAACAAAGGGGTCTACATTCCGGGAAGGATTGTAGAAAGGTTCAAGGTTGAGCCAAGTCTTAAACTCTTGGAGGGCTTCGTGATCAAATCCAAAGAGTTTGAGCAAGTGAGTCGTAGTAGCAAAGCGCAAAATGGCCTGTGAAGAAGGCCGAGTCGTCGAGAAGCCACCGAGTGATCAAGGCGTCTCTGGACCGAGTCCCAAAGGATCAAGTCGGCCGTTGTGATCAAGACTTGTATCCGGACATTACCACTTTGTAAACCGATCATTACTTAGTGGATTCCTCCAGAGTTGGAGAAGAGAGGAGTAAAAGAATTACCCCATCTTCGAACCTCTATAAAAACTTTCTTTGTGTCATTTACATTTCAAAGATTTAAATTCCTCGCACTTTTAATTGCTTATATCTCACGATAAATTTGCTATCCTTTTGATAATTTATAAGTACTAAATCAAGCTCTAAAATCTTGCTTAATCAAACTTAAGGGTGTTAAGTCTTCCAATAAAATAAAACCACGGTTGAGTTAAATTATAGCCAACAACACCGAGTTACTCCATCAACGGCTCAAAATTGAAATCTGTTGAGAGATTAACTCTCTTGAGTGACTAATTCGATCGTCCATCAAGGACCAGTGTGTAGAATTAACTCAGTAGATTTAAAAGGACTAAATCGAAAATTTGGTAAGGTTTATTCAACCCCCTTCTAAACCTTACACTTACACCCCTTGGGACCTACAAGTGGTATCGAGGCGGTTGGTTCATTGAACCCTCCGCACCGTTACCTTGAACTAGATCTCCAAACTTTTCAAAGTCTCGCTTTAGTACTTAAACCTTCAAAACTCTTTTTATTAAAAGTCATTATCATGGAAGCAAATTTAACACGCATCCCTATGTTCACCATTGAAGAATTTGATGATTGGAAAATTCGTATGCGAGCTCATCTATCAAAGATTACATGATGAGATGTGGATAGTGATAGAAGATGGGCCTCTACAAATATTAAAGGTGAACACAAAATGTCATTTAAGAGTTGCGGTGAAGGAGAAGAAGATGTTTGCTCCCATCAGCTTATGGTTGAAAAACAAGAACTGAGTGGACAAATGATGACAAAAAAAAGATACAACCTGACAATGTAGCCAGGACATCCTTTACAAAACCTTGACAAAGCCATGTTCAACAAAGTCAAATCATGCAAAACGGCTAAAGAAATGCGGGACAAGTGACATTGATTTGTGAAGGCTCGAGCAAATCAAAGAAAACAAATTGTCGGTGGCGAAGAAAAATTTGAAAATTTCAAAATGATCTCGGGAGAGAACCTGGATCAACTAGACGCTCGGTTCACGTAAATCACAAATGAGTCAGTCTACACTTGGAAAGGAATATACACGAAAGAAATGTGTATGAAGATCCTAAAAAGTCTTCCAAATGAATGGGAAATGAAGGTCATGGCACGAGACACTCCATGGACCTATCAAAAACATCCAACCATGAGCTATTCTCGGATCTCAAAGCCTACGAATTTGAGTGAGAAGGAAAGACCAAGAAGAGACAATGTACCCAAAACAAATTTGCTCTAATTGTTAAATATGGTAAGAGAGCCGAGGTCAAAGAAGTCATTGACCCGGAAGAAATAGCCCCGATGGTTAAAAGGTTCAACAAGTTCTTCAATAAGAATTACAAAAGAGGAAAGGGTGAATCTTCCGTAAGACACTCGGCTCCCTCCAAATCAAGGGAAGACAGCCAACCAAGAGAACAGATCATCAAAAAGTTGAGTATCAAAGGGCCGACAACTCAAGAATGGAAAGAGGTCGATCAAAAGGCTGAATTTCTATGTTGGAACTGTAGACAACCAGGTCACTATGCCATTGATCGCTCATATCCTGTAGTCAACAAGACAGGGATGAAGAAGAAAGAAAGATCTTCAGAGAAAGAAGACAAGAAAGGAAAAAGGCATTGATGGTCAGCAGATCACTTAAACAAATAAGTCAAGGGAGACAAATGATTGAGAGCGATGAAGCCGACTACTCAAGTGACTCAAGAAGAAGCCCGATCGCTTGATGGCCAAAGAACAAGATCAACTCCGATCAAGAAGATGAGGTACAATCTAACTCAACAAACTCGAGACACTAGTGATAGTGATCGTGACACAAACACTTCATCACCCACTGATCTTTATGATTCATTAGGCAAAATGATGAAAGATTTTGAACACATTAAATCCTCACACACACTATTGAATGAGGAAAACAGCCTACTCAAAAGTCAAAACTCAAAGTCGACTAAGGAGCCGAGTACTCTAAGTCAAATAGTTTGTTGAGAATGAAAGGTTAAAGGTCGAAAATGCTAAATTAATAGCGAAATTGCCGCTATAGAAAAGAGGAGAATGACCTCAAGAATGTTATTGCTTCATTCACTAAGGCATCTAAATCATTGGATGATCTTATTATGAGTCAAAGAGAATGTGGAGACAAGACAGCTAGGATTTAATTCCTCCGTGCCATGTCAAACCTCAAGAGTAATTTTGGAAAAAGGATCTTCAAGTCATGAAGAGTCCGAAAAATCCAAAACTCTAAATGTTGCACACACATTCACTCCAAAGCACAATACTAAGCAAACGGCCTTGGTTACAAAGGAAAAGGAAAACAACCATGAGTTGAGTGTCTTGAAAGGGCAGTGAGAAGAGATTCACCAAGTCCTCAAAGAAACTCCAAACGTAAAAATACTCAGAAAGAAGAAAAAGAGCTACCAAAAATCCTTAAAAATCCATAAAAGAAATACATATGATGGGAATGGTAGAAAATATCCAAGCCAAGCCGATTGGAATAATGTGAACCATCAAAGATAGACTTATGGAATATAAGCCCAAATGGCAAAGGCCTAGAACTCAAAGAAAGGCCATTCCAAAAGTATAAGAGCTTTCATCAAGACACACATGCACCTAGGCACTACACTCAAAAACACCACAATTACCTGGAAGGAAGGCAATTGCTAAAACACATATGCAGGCATACTGGACAAAAAAGACAATTTTGTATGAACCTAGAATCCCCAAGCAATTTGCCGAATTAATTATGATTATGGCAATCGATAGATGGCAACCCCTTAGAGTCAAACCATTTGGCTATAGGTTGGTTGGATCATCTTACAATTCTAACCCCTCGGGACCCGCACAAGTATGGGTACCTAAAACTTAATTTCCTTGATTGCGTTCAAGAATGACCGAGTACCAAGGAACCTGGTACATGGATAGTGGTGCCCAGGACATATGACAGAAATAAGAGAAATCTGTCAAAATTCAAGGAAGTCAAAGGAGCAAAAGTCATATTTGGGGGAAATGAAGCTCCTGGTGAAATAAGAGGCATTGGATCCATCAAGAGGAATGGATTAGAAATCACAGATGTTGCATATGTTGAAGGACTTAACTTCAATTTATTGAGTATCGGCTACTGTGACAAGGGCTACAATGTTGGATTCAACATGGGTATATGCCAAATCAAAGATATTGAATCAAATGAAGTGGTCTTTGCAAGGATGTAGACAAAAAATATGTATGTAGTGGATTGGTCAATCGCAACACCCAAGACATGTCTACTAGCCAAGAGTACAAATTTGAATCAAGTTGGTACGGCATAAAAAAAAAAGCCGAGTCACCTGAATTTCAAGACAATTAACAAGTTCGGCAAAAGCCATCTTGTAGAAGGACTTCCGGACTCGAAAAGATACTGAAGGAGAATATATGTGATGCATGTCGGAAGGAAAGCAAATCAAGTCGTCATTCAAAGAAAAGACATGCCCATCCTCAACAAGAATATTACATCTACTTCATATGGATCTATTTGGGCCAGTGGAACCAAATAAGCATAAGTGGAAAGAAATACACCTTGGTGGTAGTAGATGACTACTCAAGATATACATGGACAATATTCATGTGCAAGAAGAAAAACTCTACAAAAACTACCACAAATGATGAAGAGGATGAGAAGAGTCAAACCATTATCAAAATAAGATCGGATAGAGAATCCGAGTTTGTCAATGGAATAATAACTCGATTGTGTGTTGAGAATGGTATTGGTCATGAATTATCGCACAGCAAGGACTCCACAAAGAGAATGGAGTTGCGAAAGAAGAAACAGAACCCTCAAAGAAGCGGAAGACCATGTTAGGCTGAAGCAGGGTTACCAAAAAGATTTTGGGTCAAGCAATCAACACAACTTGCTACACCCAAAACAGATGTATGATAAATAGACAACACAAAGACTCCTATGAGATCCGGATTGGAAGAAAACCAAATGTTGCATATTTCAGGATATTTGGATGTAAATGCTTCATCCACAACAATGGCAAAGACAATCTAAAGGCTTTTGATGCTAAAGTCACGATGAAGGTATCTTCTTAGGATACTCAAAAGAAAGCCTACTGAGATACTCAACAAAAGAACTATGGTTACAGAGGAATCCATTCATGTAGTATTCGATGAGCCAAATGTAAATGGAGAAAATATTGAAGAGTCACCGATAAGTCAATCATCCAACCATACGTAAGAGTCCCTATCTGGCTCGTCCGAATTATCAATTCGTAAGAAGATGAGACAAATGAATCTCAAAAAAATGGAAAATTTGCGCTAAGTGATAACGAGAGTCGACCACACCAACACAAATGCAAGTCTCTCAATCCACTAACTTACTCCAACCTCGACGTAAGATGGCCGAGAGACCATCCACCGAACTTGTCATTGGAGATATGAGAGAAGGTGTCAAAACAAGATCCGAACTCAACAAGAAGCTATGTTCACATGCTTCATCTTGCAAATAGAGCCAAAAGATGTGTCACAAGCATTGGATGACACACATTGGATTCAAGCTATGCAAGAAGAGTCAATCGATTTGAAAGGAATAAAGTGTGGGAATTAGTGCAAAGACCCATGCACCAAAATGTTATTGGCACCAAATGGGTATTCGAAATAAAATGAACGAGGAAGGCTTTGTGGTAAGAAACAAAGCAAGATTGGTAGCCAAAGGATATTGCCAAGAAGAAGGAATAGATTTTGATGAAACATTTGCCCTCGTAGCAAGATTGGAAGCTATAAGGATGTTTCTTGCCTATGCAGACTCACAAGAATTTCATTGTATATCGATGGATGTAAAAAGTGCATTCCTAAATGGTTTATTGGAAGAAGAAGTGTATGTTGAACAACCTCCGGATTTGAGCAGAAAGACTCTTGGAGACAAGGTATACAAACTCAAGAAAGCCCGTATGGACCGAAACAGTGCACCGAGAGCATGGTATGACACCTGTCACAATTTCTAACCGAAAATGGATTCACAAAAGGAAAAGTAGATAGAACACTTTTCGAATTCAAGACAAGAAGAGTATCTTTGCTTGTTCAAATATATGTGGATGACATCATTTTTGGATCCACTAACAAAGAGTCGTGAAAAATTCTCAAACCTCATGCAAAGCAAATTTGAAATGAGCATGATGGGAGAGTCGACATTCTTCCTTGGACTCCAAGTGAAACAACAAGGATGGGACCTTCATAAGTCAAACAAAATACACCGTAGAGATTTAATGAAGAAGTTTGGTATGGAGGAGAAGTCTTCCGTGAAAATACCAATGAACACATCGATCAAAATGGACATGGATGCGGATGGCAAGCACTGTAGATCAAACAAGATACGAGCACTTATTGGATCATTGCTCTATCTCACAATTAGCGAACCGGACATCACCTTTGTCAGTAGGTGTATGTGCAAGATTTCAATCTGCTCCAAAAGAGAGCCATATGACAAAGAAATAAGAGAATATTGAGATACTTGAAAGGAAGCCAAGAAGTAGGTCTATGGTATCCAAAGGAAGGTGGATTCAAGCTAATTGGCTATTCGATTCGACTATCTTTGGATGCAGAGTGGATAGGAAGAGCACCTCGCACATGTCAAATGCTAGGAAACAGATCGATTTCTGGTTTAGCAAGAAGCAAAACTCAATAGCCACCTCTACAACAGAGGCGAATACATAGGCTGCGGGCAAATGTTGTGCCAAGTCCTATGGATGAGACAAAGAAAGAGAGACTATGAAGTTGAAGAAAAAGAAATCCCAATCATGTGTGACAACACAAGTGCAATTGCAATCACTCAAAATCCTGTTTGCACTCAAGAACAAAACATATTGATGTCGATATCACTTCATAAGAGATCATGTTGAAAAGAAGGACATTATCTTGGAATATATCTCAACCGATAAACAACTAGCCGACATCTTCACAAAACCATTATGTGAGTCAAGATTTGAAGAACTCAAGCATGAGTTGGGGTTAATTGAGCTGGTGACACTCGGACAAATCAAAGAAGAGAAATGGAACAGAAAAGGAGTGAAAAAGAGTCCGAAAATGCAATCACCAAGAATCACCAGACGGAAAGACAACCACACCAAGTCACCGATAAATGAGTCGGTAAGAAGAGAACTCGTGAGAAGTAGAGTTAAATCGGCTAAGAGATAAAATTTGAATAACTTATGAGCAAAATGACAAAAACGCAATCGTTTTGACTTAGCGGGAATGTTTTAAGGAACACGTCAAAGATAATGATGATGTGTACGGACATAAAGTTGCACACTAAGCTTATGATTGGATATAAATGCTTTGCCGCATTAAATACGAGACGTGAAATGCTCAATAGGCGTCACGAAATCCAAGCCGTTGATTTCGATCACGATTCAAAAACCGCCGCACGCCCTTTCATAAACCATATTTAAACAATTTTCGTCCATTTCTCTCTCACACTTCTAAAAACTTTCATCTCTTTCTCTCAAAAGGCAAAGCAAATACTCTCGAAACCCTATCAACCTTCAAATCAATTTCTGAGTTTTCCTTGATATAATTTTGAGAAATGGCACCAACTTATGACTTCACTAAGTTAGGAAAACAAATCCACACCGGTTCGACGGTGGATTTCGATTTTAATGGAAGGTGAATAGGTCCGACGACACCCTGGTGAAGAAAATTGCTTTGAGAAGTTGGAAACGCCCCACTAAAACCGCTTTCTAACGCCGGAATATCCAATGACTTATGTGGAGGAGGTCGCACAATTCGTGAATCTTTGAGATTCACGATGAAGGAATCAAGTCATCTGTACCAAAGCAAAGCGGTGACTATCACCGCCAAGAGATTTGGGCTGAATATTGCTCACTACCGCCAGAAGGAGCATCCGAGATCAAAGAAGCTGATGTAAACTTGGCCGACGCATGGAAAGAAATAGCCAAGTCCGACTTTGCCTTTGATAAAACAATATACACAAAGAAACAAGAGATCTCACAAGGAGGATTATCACAAGTTCTTTGGACATAGTTGCCAAATGTATCGATATCAAATTTGGCGGCTTTGACCAATCAAAAGGCAAAGCGATTGTGATGGCTGCAATCATCGAAGAAAAAAGAAATAAATCGGGCCGAGTTTATCTACAGCAGACTTCTGCCCGAACGTGGGGAACAAGTCCTTCAAAGAAGATGGCTCATTTGGAGGATCTTCGGGATATGGCCTGGTGATTGGCGGCTATTGGAGGTAAAAGGAGTCCTCTTAGACATGGGAAAGCATTCCATGTTAACAAGAGGATGTTCGAGCAAACCTCTCTGCGCATGAAGCGGGGCTTACGCCAAGAGAGCGACACCAAAGGTGAGGGGGAATCACCGACCAAGATACAAATGCTTCTCTCGGCCGAAGAAAAAAAAGTCCCCGCAGCTTCGAAGAAGACAGCTTGCCCTGCAAAGAAAGAAAACCAAACCTTCACCGCCCCGTGAAGAACGTGTCTCCCGCCCTGCAGGCGGTGAGAAGGACTCACGAATACCTTCTTCGATCGTCAAAAGGAGGAGAATTGACAAGCCAAGACGGCCACTCTCGAAACAAACATCAAGACCGCCCCGCCGCCCAAGACTCGAGGACACCGCCTCGAACTGAAATTCCCAGGTACAAACCAGGAGACGAAGAAGACTCGTCAAGCGGTCCGAACAGGAGAAACCGGTGAGTGAGTCGGCTACTCGGCCCAAAGACAAATACCGGAGACTACCGGAGAAGTAGAGTCTCCGTAAGTAGTTGATGAAAGCCAAGTCTCGCAAGACGATCAGAGAGGCAACCCGAAGACACAAACAGTAGCTCACACAAAAGAAGCACAAAAGAACTCCGCGAAAGAGATAGTGATGTAATGATCATATCTCCACCTTACCCGACATCCAAAATCGTCTGCGTGAATGGTGGAAATGGAAGTTGAGCAAGTCAAGGAACAGTTCCAACGGCCTTTGAATTCATAGAAGAAGAAGAGAAGCGCTAAATTTCCTCGACTAACTACATGCTCCCAACACTTGATGAGGACAATCGCTTAGACATCCTGCAGATCTACAAGGACAGGGAGAGAAAAAGCAAGTCAAGAAGCCGAAGACGTGAGAAGGCAAGCATCCGCCTATCTCCGGCACCACGTAACACTTCCATCTCTTCTTGATGTCTTCTCGGGCGGTGATGAGGATCCGAAAAATGCCGCTTTACCCACGTAAGAGTTGCAAATGCAGCAAGCATTGCACGAATCAAGAATCCTTCACGAGCAAAGACTAATGGAGGGACCAGGAGAATCCTCCGAACACAAATGAAATCGATCCTATGGGAGTGGTTCAAAATAGCCACCGATGTTCTTCTACCACTTCCCCACTCACTCGGAAGAAAAGCGAATAAGGAAATGGCGATGAAACCCAGGCTAGTGGGGACCCCGGTCGAGCCAACCCCTATTGAAGGTGTGCTACCACCGCCCCAACTGAACAATCAATCGAAGCGGCAAATGAGTTTGGAGACGAGTGACCCCATTCCAAGTCACCCACCGGTGCGCCACCGAGGAAAACTCCTCCCACCGCTGCGAAGGTCGGAGGATGCTGCGAGATGACTCCACAAAAAGCAAGGAGGCGAAGAAGAAAAGTACAATCACAAGAAGAACAAAGCAAGTTGCCATCAACGAAGCTCGATGCTTGAGATTGTCTCGGTGAGGTGCCAACCGCTCCGAAGGCTAATGACGCCGCTACGATGATGCAAAAAGCACCTGAAGGAATGCCCGGGAGTTAACACTGGGCGATGAAAGTGCAATCCATGGGGTTGAGACTCCAATGGATGCCATCTGTAGAAGACCCTAAGACATACCGACACTGTCGAAAGGGAAGACTAAGGCATCGCAACAAAATGAGAGACTCTGGAGGTAATGAAGGCCACGGAGGTTGAGACTTCCCGGGGTAAAGGAGTCAAGTAGAGAACATCCCTCCCGCTATCATCGACCCATCCCCGAGAAGGAGATCGCGCACTTCATGATTCCCAGGACAACCCGATGTCACTTTTCTCGGGATCGGAAGCGAAGAAGAAGCTGAGTCATCCCCATCACAAATCCAAAAGACTCGATTCGGGGTGTTCCAAGCACGAGTAAGTCCGATCCCAAGACTACTCGTCAAACCTTTAACTTTGATGATGAGCCACCAATGAAAATCTCATCATCATCCGATGACGCCACGATAAGGCCGAGGATCGTCTATCGAAATGGAAAAATCACCGAGACCAATGAAGGCTGTTAAGACAGATTGAGGCTCAAGAAGCCGGGTCGACTTCACAACAGACCCCCAGGTGAACAAGAGACCACCGCTCGGCTCCTCAAGCTGCTGAAAGGATCAATTCCCAAAAGAACCGCCCGCGCACCACTCATCATCGAACGCATCCCGTTGGCGGTGATGAATCCTTCGTAGAGTCCTTTCCGTTTTCACCGAGATACCGAACTCCACGAAGAATCGAAAAACGAACAAGCACGCTATCACGCATCAGACCGGCTCTTTTTCACTCAGGCACCATTGTTCCGGTAGAGTTTGATTTTGATCTTTGTATGGCCATCACCGCAATGAAAAAATCACCAAGTTCGAGAAGTGTTCAAGGCACTCTTTCTTTGAAGTTGAAAGGATGGAGAGGCATCAGCCTCTTTGGACATGCGATTGGACAACAGAGATGCCACCCTTACACCGACTTAAGAGGCATAACAGTTCGAATAAGGGAATGGTGGCAACAAAGCGGAATCAATGCGTGTGGAACAGGTGAGATACTTGAACTTTGTTCAACAAGTCCTGGTGTGGAGAGTCAAAATGCCGATGCGAAACAAAGTCGAGAGAACACATTGAACATATGCATGAAGCTCACACTGCCGAAATCAAGGCGATGCATGAGCAACACACAAATGATATACGCGTTTGGAAGAACACATGACCAGAAAATTCACCTTCTCATGGCCGAGATGAAGTGATTTCACCGAGTCCAACGCTACTTTCGATCCGAATTCGTCTTGCTTACAACGCAGCACTTGAAGCAGAACCCGACTATCCGCAGCTCGATTTCATGCTTGCCAAAGATGTTCCCCGGGGTTCCTTTATCCTTTGATGATGCCAAAAAGGGGAAGAGGAATAATACCTTAAAGCAAAGAAAATCAAGCCGAAAAGAAAGGAGCAAAATGAGAAGGGAAATCAACTCGAGGAAGTCTTGAAACAAGAAAAGAAAAAGCTTGTTGAGGGGGAAGGATCGTGATATGACATTGATGATTGCACAAACCCCCAACAAGGTCCTGTCACAAATTGACATTATGAGCGAAAGAACTCCCCATGACTCGCCACTCCAACACTCTGTATCTATGGCCGAGAAGAGAAAAGCAATTGAAGCGAGGGATGAAGGAAGTGGAAGGAAGAATGGATGCCGGGGTGATGAACATCTTGAAAGAACATGGAGGCATTCCAAAGAGACGAGAGACACGTATGCCATTTCGATGTCGGGACAGAGCCACGATCGATTGACGAATTCAAAACGCTCGAATCAAGGATATTTTGCAAATATGTCCATGGCTCAAGCTTGGGACTCAGATTGGGAAAAGGGTCTCACATTATGTGAAGAGAAGCCGACAGCAAAGAGACAACCGGCCACTCTGCTAGTCACTCCGGCCCACTCACTCGGTGGAAAAGAAGCCCCAAGACAAGATACGCCCGGAGGTAGAGGAAGAAGCGAGTGGAGGAAGAAGCTTTTCGACCTGGCCTCGCCAAGAATATTGAATACGTAGATCCGAGAAAGAAAGGAGGGATCTACTGGGTCAAGGCTTGACCAAGTAGCGAACTTGCAAGTGGCTAAAGCTAACGCCGAGTATGCAAAAAGACTAGAAGAAGAAAACAAGAGACAAACTCGGCTATGGCGGGAGAGAGACAGAAAGAATGAGAAGAGATGAAGGCCGCTTAAAAGCATATGAGAAGAAAAAGAAAGGCGGTGACTTGTGAGAAGAAAAGAGAAGAAGAGGTTTGAACAAGATGAAAAAGAAGAGATTGAATGAGATGAAGTTTCTTTGTCAAACCCTTCATGTATTTTATTATGTAAATACATACAATGTAAGTCTTCTGTAATAAAGTTATAAATTTTTGTGTGAAGACAATTATATACTCTGATACACTTTGTAAACAGTTGTGTTAAGTACAAGAATGATATGATCAATAAAAAGATTGATTCTACGCATACATTTTATGTCAATACACTATCTCAGTATGTATCTTTGTTATTTGCATCTTTGTATGGTTTAAGTTTTGGCATCATCAAAAAGGGGGAAATTGTTAGGAATTTTATTGTTTAGATTTTGATGAATGCCATGTAAAACTTAGAATAGAAAGTTGGCACCCCAATTTGTGTTGTAAAATGCATTGTAATAAATAGAGTCGCTGCCGAGTTAAGTTAAGTCGCCACGCCCTAACATGCAAGAAGACAATCAAGATCGGAAGGAAAACTTCTGCGAGACAAACGAGTATGGCAAAGAAGAGTAGACGGAACTCTATCAAGAAGCGGTGAGATGCAAATGAGTGGAGCATCACAAGTCAACTCAAGAAAAGCCAAGTCTCAAGTTGAAGTGACGAAGAGAGTCATCCACGATTGGAAGTCGACTCTAAGTCACCTGGGGAAAGCAAGGAAATGCGGTCAAGTCGAGATAATCGTAAAAGAACCGTTGCAAAATCAAGAGATTTACTTAAACAAGTAATATCTCCATACCACCTTTCTTGGAGTGCTCGGTCCCCGAAGCGTGCAAAATGAATGAACCAATGGGAAGCACTACACCGTGTCGAACTCGAAAGGTGAAAAGAACAATTCATACGAGGAAACAAAGAATTCCAAGAACTCGCAAGCCAACGATCGCAAAGTGACTTTCAAAAATAAGCATATCTCTTCAACGGGCAAATTTTTGAAAGTTCACTATAAAAGGCCGAGGAGTTTGTTTGAGAAAGAGGATGCATGAATGACACACACGTGAGATAAACAAGCTTATTAGAAAAAGCTCAAAACATCCTCAATCCTCAAGCCTACATTTCAAGTACATCAATCCAACATTCACCGTGTGAAGGAAAGAGAACTTCAATCAGTTGAAGAGGAAATCTTTGAAAACAAGGGGTCTACATTCCGGAAGGATTGTAGAAAGGTTCAAGGTTGAGCCAAGTCTTAAACTCTTGGAGGGCTTCGTGATCAAATCCAAAGAGTTTGAGCAAGTGAGTCGTAGTAGCAAGGCAAATGCCTGGTGAAGAAAGCCGAGTCGCACGAGAAGCCACCGAGTGATCAAGGCGTCTCCAGACGAGTCCCAAAGGATCAAGTCGGCCGTTGTGATCAAGACTTGTATCCGGGATCATTACCACTTTGTAAACTAATCATTACTTAGTGGATTCCTCCAGGAGTTGGAGAAGAGAGGAGTAGAAGAATTACCCCATCTTCGAACCTATATAAAAACTTTATTGTGTCATTTACATTTCAAATTTAAATTCCTGCACTTTTAATTGCTTATATCTGCGATAAATTTGCTATCCTTTTGATAATTTATAAGTACTAAATCAAGCTCTAAAATCTTGCTTAATCAAACTTGAGGGTGTTAAGTCTTCCATAAAATAAAACCACAAATTGAGTTAAATTATAGCCAACAAATGAGTTACTCCATCAACAAATTTGTGAGTTCTGTTGAGAGATTAACTCTACTGAGTGACTAATTCGACATGTCCATCAAGGACCAGTTGTGTAGAATTAACTCTGTAGATTTAAAAGGACTAAATCGAAAATTTGGTAAGGTTTATTCAACCCCCCTTCTAAACCTTACACTTACACCCCTTGGGACCTACGATTTGAAAATCCCCAGTGTCGGTCTCTACAAAGGGAAATCGACCCGACCACTCACGTTCACAAGTACTTAGCATGGATGGAGTTGTACAGTCAAGTGATGCCATCCTCTCGGCAGGCCTTCCCTCGACTTTGGGCGACCGAGCCCACCGTTGGTTTAGGACCCTACCACAGGGATCCATTCGAGCATGGGGGATCTCGCCTCCGCTTACGACGCATTTCTTAACGCCCAAAGTCCGAGCCGCACCTAAGGACTCCTCGTGAACATCAAACAAGGGAAGGACGAGCCCTGAAAAGCTATATTTCTCGCTCAATAAACAAGTTCGAGAGATGGAACCGGTGTCGGATGACGCCATTTTGATCGCAAAATGCCATGGCCGGATCGCCCCAAACATGGTTTAATTACTCCATCCACGAATCGGGCGACCTCGTACCAGAATTTCGTGTCCGCGTAGAACGCCATATTTGCGCGAAGAAGCCATGGCAAGTAAACCGCCCGAGCATCGGCGGGGCGTGAGAAAGGATGGAAGGAAAGAACCAGAGTAGGGCTGGGTCGATTCCGGCCGTTCTCGGAAAACCCGACCACCGGATTTAGAGCTCGCCAAGAGGCGAGAGCCGAAGTCGCCGCGCCGAGAGTACTTTGACCCACACTCCATCACCATATGGAATGAAGTACAGTGGTCTCGAATTTGTTGCCCCGGCCGACCTTTGAAAATTGAGCCGGCAAAATTAGATTCACGTTGATTCTCGTGCCTATCATAAATCGATAGGTCACGATACATCGATGAGTGCCGAGACCGATTAGGGAAATTATGCGTGTTGTTCGCCAGGCGGTCTCAAAAGGTATGTTCATGAACTACCGCCCCAACCAAGATCGCTCAAGTGTCAATCTGAGCGCGTAACCAATCCAGCTCTCCCCGCCACCTCTCGCGAAAACCAGGGGAGGGAGATCCTCATGATGTCGAATGTCAATCGAATCAATACTAACACAAAAGGAGGATAGCCACTCCAATAGAAAAAGGAAAGTTGATGTTAGGCAGCAACCAACGCCGAAAGACAAGTTCGGGTGGCGGAAATCAAGGAAGGCCAACCCACCGCCACTTTGTGTTTTCGGATGCGGATGCCGACCAGGTGGTCCATCCTCATTCGACCCTCCGTCCGTTCTTGCACCGATTTTGGGTATTCCGGTCCATAGAATTTTGATCGACACCTAAGCTATTCGTCGATCATTTATGTCCGAGCATTTCAAGATTGAACGTGGACGATAGTTATATCCGTCCATGCAACGATAACGATAGCATTCTCGGGGTTTGGAGGAGGAAGGATAGTCCCGCTCGGAGAAGTCGATTTGCCCATCCAAATGGGACAAGGTTTGCATAAGCGGACCGTCATGACAACATTCAAAATAATCAATGCCGATTCGGAGTACAATGCTATCATTGGGAGGCCATTGCTTTATCATATAAAAGCAAAATTGCTTTCAATATATCACTTTTGTATAAAATTCCCAACGCCTCGATGGCGAAGCTATACATAAAGGGAATCAAAGGGAGTCACGAGAATGCTCTCTTAAACTCCGACCGGTAGAGATTAACGTGGCGGAACAAGGACAAACTAGTGGAACCACACAGACGATCCCCCGCCTGAAGAGTCCGAGCGAAAAGTGGTAATCATTCGGAGGATAATCCAGGTCATCGGCCTTAAGGAGCCAATGATAGAAGAAGAAGCGAGCCGGAATGAGAACGAGCCGATCGAAGACGCAATTGCCCCCGCAAATCAAGGAGGGGCAAAGCAAGAAAAGAAAACGGACGGAACCAGTGAGAAACGAGTTGATACAAATCAATGTCGGAAGGCCAAGCGAGGGCAGCATCAACTACGTATTGGTCATGATCTCCCGAGAACCATATCGAACCGAGATGATTGAGTTTTTGGAAAATAATCTTGATGTCTTTGCGTGGACTCATGCGGATGCCCGAATTGACCCTAAGTATGCATGCCACCGCCTCAATATTGATCTAACATTCCGCCCGATTGTCCGTTGAAAAAGCGTAAGCTCGGCCCGACAGACAAGCGGACTTTTCGAGGCCGAGGTAAACAAGTTGATAGACAATCGATTCATCCGGAAGCCCTCTATCCCGATGGGTTGCCAATCCGTTTTGGTAAAGAAGAGCAATGCCAATGGCGCTGTGCGTGGATTTTACCGACCTTAACAAAACATGCCCTAAGGATGCTTATCCATTGCCAAATATTGATTATATGGTGGATGCCACAAAGAGACACGAACCGCGAGCGATGAGCTTCATGGATGCATACTCGTTACAACCAAATACGGATGCACCCGAAGATGAAGAAAATACATCGTTCTTCTCTCGCTTCGGGAATCTCATTATAAAGATGATGCCGCTTCGGATTGAAGAATCTTTGGTGCGACCTATCAAAGGTTAGTAAATAAGATGTTTGAGAAAATGATAGGTCACACTATGGAAGTATATGTAGATGACATGTTGGTAAAATCATCGTACATATCGATCATCCGAACGATCTTAATAAAATGTTCGCCGTTTTGAGAGAGTACAAGATGATGTTAAACCCGAGAAAATGTACGTTTGGGGTTGGCTCGGGCAAATTTCTGGGGTATATGGTCACCAAAGGGAATAGAAGCCAACCCGATAAAATAAAAGCCACTATTGATCTAGAACCCCGAACTCGTAAAAAGGTACAAAGCCTAACAGCCGATTGGTCGCCTTAACCGATTTGTCTCACGATCCACGAGACAAGTGCAAGCCTTTCTTTGAAATTATAAAGAAAAGCAAAAATTTCGAATGGACCGAGCAAGCACAGATTGCCTTTGAATCCCTCAAACAAAGACCTTTCTTCAATCCCTATATTGCAAAAACCAACCCAGGAGGACTTGTATTTGTACTTGGCGGTATCCGAATACGCCGTCGGCCGGTGTTGATCGGGCTAGATGGCTCTATTCAACATCCATTTATTACACCGGTCAGCGTTACATGACGCCGAGCTCCGATACCCACCAATGGAAAAGTTAACTTATTCATTAATCACCGCGTAGGAAACTCCGCCATATTTCCTAGAACACAAGATTATAGTATTGACGAACTACCCACTGAAACAAGTATTACACCGACGATCTTACGGTCGGATGATTAAGTGGGCGTCGAACTCGATCGATTTGACATTATATACGAACCACGCACCGCAATAAAAGGACAGGCTTTAGCCGATTTTGTGGTCGAATTCACACCTTCCATACGATTGGAAGTTGTGGAAGACCAAGAATGGAAATTATTCGTTGACGCTCTTCCATCGCAGTCGAAGCGAGGGGACGGAATCGTGATAATCGATCCAAATGAAAAATGCTACTTGCTTTCGGCATGCGATTTCGATTCCCAACGAACAACGGCGAATATGAGGCGCTCCGGCGCTTGGATATGGCAAATCTATGGGCCTAAAACAACTATTGGTGCACATCGATTCTCGGTTGGTCGCTCATCAAATCAACGACGAAAGTCACGGCAAAAGAGCAAAAAATTGCACAATATTTGATTTGGTCAAGAAGAGATTATCACACTTTAAGACAAAAGTCTTACATGTGCCCCGAGCCGAGAACATGCAAGCGGATGCCTTAGCTCGGCTTTGCTCCGATCCAGGGGCGGATGCCATCACGGATGTCACTTTGTCACACAACTATCCCGCCCCGTCATTTGGTGCAAAGAAAATATATACAATCAAAACCGCCGAATGACTTGGATGACCCCAATCGTTCGATATTTAGAGAAAGGAGTTCAACCTGAAAAACAAAGCAGAGGCCGAACACTACGAACTCAAGCGGCTCGGTTTACACTAGTAGACGGCGTCCTATACAAACAAGGATACTCCGTCCCACTCCTACGCCTTTTCCGAGATAGATGCAGATTATGCACTTCGAGAGGTTCATGAGGGAATATGTGGCAACCACGCTGGGGGCCAAACGTTGGCCTATAAATTGATACGGCAAGGTACTACTGGCCATCCCTAAGAAAAGATGCGACCGACCTCGTCAAAAGATCGAGAGATGCCAAAGGTTCACGCCGCAGTCGATATCATCCCCGAGCAACTTACCTCCGTATTTAGCCCATGGTCGTTTGCCAAATGGGGAATGGACCTCATCGGACCACTCCCCACCGGCAAAGGGCGTCAAGTACGCCATTGTGGCATGGATTATTTCACAAAATGGGCGAGGCGGAACCTCCGCAAAAATAGATGAGAAAAGATTGTGAGTTTTGTATGGAAATCCATTATCTATAGATTCGAATACCACATTCGATTGTTACGGACAATGGCAAACAATTCGATAACCGAAGGTTTCAAAAATTTTGTGAAGGTTTCCGCATTAAAAACTATTTCTCAACTCCATACCACCCCCAAAAACGGACAAGTTGAGGCCGTTAATAAAATACTCAAGTATACCTTGAAGGCGAGATTGGAGGAGTCTAAAGGTAATTGGCGGGAGGAACTACCCGGTGTATTATGGTCATCTGAGCACGCATCGAGCGGCCACCGGAGAAACACCTTTTCTTTAGCCTATGGGGCCGGGCGGTGATTCTGTTGAGATCGGGCCCTACCTTCGGAATCGCAAATTTTGAAGAAAATCGTAATGAGATCAAGCGCTCCGAGCCGAGCTAGATCTGCTCGAAGAAAAAAAGGTGCGATCTTGAGATGAAAAATGCAAACATATAAACAAATGAGTGAAAGGTACTACAATTCGAAAGTAAAGGAAAGAAGATTTCGTGTCGGCGATCTTGTGTTAAAAAGATAACGGGTGTTCAACCCAACCCATTGAAGCCGACACAGGGAGGGCCCATTTCGGTCACCACGCCTTTATCCGGTGGGCGTACAGCTAGAATATTTGAGTGGAGAAAAATTTATGCATCCATGGAATGTAGCATACCGAACGGTATTACCAATAAAGATCTCGGTTTATGATCCGGATAGAGTCCAAGGAATTATCCTTTCATCGATATTTCGTGAGCTCTCTAAAGAGAAACGAAGTTTTACTCACTCGGCTATGTGCCGAGGACAAAAAATCGCCTCGCTTAAGCCGAAGGCCGAAACATCATCTCGGTACGCCCTTTGCACGATGAAAAAGGGGCAACATACCCACCCACAAGACGGATCTATCCGTACAAACAAAGACTCCTATTACACACCGAGCACAAGACAAAGACTTCGGTTATGCACCGAGCACAAAACAAAGACTTCGATTACGCATTAGCACAATATAAAGACTTGGTTATGCACGAAAGCACAATACAAAGACTTCGGTTACGCACCGAGCACAATAAAAGACTTCGGTTACACACCGAGCACAAGACAAAGACTTCGGTTATGCACCGAGCACAAACAAAGACTCGGTTACGCACCGAGCACAATATAAAGACTTGGTTATGCACCGAGCACAATACAAAGACTCGGTTCGCACCGAGCACAATACAAAGACTGCTACGCACCGAGGCACAATACAAAGACTGAGTCGGTTACGCATGACCGAGCACAAAACAAAGACTCGCTATGCACCGAGCACAATAAAGACTTGGTTACGTCATCGAGCACAATACCAAGACTTGGTTACGCACCGAGCACAGATCAAAAACTTGGTTACACACCAAGCGCAAATCAAAAATTCGATGTACACACCGGACGCCAAATAAAGACTCGGTTCATACACGAAATTTCAAATACAAAATGGACAAGTTTATATACCGAGTACAAGAATCAATTAAGGCGAGCAAAGCCTCTTATTCAAGACTGGGAACCGAGCCCCGTCTTGGGAATATAAAAGGAAAAATAAGACAGCAACAATCTTACAAAAGGAAAAGAGCCGAGCATTTACAAGAAGCTTGAAACACATACATGAGAGGAAAATAATAATTCATTTCTACTTCAAAAGTATTTACATAAGGAGGCCGGAGCCCATTACATCTCGACGGCACCGCTAGAGGCGACTTTTCCACATCCCGGAGGAGAGAGCCTGCGATTAGGAACCGCCGCAATTCAGCCGAAGGGTATCGAGGTCGACCTCGGGGAGGGCCGATCTTTCTCAAGCCGAGCAACAAGACGCCCGCCTAACTAAATCAAGAATTTCTCGGAGGCCGGTCGCATGGCCGCAGTTTAACATGAATGCATACTCCTGAGTCTTTGTAAGCTTCAACGGCCTCTCTACGAACTTCCTCGGTTGCCGATGGGCGGTTTCTTCACCTCCTCCGCACATCGGCTAGATGCCTCTCCATTTCCTCGGCCCGAGCAGGCAATGGCAAGACGTTCGGCTCGGTGACCTTAGCCCGAGCTCTTCTTCCACCCTCGGGCCCGATCTCGCTCCGCCTCGGCCTCGCTGCTTTCTTTCTCGATTGGCCCGAGCCGTAGCCTCTTGACTGGGTCTTTAGTGATTCTTGTACCCCTTGAAGGGTAGCATAGCTTCCCTCGAGATCTCCGTGCCGCCTTTCCAGATCGACATATTTTTCTCCAGCTCACGGGTTCCTCCGATTGCATGCCATAAAAGCCCAATCATCCACCCGACATCCCCATGGCGTCGAATTTGTTCTTCAAAGCCGCCCGAAGCGACTTGCTCGATACCTTTTGTCCGGCACGAGCCGACACTCATCGCGCCGACCCGCCTCGTAGAACTCTCGATCGCTTCCTCCGTCGGCGTGGCGCATCGAACAAATTCCACAAACCACCGAGGGCGTAGTCCAATCATCCCCTCGCAATAATCATCTCTCACCGACTTGGAGGGATGAAGTGACCTTCCCGGCCGAGGTCATCCGAGAAAGTTCGCGGACCTCCCTTCCGGGGCCTTGCTCAGATGCTCCGTGCCATTTGACCAACCCCTTCGATCGGCCCGGCTCCTCCATCACAATCCCTCCTCTTCTCCTCGCGTGAAGAGGAGGTTGCACCGCCTCCGCACCCCATCGCCAGACGTTTACTGGCCCGGATATCTTCTCCGAGCCGCCTCCGCTTTTGCGGAGTTGATCGCGGCCGCCCGAGTTCGCCGTGCGGCCGTATTTCTCACGCCGCGCGCGTGCACGCAAATCCAAGCCACGCCCGCACAAAGCAACCACCGTTAGAAGATCAAAAGAAAAAAAAAGACATTTCAAAAGGAAATGTGAAAAATACAATGTTTACCTCGAACGGTAGCCGCACTCGGCGCCCGAGTTCTGTGGTTCGCCTACGGGCGCAGATGGTCTCCGCCCACGACTAGTCGTCACACAGAGACGGCGCAACTCGCCTAGTCTCGCTTGCCCGCTTCCCCACGGAGAATGGGGCCGCACTTTTTCATTACAGGAGGATTCGCTGAGCTCCTCTCTCGACCTCCACCTCCTCGCTCGGCCGCCTCGTCCCGAGCCGCCCCACCGAGCTTCGGGGTCGGCGGCGGAGCGAGCTCAAACTACCAATGCCAAGTTGGCCTCGGTAGCCAACCTTTCAATCCGCCGTCCATGATTCCCGGCTGTATGTTCTCGACGCCTTCGAATAAAGGTGGCTGACAGGCCCTTTGATGCCCTGGGTTCCCTATAAAGGTGAAAAGAAAAGACAATTACGAAAAGGAAACGATAAATAGCAAAAGCAGAGAAAGGAGAAAGGATATAGACTTACGATAACCAAAAACAAAATCAAGGAGGATAAAGGGCAGTCTCCTTCCTTCCCGTCCTCCATGCGAGCTTGCCACTCGCCGCTCACCCAGAGCCATTTTTCTTTCCAGTCCTTCAACGATGAAGGAAGACCTTCTACTAAACTATCCGGATACCCCAGTCGGGTCTGTACATAATACCATCCGGACGGTTGACCTTTTGATGAAGGAGTTGCTCGCCAGACGAAAAGTTCATTTATTTCTTTGAACTTAGGGCGAGGGTACTTCTCTAGGTGGAACATCACCAAGAGGCCAATAATCCTGCCCCACGTAATGGGATGCACTTGGGTCGGGTGCATACCCCACTTGCAAAGCCACCGTGTGAGAAAAACCGGCAGCGGGAACCGCAGTCCGAATAGAAGGCTGGCGGTATGAATACCCACGCAACCCACGGGCGGGTACTGGGGGACCTCAGTGCCGTCCGGTACCCCGAAATGAATACCATTTGGAATATGATACCTTCGCTGGAGCTCTCCCATCTCCCGGATCATCAGCATGCTTGGGATATCATTTATGTCGCTCGGCGTCCACCGAGACTCAACACGGCGAGGGCCCTCCTTGCTTAGGTCGTCGCCATTACGATGACCCATAGACCTTGTGGCCTCTCCGCCTCGAATCACCGGAGGGTTCGTTTACCCGCTCCACATTGTCACGCTCCGGCTCCGATGGGTCCATATTTTCTTCTTCTTGCTGATACGCTAAAATCAACACTGGGATTCTTCGCTTCGTGAATTCTCTGTGTGCGATCCGGCCGATACTTCTTCTTCTAAAAACGGTCATCGGCGTCGGGTCAAAGATAGTATCGTCCGCTCCAAGGACGTTCCACCTTGTGAAGAATCCGGAGAAGATATCCGAATAATGCTCGGCCGTGAGAGACGGAGATCGCCGTGCTAGTGAAAAACAAACAGAGGGTTCGGATGGAGGATCTTCAATTTCGACTTCTACACTATAACTACGACTCCTACTATCTTCAAAAGAAGACATTTATAGGTAAAGGAAGAGTATTTCAAAAAATACCTAAGTTCGAAGTCTCGAACTTGGGAAGCCGACCAAATTTTTGCTCGGTTTTAATTACTTTAGCTCGAGGGTTAATGGTTGCGAAAGTGAATAATGGAGGAAACAAAGGTATTTATAGATAAGTTTCCTCGATAAACGAGACGTTTATTCGAAAGGGCGCTCCTTTTAAAAGCTCAAAGCCGTCAAACATGTCGAAAAAACGCCGCGTCCCCGCGCCGACAGAATCGACGTAACTTTTCGGTTCTGCGCAAGATTGGTCCAACCACGAGAGGCCACGTGTCCGTCATTATGGCAACCCAATTAAATGCGCCCGTTTCAGCATTAATCACTACGAGACAGTGCCAGGAAAGGACAAAACCTTTGAGAGATCCGTTTCCCCATTAAATGTTCATCATTAGCATTAAAGTTTAACCCCGACATCAAAAATTCTTCTCTCGAGTCAAACTTAGGGGCCTTTGATGACACCCGAGCCGAGGAAGAAATTAATCCACGTCATCGATCGACACATATCCGAGTAGGCGACCTGCGGGTGACGTCAACAATGACGTACGACGACACGTCACGAATTAGGCTCGCCAGCTACCGAGCCCAATCGCTACCGAGCCCAACCGCAACACGGCCGCCGAGCCCCGAGCCCAAATTTCAATATGAAACGCACGCGGCAACCGTAAAAATAATCACACGCCCATGCTTAACGCTTTATTGGTATCGAAACCGCCACATGTCGAGAATTATGAAGAGAAGTCGACAAGTGGCAAGTTTTGATCGACATGCACAACTATAGAGGACATGTGTCTTTTCTTTAATTATTTTACTAATTAATGAATAGTTAGTGCAAAGATAACTATTGTAAACCCACTTACTCAAAGGGGTATAAAAAGTCCGAAAAAGAGAAAAGAGAAAGGAGGCAATTGTAACAAACTATAAGAAAGACCGACCCCAATAATCCTCGCTGGCAGAATACAAAAAGGCATAATTAGCCGTAAATAAACATACGTTACGCGCGTTTTCATTTCCACGTGTTAAACCTTTTACATATTTCTGCTTGTTGACCAAAACGCACGTCAACATTACACATTTGTGTAAACGTGGATTGACTCTATGAGGTAATTAAAATAGTGCTTGAGACTTGAGATAAGAGTTGAAAAAAGAAAAAAAAATTGCATATCTTTATATTATTTCCATTAGAGGTATTGGCTATTTTATTCCAAAATAGTGTTTCATCACATATTCAATCCGTATGAACTATTGACATGTGTTTAAAACTTATTGTATTATATTTCAAGCATAAATTGTAGGTTGTTTTAAGGTAAATGATAACCGTAAAAAAACATGTGTTAATCATTCATACCGCTGGAATATGAGATGAAACGTCATTTTCAAATAAAAACCACATCGGTCAAAATAAATATTATATCTAGCGTGAGAGTTATTTTAGGAAGTTCCGAATTTGAATAAGTAATCTTAAAATAAACAAGCCAAGATATAGGGAGCGTTTGCAAACTCTAAAAAAAAGTGATTAAATATTCTCAACTTTTAGGTTTAAAAATAATTGTTTTCAAAGAACTAGAAGGTGAGAATCATTTTCTTTAGAGTTTGTAAATACCCCATAACCATGAAAATTGATCTTACAGTACTAACATAACAATTCAAAAAATATCAAAATATATATGTTGGCCCTGTAGTTGAAGATATTAGGGACTTGAGAGCCATCATGATTCTCGCGGTTTACATGTGGCAATTATTTAGGGGCGGAGTTGTTTCCCAAAACTACCGTGTGAATACTGGAATCTCAATTATAAATAAATAAAAAAACAATATACATGTTGGCTACAAAATCATGTCAATTTCAGTTCTATTGAATGCATATTAGCTGTTGCACTATTCAACTGGCCTTTGTGCTCTCAACATCCACAAAATAGTAATGGCATTTTATTTGGTCACCATTGCTTCTGTATTTACCTTAACCAACCATAGCCCCATCTTGTCTGCTAAAATGTCCTAGCTTCTCCAAAAGTCTCAGCCCCATTGCCTCACATTTTAAAGTTAGGGAGCACAAAATTAGGGTTTAAATGAATCGAGTAGAGTTAAGAGTCGAATGCTTTATTGTTCGGATTTATTTTAGAATTTTATCGAGCTTCAAAAAATTTGTGTTCGAGTTGGTACATTTATTACTAGAATCGATTTGAACGAGCTTTTTAGTCAAGACAAAACAAGAAATGAACTCAAATATTGGTTTATCACATTAACAAACTGAGCTCAAACATGCTTTTAATAATCAAGCTCGTGTCGAATATTAAGTACAACTAAATTTTTCGCAATTTATCCTCTCTTTAAATATGAATAAATTACTATTTAACTGTAAATTGAAAATCTCTCTAATATCAATGAGATAAGGGGAAGAAAAAAGTATTATTTTTCATTGTTTTTTTTTTAAAGAATCCTAATATTCTTGACGGTGAATAAAAGTGACCTTTTTCTTTACATATATTCTAAAACCAACACCAATATTCTAAAACCAACACCAATCAACCTTTATTAAAAAAAGGAGCAAATATCAGAATAGATTGACACACACGTGAACCGTTTCAGCTTATACCTCACATGCACACTACACAACAAAAGTTGCCAAAGCCCAAAAAAGAAAAAAACCAAAATCCCTTAATTTTATATAGGGGTGTCAATTTCTGACACGATTTGATGACACGATATGATCCCAATCCAAAATTATTGAGATAAACTCGAACATGAAAAATCCGAACACGACTAATACGAATTTGACACGATATTACCATTTTTTTCTTAAAACATAATAGTTTATATTTTATTTAATTTATTTTATGTATTTTGAACATAACTTGAAATTGATCAGTAACCAATGTTGTGAAAAGCGGCTAGGCTAATCGGTCACAGATCGGGCCTAACTCCCAACTGAGCCTTAGCGGGGTTAGACAAAATCCGACGGAGTTAGGCGGGGCATGATCAAAAGAAAACATAGGCGGACAAGGGGAGCCTTGGCAGTTTAGGCAAGATCTGGTGGAGTTAGATCTGAGCTGTCGGAAGAAAAACATAGCCGACAAAGGAGCCTTAAGCGGGTTTAGGCGAGGATATATGCGGGGTTAGGTGGGCCTAATCGAAAACGTAGACGGATAAGCGGAGCCTAGCGCCATGCATTGGACTAATCGGTGGCTGTATACATGGACTTTTACAATGAGCCAAAAACTAAACACGAACACGAATCGATGACCCGAATTACCACCCTAATTTTTTATACCATATGTGTATATATGTGTGTATATATATACATCCCACCAAGCCCCTTTATCTCTCTCTTCCTTTTCCATTACTTTACCTCAAGTTCAATCACTTTTATTCCCTCCATGGCTAATCCAAAATGTTCTCCATCTTCTCCATTTCACTTTATTGCTCTATCCATATTTCTTCTGCTACATTTTAACAGCAATATTATCATAGTTTCATCAGTGGTGTTGATTGGGCTGAGGAACCACCATAACAACAATAATGCCCACCACAGGCGACCAATGCTCGGAAACCAGAGTTCTTGTGCTCTGTTCATGGGTTCATGGGTTAGGGATGAAACCTATCCAGATTACCAATATTCTTGTCCCATGATTGATCCTCAATTTAATTGTCAAATGTATGGCAGACCAGATACGGATTACCTTAAGTATCGATGGCAACCTGTTAATTGCCAAATCCCCAGGTAAAAAAAACAACATTAATTCTTGTCTGATTTAGATGTGCGTTTGATAATATTATTGATTGAGAGGTATTGATTTCTTGAATTTGATATGGGTAGTGAAGTTAATTACAAAAAAAAAAATCAGTTATATTTCAAAATTGCAGGAATACCCTTGGGCATTTGTTTGTGTTTTACAAATCCACCCTCGAGAGGGTAATGTTGTGATTTTGAAAGATATACAAAAAGCCCCCTAGTGTTTGGGCTAATTACAAAAAAATCAGGAGATTTTTGAAAATTACAAAAAACTCCTTAAGGTTTGATTGTGCCTTTAAATTTAAGGGGGTAAATGTAATATTTTGATAAACATGAGGGGACTTTTGAAATATTTTGGCATGTGGAGGGGGAAAATATAAGAGAGATCAAACATAAAGGTATTTTTTTGTAATTTTCAAAAATCTTTTTTTTTGTAAATAGCCCGAATCTCAAGGGGTTTTCTGTAATTATCCCTTTGATAAAAGTAGTGAAGTTAATTACAAAAAAAAAATCAGTTATCTTTCAAAATTGCAGAAATGCCCTTGGGCATTTGTTTGTGTTTTACAAGCCCACCCTCCGAGAGGGTAATGTTGTGATTTTGAAAGATAATGGGAGTTTTTTTGTAATTAAGTGGAATCTTAGGGTGGGTTTTGTAATTGTCAGTGAATAATATATGTTGTATGGACTGGTTATTTGATTAATGATTTGGTGAAGGTTCATATGTATTGGTTTCTTGAATTTGATAAAACTAGTGAAGTTTGTTGTTGTTTGGTTGGGTTAATTACAAAAACTACTCTGTAGTTTTAGTCTAATTACAAATAATACCCTTAAAGACATTTGTTTCTGTTTTACAAAATTAAGGGGATTTGGGATTTGTGATTTTGAAAGATAATGGGAGGTTTTTTTTGTAATTAGGTGAAATGTTAGGGTGGTTTTTGTAATTATCACTAAATAGTATGTATTTTGTTGACTGGTTATTTGATTAATGATTTGGTGAAGGTTCATATGTATTGATTTCTTGAATTTGATAAAAAATAGTGAAGTTTGTTGTTTAGTTGGGTTAATTACAAAAACTGCTCCTGAGGTTTTAGTCTAATTATAAAAAAAATCTGGTTATCTTTTAAAATTGCAGAAATACCATTGGACATTTGTTTCTGTTTACAAATTCATCGACGGTATTTGTAATTTTGAAAGATAACTGGAGTTCTTGGTAATTAGACTAAACCTCAAGGCTAATTTTTGAAATTATCCCTAAATAGTATTTGTTGGAGGTATAATTTAAAAAAAAAAAAAAAAAAACTAATGAGGTTTGGGCTGATTACGAAAAAATCCAGATATATTTCAAAATTTGAAGAAGTCCCCTCAAATATGATTCTATCTTAAATTTAAGGAAGTAACTGCAAATGAGTATTTGAAATGGATTTTGTGAAGGTGGAAAATGTAAGACTTTTTTTTTTTTTTTGTGCAATTATCAAAAGTGTCTGGTTTGTTTGTAATTAGCTCGAACTTCATGGGGGTTTTGTATTATTTTCTTTTTCTATATTGTTTGATTTTGTTGATTAATGATTTGGTGAAGGTTCAATGGGGCTGACTTCTTGATGAGAATGAGAGGCAAAAGTGTGATGTTTGTGGGTGATTCATTGGGTAGGAACCAATGGCAGTCTTTGATTTGTATGATATCATCTGGATTGCCTTCATCATCACCCACACAATTCTTCAGAGGAGACCCTCTTTCCACTTTCAAATTCCTGGTAAGCCAGCCTCAAAATAATATTAATGGATAATTACAAAAATCTCCCTGAGGTTTAGGCTAATTACAAAAAACCCAAAGATGTTTCAAAATTACAAAAAAAAACTCCCTCGCGTTTGATTCTGTCTTAAATTTAAGGAGGACAACTGTAATATTTTCATAAATTTCAAGGGTGGTTCTGATATGTTTTTTTTTTACGAAAGGGGAAAATGAACCTTAAGGGAGTTATTGCAAGTTTAAAAAATCTTTGGGTTATATATATATATATATATATATATATATATTTATCTGGGTCAATAATGTAATTATTCTGACAAAATAATTTTGTTGTTTGCAGGAATATGGGGTGACGGTGTCGTTTTACAGGGCTCCATACCTGGTGGATATTGATTCTGTGCAAGGGAAAAGAGTGTTGAGATTGGGTGAGATTAGGGGTAATGCCAATGCTTGGAGAGGTGTTGATCTTCTTTCTTTCAATACAGGTCATTGGTGGTCTCATAAAGGATCTCTCCAAGGGTAAGACCTCAAATTATAGTTCATTAATGATTCTCAATTCTTGATTCCAAGTTGTTACCAATTAAATAAAGGGAGATAATTGCATTTTGTCCGCCAAATTATCGTGAGTTTTGCACTTAACCCCCCTAGGAGCTAACTTGAATCTATTACAACTTTTGGTTGGTTCAGAGGGTAAAGTGCAACGAATCATATAGTTCACAGGGCAGAACATATATTTTCAAAGTTTAATAGACAAAGTGCAAAAAAAAGTCTATAGGGTAAAGTGAAATTGACCCTTAAATAAAAGTGATAATTACAAAAACTACCCCTAGTGTTTAGTACCATTACAAAAAGCTCCAGTTATCTTTCAAAATTACAAATATCGTTAAGGTGTTACAAACTCCCTATTTATGTTTGCATTTTACCTAACAAATAGCTCCCTCGCGAGCATGTAATTTGTAAAATAGAAACAAATGTCAAGGATATATTTGTAAGATAATTGAGTATTTTTTTCAAATTCAGCTAAAATCTCATGGGTAGTTATTGTAATTATCCTAAAAAAAGACTCCCTGAGTTTTGGGCTAATTACAAAAAAACCCATAAATGTTTCAAAATTACAAAAAGCCACCTAGTTTAATTATGTCTTAAATTTAAGGGGATAATTATAAGTGGTTTGAAATGTTTTTCCACTTATGAAGGGGGAAATGATTGGCTGAATCAAACATCGAGAGACTTTTTGCAATTTTAAAAAATCTCTTAGTTTTTCTGTAATTAGCCAAAAATCATTTTTTTTTTTGTAATTATCCCTAAATAAAAACATTGAAGCAAGCAGCAGCTAGAAGAGACTATAGCTTTCACCAATTTCATTCATTATTAAACCAAGTGAAACTGACTCTTTTTTTTCAAAAAATAAATATAAAAAATTGCAGATGGGATTACATGGAAGCAGAAGGGACATATTACCAAGACATGGACAGATTGGTTGCTCTGGAAAAAGGGCTAAGAACATGGGCCAAATGGGTTGACAACAATATTGACATTAGCAAAAGCAGAGTTTTTTTCCAAGGCATTTCTCCTACACATTACAAGTATGTTTCTCTTTTTTTCTAATTTTGTTGGCTCTTTAATTTTAGATAAATTTTTGAATGTAGTAAATATGAATAATGCATATAACACTTTATATCTCTATCTTTATGTCTGAAAATTATTGTTTGAGTGCCAGCTTATTTGTAGCTGCTTATGTCTTTTTGCTTTTGAAAACAAGTGGATTTTGGGGTTGTGGGGCATAAAAAGCTCAAATTGCAGTGTATAGGGTGATGTAGGTTGTTCAAGTTGTAAGAATGATAGATGTAGACTTAACAGTAACACTAGTGTGAACTGTCTTTACCTAAAGTAGTGGTTCATAAAAACCTCTACGGTTAGCCTAGTGGCCACGGGTATCACTCGTAATGACGAGACCAGGGTTTGAGTGCCTGCAATGATGGGGCCGAACTTAAAAAAAAAAAAAAAAAATCAGAAGCCCAACCAAGAAGCGCGGAAAAACTTTTTACTTACATAAGTGACAATTACAAAATTACCCCGAGGTTCAGTCTAATTCCAAAAAAAAAAAAAACAAAACAGTTACCTTTTGAAATCACAAATACTTCCTAAACATTTATTTTTATTTTACAAATTGCACGTTAGGATGGGGGGCACGTGTTAGTAAAACTAACTTCAAGGGGGTGTTTGTAACATTATAATGGAATATTTGTAATTTTAAAAGATAACTGGAATTTTTTCTAATTAGGCTAAGCTTCAGGGGTAGTTTTGTAATTACCCCTAAACTGCATATACCAATGGTTACATATTGTAAAAAACAAACTATATATTATTGAATGAAGAGATGATGTGTTGACCACATAATCAACCAGAAATACTGTATTTATTGTATTCATTCATATTTGATGGTGTTCGACTATATATGGAATCGAATTTCTTGTTCCACTCCATTGGATGATGGGCGTGTGTACTTACATCTAAAATCAGCATATTTATCTGTTAATACATGTCCACCATCCAATATATCTGAATAAGGAATGGAACACAAAAATTGGAACAGGAAATTTGTACCCGAAAAATATTACTACACGTGGTGCATATACATTCAATATAGATTCACTCTTTCATATCCTATTCTCTCTCTGTTTTTTTTTTTAATAAAATAGAACATTTGTCCTTCGTTCATACACCAATCCAGGGAAGGACCAAGAGGGGAACTGGAGGGGGCCTTCGCCCTCCCTACCCCTCAAATTATTATGTTAGGTAGTACATATAGATATATAAATTATATATTTATATATTAAAGTTATTTATTTCCCTAAATATTTCAAATCTCGTCACCCCTCTTTCAAATACTTTCAATTTCGTTCCCCCGTGCCCTGCACCAATGGTATACCATTTTTCATAATATCCCATTAAAGACCCACCCCTGAATCACGAACTTCAAGTTCATGGTTAGGTTTAAGTTTACTTGTGAATTGAGCCAAATTTTGGAGGTACATGTGAGCTTTTGACAAAAACAAGAGTCAGGTTTTGTTGGCGTCGGTGGCACTCAAGTTCTGTGGTACCCTCATAAGTAAGACCAACCAACCCATTTAAATGCATAGGTTGAGTAATGTTGTTGCATTAACAAAACATAAAAGATTGCTCTTTAGTGCATCATGCATGGATTTTCACTTTTTAATTATGTTGTTCTAAAAATTTCCGCCTAACTCCGATTAGTCCCACCTATGCACTAGTCCTCTTGTCCGTCTACGTTATTCTTCCGATTAAACCCCACCTAACTCACCGACTAGTGCTTAGCTTTTTTAGAATAATGATATTTTATATTATGCATTGACCACATTATTTATAAATTTGGGTTATAGGAGTTTATTTAATGGGTGTTTGAAAACACCCAAAATTAAAGGGCCTTTGTTGTAATTTCTCCTAAGTACCAATATTTGTTAAGTTTATCATTTTCCCATGCTTGTGCCCAAATATGTGGAAAAAGAACGAGGTTCGAGTACTTAACTTTGACGTACTTAATCAGCCAAGTGATGAAGTTAATAATAATGGTAATAAAAAATGATAAGAAGACACTTTCTTTGCTATATATGTAACATACATTACTGAGATCAAATGGAATACCACAATTAACTGTTATTTTTGCTGGGTTTTGTGGGACCCTAAAAGAATGACAGACGAATTGGACTGACTATACATTCATATTCTAATTCATCAATGAGTTATTAAAAGGATGACCCCCCAAGGGCCCCGTTGCCCCGCCCCTAGAGTTTCGTAGATAAGGTGAATCGATGGATATGCCTCAACGATTCAGAGTACTGAGTTGCTT
Organism: Rehmannia glutinosa; assembly: GCA_016081115.2. Taxonomy (NCBI): domain Eukaryota; kingdom Viridiplantae; phylum Streptophyta; class Magnoliopsida; order Lamiales; family Orobanchaceae; genus Rehmannia; species Rehmannia glutinosa. Next base: position 1,038,971 of record CM071924.1, read on the forward strand.
TAGACTGAGTCATCACACAAGAAATTCATCTCCACCCTGTTACTAGGGGAATTCGAATCTCTACGCTACGGGTGCCAGCGAAGCAAACATCACACCACTTAAGTCTTTTACCAGTTGAGCTATGCCCTTGGGGCAATTCATCAACGAGTTATTATTTGTTTGATATGACTCTCAAATATCAACATGTATGACTTATCCAGTCACATTGCAACTACAATAGATAGATAGAGACGAGTTCTGAATTCTGATACACTAAAACTGCCACAAGTAGTCCAAAGCAATTCCACACAACAGTAACATGTTTAGGGAGTGTTTGCAAACTCTTAAAGAAAAGTGATTCTCAGCTTCTAAATGGAAAAGATAGTTGTCTTTTGCATCGAAGAACTTAGAATCACTTTTTTCCAGCTCGCAAACACCCCCTTAATCAGAAAGGGAAAAAAGTTGAAATTATCTTGTAACATGCATCAAAGTATCAAATCATAAGTTGCTAGAGAAGATGAATATTTATGTTTTTTCTTTTTCTTTGTGCAGCCCAAGTGAGTGGAATGCAGGGGGTATGACAACATCCAGGAGCTGTTACGGAGAGACGATGCCTATGACTGGTGGCACGTCGGGCGGCTACCCAGGAACCTATCCCGATCAAATGAAAGTAGTGCAAGAAGTCCTAACTTCCATGAACAACCCTCCTTTCTTGCTCGACATTACCTTGCTATCCGCCATGAGGAAAGACGCACACCCCTCCATCTATAACGGAGACCTCACACCCGGGCAACGAGCTAACCCTGACAATTCTGCTGATTGCAGCCATTGGTGTCTGCCTGGATTGCCCGATACTTGGAACCAGCTCTTCTACGCTGCTCTCTTCTTACACTAGCTTAATTAGTATTCTTTTAATTAATTTCTTCTAATGTTAATTTTCTTTTCTGTTTTAATTATTTACCCTAGCTCCATAGAGATAGTGCATTCATAACTGAGAGGCTCTAAAAATGGTCTTCTCTTGTTGTATATTAGTGTCTTATCAGTTGTAGTACGCATTAATTAATTAGTAGTCAGATGCTTTGATATAGTATCATAATTCAAGATATCTTCAATTTGAATCTAAATTTGATCCCAAGGTTAAAGCTAAAACTTAATTTGATTTAGTTTCATAATACATACTCGACCTAAAAGTAGAAACTATTTAACTTATTGAAAGGCAATGTTGGCATATGTAAATTCTAATTGCACGACTCAAAGGTAGTAATATCAGAAGACTTTTACAAGCAACAAATTATATTCTAACTTGCCAGCATACTTACAGTTTATCAATTTGAATGTCTCAAGATGACATTCACACAGACATATAGGGAGAGTTTGCAAAAACTTCTACTTTTAGAAGAAGTGATTTATCGTAGCAGAAGTAAAAGTATTTGAAAATCGGAAATTGGTAGTGTTTCAAAATAGAATCAAAATTTGAGAATCAAAAGTTGAGAGTATTTGCTGAAAAAGTGCTTATTTGTTTGTAAAAATCAAACCCAAAGCAGAAGCAAAAATCTAAAGCACCTCTCCCTCGCTTTTAGATTATGATAAACAAAGCGAGCGAAAACAGAAATTGGCATTTGCAAACACTACAAAGTGATATTTTTCAGCCAAAAATTAAGAAGTGCTTTTTTTAGTGATTGCACATCCAGAACTGAAACGAAACTAAGCTTAGACATGCAAGTTCGGCCAAAAAGCTGATAAACAACCACAAATTCAATTCTCAACTGCTATATCGAGTCGCGAGTGATAAGAAGCTGAACTTCATTCATGCATTCTAAGTGATAAGTTAGCACCTAAATTTCTAGTTTCTAGAACTACTTGACTATACATTGGAACTTGAGCAAATTTCAAGAATATGAATCATTGCATATTGCTTACATTAAATAAGAAAGCAGCAATGTTGGTCCTAGTTCAGCATGAAAGAAGCACCAACTCCAGCACTTAAATTTTCCTGCATCACAAATTATTAAAATTAGGGATACGTTACAAAAAAAAAACGGAGGTTTTCTAAAATTGCAAAAACTCGCCTGAGGTTCGATCTATCGTACATTTTCTCCCTTCATAAGAAAAAACATTTCAAAAATCACTCCGACATTTATTAAAATATTACAGCTATCCTCTTAAATTTAAGACAGAATCAAACTAGAAGATTTTTTTTTATAATTTTGAAACATCTATGGGTTTTTTGTAATTAGGCCGAACCTCAAGGGTGTTTTCGTACTTAACCCTTAAAATTACTAATATGACTACCAGAATGTGTAAGAAAACCATTTTATTGTACAATATAGGTGTAACCTCCAACCTTCAGTTCCTACGCCGTTTCTTGTGGATCTTCCACTGTTTAAGTAAATACTCAATCCCCTCTTTCAGGAGAACCTTCCTGTTTTCCTTGGAATTCCAGAGTTCCTTTACTGGATATCTACCACTTGGGTTGTATTCGTTCATCTCATTCAGAGCTGTTGTCACAGCCTCGTACACTTCGTCACTCAATTCGGTTTCAGTTCTTTCAATTTTTCATCATTTTCATCAAGTACTTCCTACCAAATACGCAAAGTGAAGGTCATAGAATGAATAAAAGAACGGATTTGATAATAGGAAAATGTTAGGGCAAATTCTTTCATAATGATTTGGTATAATATCCTTATAGTCGACAAAATAAAATATCTGAAGAAACCAAGATATAGACGAAAACACGAGGATTAGGTCCACACATTCATGTTAACATTTGAGGGTGAGGGCTCAAATAGAGCACACAATAACATTTGTGAACAATATCACTAGAAGTAGTAGATTCCACTCTCATTAAACTGCACAGTACGCAAGTGCAGATTTATAAAAATAAAAAAACAGGGATAATTACAAAACTACCCCTGAGGTTTAACCTAATTACCCAAAAATCTTAACTATCTTTCATAATTACAAATACCCCCTTGACATTTGTTTCTATTTTATAAATTGCACCCCTGGGGGTATTTGCTAGGTAAATACAAATCTCAAGGGTGTTTTTGTAACACCTTTAGGAGGCATTTGTAAATTTGAAAGATAACTGGAGTTTTTGTAATATGGCTAAACCTCAAGGGTAGTTTTATAATTATCCCTACAATTGAACAGCTAAAATATTCAGATTTGAATTAATTTGTTAAGAAATAACAAGAACAATAATTTTAAATAATAAACAACAATTGGATAAGTTCACAGCAAAGGATGCTTGAATCTTGATAAGTCACTTTGAATAAAATAATCAGTTGATTGCGCAGTATGAAAAATAGTAGTCATCCTAGAGAAGCCCAGAAAGCATGAATTAGTTCACACAGCTCTGAAAGGTTTCATATACGCCAAAATCTTGAACCTCGAAGCTGCTAATCAGTTTGATTGAATTTGGGTAAGAAATCTACTGTTGAAATCAGAACTATCGAAAATCCGAAACACCAAATTTCACATTTATATCTATTGGCTCAACCAATGAAAAGCTATTCACACAGCATTTCTGTTATTCACATCACCCAGACCCAATCCAGAGGTCAACTGACTTTCATATATAATTTTGGAAATTGACGGTTACGACTTTTGAAGACGACTAGTTAAGAAGGAACAAGAACAAAACTAGAAAGAGTTTTGCTCCTTTTGTAGGTTTTATTTCAGTACACACATGAAAGGAAAACTTCGGTTCTTGGAAGTATAAATATTGCGTAATGAAAATGTTGATATGAAATAGCTAATTGTGTCATTGTATCTCTCTCTCTCTGTATACACAAGTACAGAAATATGCATCCATGTTTACATACATACCAACTACCGAGCTTGACTTCACGGGTGTTTGCCTGAGCTTATAAGCTCTCCAAAACATTTTATAAGCCCTCAACAAATGATTTTTTTCTATGAAACAGCTTACACGATCCAAAAGAAAGCTGTTTGAGAGCTTATAAAGAAAAGTAAGCTCACCCAGACTTATTCTAAAACAAGATCTAGTTTTAACAAACTCCTACTAAGGTCGTAAAGTTCCATTATCTTATTATATCCAAACACTTCAAAATTCACACACCAGAATCTAAACATTTCAGAGAGAGCAAAGCATGAGCTTATCCACATAAGTGTAAGCGTGCTCTCATGAGATATCCCGTCAATGCAGTATGGAGAAAGCATGAATTAGTGACAAATCATTGCTGTAGTCAATTAAAAAGCATACCTTATGAGTTTCTCCTACCATGACCACCTTATAAGGATGCCAGCTTGGATCCCTGAGGTAATCTTCCCACAAGGAACAGAGTTCCACTGCTTTTGTTTTCCAATCTTCACCAGCATATTTTGTCTTTGCAGCTTTGGCAAAAGGCTTCCCATCAAGCTCTCCCATCCTCTTGACACAAATATTAGCTTGGCTATCGTTGAAGACCTTTGCGGAAAAGAAATGTTAACATCACATTCTTGATGAAGACAGTATGTATACTTCATTTCACATTATCTATCAATAGAAGCAACGAAAATTTGTTTCTCATGTAACTTTTACATTATTCTGCTACAATTACACAATGATACTATTATCCCAAGTTTAAATTGTTTAATAAGTTTTTGATAATACTTACATCATGTGCACGGCCTACAAGGAAAATGATAAAGGAAGGCAATTCGAGGCGATATCAAGTGACATTATTCCTAGTTAATTCTGCCACCTGTTTTCTAAGCTTTTTTTTTTGTTTGAAGAAAGGAAAAAGGAACTCCCATACGTCCAGGAATTATAAAAAGAGACTCAGTTAAATAATCAAACCAAAAGTGCTTTTTAAGAATCTAGACTTGAGCCAATGATGTAACTCTTTTTACCTTGCCTAGTCCTGGTGAAGCATTAAAAGCTATAACATTGTCCTCCAGTGGGTAGTCGCCTAACTTGCAGAGTCAACTGTACTTACATTATGAAATAAAAGATTAAACTAGAAAGCTCCTTAATCAAAATCCCTCCCTTCCACTCATTCTCCAGCAGCTAAGTTATAGCATATCTTATGATTATGACAAGAACGCTTGCACAGTTGACAGCTTATTCAGGGATGAGCAGGGTGTATCCTGAAATTGCTTAACTGTGAGTCCTACATTAATTTTGTGCTGAAGTTGGTGAATGATTTAGTTAATTCTTGTGTATATTTGACGGCATGGCCACATTCTTCATAAATCTTCTCAATAGGTGTGAGGTTCCTATTATCAAAGGATTGATATACCGAATTTACAGATTCACGTGGTATGATCTTTATGAGCATTATATTTGCTCCCTTAACTGTTGCTATTGTTGATTAAGTGAAAAGGAGCCACCTAGGAACAAAAATAGCGATGCAATAAGTCAATAGGGTGCCCTCACAAGGTATAAAATTTGGCAACAATACATGTCGGATAAGGTACTTCCCCACAACCCTACCAGAATACAGCATGTTGCATAAATCATAATTACGGAAATAAACCTCTCGAATAGCAAATACGGAAATGAAGTAACAAAACAAATAAGACACTTCTTAGGACATAGTACTATTTTAGGAGTTTCAAGTCCATTTCAAGATAAAACACAATTAACCATAAAACTTTTATGCATTAGTAAGTGCTATTAGCACCTTGCAATTAGTTGGAAGACAAAGAACATCTGCAGGTACAATAACAGTGAATATCTTGTCCTAGGGAAGAAAAAAAGGTTAAAAACATGTTCAAGAAAAACAGAGAGGGAATAACAAAAGTAGAACTGTTTATATCATCTAAATTTTACTTTTAATTGGTCAAATGTGTGTGGCTTTCCTAAAGAAAATACTCAATTTGCCTTTCTTTAGTGGAACCAAACTTAATCCCCTAGTAAAATACTATTTTCACTTCAGATTCACATTTCATTTTAGTATCTATGTGACATGAAAGATATATATCCTCATAGATTCCTAGTGCTACCAAAAAAAAAAAGGAGAGAGCACCTAAAGAGCCACAGAATTCTGTGTTAATCAGCAGAAGACAGTAATAAATATAATAATGATAGCGCATAGAGCTAAAAATGAAGAAGAAAATTGACTTTGCACAATAATGAAAATAAAGAAAAACGAAAGGAAGAGAAAAGGCTATGTTTCTTTGTAATCAAACAGAGTCGAAAACTCACATTTATCAGTTGCTTGCGAGCTTCCTGCAACTCGTCATTGGTCATTCTCTCCTTGATAATAAGAGCTTGGTTTACAGATTCCAGACCATCAAGTTCTTCTTCTTTATCCTTAAGCTCCTCTTCAATTGACTCCAACTTTTTCTTATCTTCCATATCTCCTTCTTCATCAGTAGTCATGTGTTTCATTACCTCAATAGCACCTCTCATGCGCTGTATCTGCAACTCTAGTGCTTGCTTCTGATCAAGCTTTACTTCAAGTTCTATGATCTTTTTGTGAAGGAGTTCCTTTTGTCTCTGTTATTTAAAAATATATATATATATATATATATATATTAGGCACCAGAAGCTTATGTAAAGCTGAAAAGGATGAAATGGATATCAAACCTTTTGCTCCTCTGCAAGTTTCAGCATTTTTTCATCAGCCTTCTTTTGTTCCATGATTGCCATCTCATTCTGCAGAAAGTCACTTGGTCATTCTAATGTTTGACAGTTCTTTTCTGGGAGATAATGACAAGGAAGGAGGGAGAAATCATTAATTTTCCATACATAAATAACCCATGAACCTTTATATTATACGGTGAGATTTAGAACAAGTAGACTGGCTAAGTACTACAAAGCCCTCACCCTGTTCAAATCCAACCGATCTATCATGTCTTTCACTTATCATACCTGCAGCAAGTTTGCTATCATTTGATTCAAGGAATAAAAAGAACACATTAACAAAAGCAGTACCATTTTCTTTTGGTTATCCAGCTTCCTCTTCTCACTCTCATTCAGAGCTCGGCGTTGTCTCAGTTCTTTCTCCCTTAACTTCAATTTTTCTCTCCGAGCCTCCAATTCCGCTTTACTTCTCTCATGCTCCTCAGAAATTTTGCGGAGCTGATCAGATGCACTATCCTGCATCTTCTCCATCTCTATTAAAAAATGAAGACCATAAGTTGTTAAATTGCATTATTCCTAGAGCAGATTTGATATAGTAACTTTTAGTTATCTTTTTATGTAGCTTAAAGAATAACAAATAAAGCATATTATTGAAACAGCCGAGCCGTATAGTACCTTCGTTGTAGCTTTGTATCATCTCTTCCTTTTGCTCCATGATATTCCCCATAAATATTTCGGTCCTGCTAATGTCCTTCTTTATCTCTTCACATTTTTTTCTTTTTGACTCCAACTGATTAGTCAAATTGCACATTAGGCTGGTGTCTTTCTTTCTATCCTCTCTTTGTATGTCGGACACAGTCTTAAGATCTCCATTCTTCTGAAGGTGTTTACCAATAAGACCCCCTCCCCGATATTCGTCTTCCCGGGCAAGCCAACCATAGAGCTTATCTCCTTTATCCCTTCTCGCATGCCAATCTCTCTTTCCATGGTAATCCATTTCAAATGCCTTTTCAAAAGCCATAGCATTCTTGAACCCCTCCCAGTCTTTGCTAAATTCAACAATTGCAAATCCTGAATGACCCGGAAACCCCACAAAGGATGAACCTTTATAGGATTGTATCCTTTGCCAACCCACTCCTCTTTTAGCTTTCGACCACTTTCACCCACATACCTTCCATCCTTTTTTTCAACTGGAAGGTTCGCAATAATAGCCATCCAAGGCCAAACGATAGGCTCATCATCACCTTTATTAATAGATCGGTTAACATCTCCACGACATCGGGATTGCATGTCCTGTTTGAAAATTCTTTCGCAAGGCTTTACCGATGTAACTTTCGCACTCACACCAAAATCTGCTGATTCAATAATTATTTCTCCGGGTTCAATGCCTAAATCATCCACAATTTCACCTGGTTCAATAGCTCCGGCAGCAGTATGGATCAGTGCATCATTCCGCTCTACAATATTTGGTTCTCCAGCAGTTTCTAAAGATTTCCCCTTATCATCTTGAAATCTCTCAGAAAGCTCAGGACTTCTCTTTTTTGGTCGCGATGATTTCTCGTTCCTATGCCCATACCAATCCAAGTACTTAAGCAGTCCTAAATGTTTAGCTATGTCTCTAAAGCTTGCACTTTTTGACTCTCTAGCAATTCTAGATGCGTGTCTTTCTAGCTCCAATAAATCATATTCTTTTCTCTTATGATCCTGGCAGTAAGGGCACTGAAGATACTTCCGAAACCACCAATTCTGACTTTTTTATCTCTCAAATCTTCATAGTACCTATACTTTAAATCTTGTAGCTCTAAGTACCTACTGTCACTGCTTTTTCTTCTGTGAGACATCTTCAACCTGCATTCCTTACACAAGAAAAGAGAAAGAAAAATGATCAAATGGAAAAGTAAATCGGAAAAATATTATATGCAACACCGTATAGGGATTTGGTTGGCCAAATAAGCTGCATTTGATTTGTCTATAACTACAAATGAGGTAACATTGCAGAAAATAGAAAGAGTAGGCAAAAATCTTGTTTTAAGCTAATGAAAAACTTTATTCTAACTGAACCACAGCAAGAAATTCACTAACTTTTGCTTCTTTATTCACAAACAATAGAACAGAAACCAAAGACCAAGGGCACGATTGGTTTTCTTTTGAAACGCACCTTTTCAGTTTTACACTATTCAATAATCTGAATTCATGTTTGTTTTATCCAATTTTCACTTTAAATTATCATATCTGTAATTTTCAAAATTTAGAGAACGAATACATAACCATTACACTCATTCAAAATATGTGGATCCCATACCAATCCTATCATTACACATCACCTTCTTATATTTAAATATTTCAAGCCGCTCAAACAAATATACGTAATACAATAATCTACAACTTTATAATAATGCAATTTCCACATAAAATCAAACACAAATCTGCCATCCAAACATATTTTGACATTCTTACAAAATCAATACAACCTAAAAAACTCAACCGAAAATATTGAAAACAGAAAATTCATTCTGAAAACAAAACCATTAGGAGAACCATGTTTGCAACCGATGTACCCACAGTCACAACTAAAACAGTTATTGGGAATAATTTCATGATTGCAATTGTCTCAGATCTATTCACATAAGTACTGCCAGTCGAATTTACAATTAAAAATCCTCAAACTTAAGCAATTTATGGCAAAATGGAAGTTTCAATTTCAGCAAAGTTAAAATGGCTGCAGGCTGTTTGGTATGTTTTCTAAAACTGCTTGAGAAAATAGTGGTAGTTCATCTAAAATTCCAAGTTACCACTTCATCTTTTACATTTTTTATTAAAATAACAAACCTATTCTTTTGTAATTTCTCAAAATACTTATTCAACAAATCACCATAGTAGAGTTAGAACACCTCATTTTTTTTTTTGTAATTGCAACAATATCTCTATAAACCTGTTACCACTTACGTACTTACATGTGTGTGTGTGTATACATAAATACTTGTATAATATATAAACTTTGTATATATTGGATAGCATGTGTTGTCCTAAAATTTTAGAGAAGTGCCATGTTCCATGTTCGTTCAGGTAATCTATCTCAACAAAAAAATACGGATCCTCTTAGAACCTAAACCCTCTAAAGAATAACTCCCCAAGAAAATACATGAAAACTTATTAAATAGAAACACATTCAAATTATAATCATCATAAGCTCTTAGATTTACTGTCTTAAAATTAACATCCAAATATAGGCATGCTTAATAACAACTTGTTCGGCTCAAGGAATTTATAACAGGAGAAAATATTTTCCTGTTTGGGTATGAAGGAAAAGAGGGCAGCTAAAATTATATGGAAAAAATAAAAAAACATTGCAGCTAATTCAAGAGAACTCTTTTCCCTCACAAGAAGGTGAGGAAAAGAGCGAAAAGGCTGAGAGATCGGCCTGATCCTCAAAGCAACTTGTCCTGTTTCCAACTCTACTCCCTCCCTCCACTTTTTTGTTTAACCATCACTAATTAATCATCTCTTTCACAAAGCTATGTCTTGCTTCCTCTAAACAACCAAAAAAGTCTGAGATTTTGAAATTTCCTTTTTGGCTCCTTTGCCGAAGGCCAAAAGCACAAATTATATTTTCTTTGCATAAAATCAAACAGGGCACATATGCAAATAAAATGGTTACCTCGACATCAGCGAATAATATACGGTTATCATCAAAACTAAATAAAGAAATAAAAACTCTCCAAGAGAAAAAACAGCTCGGCAGACTGTACTCCAATACTCATGCAAGCATACGAAAAACAGTACATTCAGCATGTTCATAACTCATGTAGGAAGGTGGAGAATTTGCAGATTGTTCCTCAAAAATCAAGATTCTTTGTAGATGTAATCGAGCGATTACTCATGAGTAAAAAACATCCGAAATTCTCTAGGGTTCCAAAACCCTAACGATGTTTTTTCTCTAAATTTTTTCTTTCATGAAAACAGTTGTACTTACATTGACGGAAATAGCAGAAATTAAAAGGCGTTCAGTTCCTCAACTCGAACAATGGCTTCCAGAGTCCAAATGCTTCAGGTGATTGCTAGGGTTATTGAACTGAGGAAATCGAAACAAGACGAAGAGGGTTTTGCCTCAAAAAGAAAACGATTAAGAGAAAATTGAGAGTACTAATGAACGCGCCAAATTTGTTCATGTCCTTTTTTTCTTATTTTATTGTCCTTTTACTTATTTTTATTTTTATTATTTGTCCTTTTTATTTTTCTTTTAAAATTCTTTGGCCTTTTTCTTATTCTTCTCCTTTATTTTCCTGTCTACAATTTTTTTTTTTCTCATTTTCTTCTCCTTTCCTGCCTTTTTCTCTCATTTTTTTACATTAAAAAGAAAAATGGACCAATCATGAGAGCACTTAACCCGAACCTCGTGATTGTAAGTAATATCCGTGGCCAGGGTTGATCCCAGTGGTTTTTTTCTCTCATTTCTTATTTCTTTCTTCCTTCTCTCATTTTTCCTCTTTTATCTTCAAATCTCTTATTTCTTCTTTATTTACATTTTCTCCTCTTTTTATTTCTCATTCTCAAGGTGAATTTTCTTGATTTATACCTCATTTTTCTTTTCTACACAACCTAAATTAGATAAAGGAGAAGATATAAACATAATACTTTTATTGTAATATATTTACATGGGACAATTTGTGTACATATATATATAATTGCAATGGCGAAAATAGTTTTGACAATGACGTACATAGTTTTTAATTTTTTTGTTCTAAAATTGAGGAAACAATTTTATTTATGATTGGTAGCTCATATTTTGGGGAATCATTATTTTAAGTTTTTGGGGAATTCAAAACCTAAAAGTAGATATGATTTGCAAACAAGAGGGGTAATCCCTTTGCTCGGATTTTTCTACATTTGGGAAGAATAGTATCAAAAGTTGTTTGGAAAAATAAGATTGCATTTTGAGAATTTGATTGATATAAGATAAAAATATAATGAGGAAAGTTGAATTGATGACTTTTTTAAATGTAAACTGATGAATCGATGTAATTAGACAAGTAAAATAGAGTAAATAATATATTTGTGATATGGATATATAATAATGATAGTTGTTGTGATATTTTTACTGAAAATTGTAATTACATGTTATTGATGATTGAAAAATAAAAATAAGTAAATATTGTCGTTTCTCATAGAGATTCACAAGTACAAAAAAATTATATAGCAAGAATTTTATGAAATTCTCTCACGATCAATCACATTCTAATATTTGTAAGTTTTATTCATTTCTAGGGATAAAGTAGACATTTTTTTTTTTTTTGAAAAGGAATTCCATTAAACTTGCTGGAAATCGTCCAGCAGCGATTGACATAAGGGTTCCGGGAGATGATCCCAGAGATAAACAACACATGACATATGTTTTGCGAAATTTGCAAAAGAATGAGCAACAAAGTTACGGGAGCGTCTAATCCAAACGATGCCTTGTAGACGAACCGTGTTCTTTAGGTTGAGGATTTCTTGCAAAATTCCGGAGCATGAAACTGGACAAGTGGCCTCACCTTCAACTGCGAGAATGACCTGTGCTGCATCTCCACAAAGGAGAATTGGGCCAATATTCAAGGTATTTGCAAGTTTGAGGGCATCCCGAAGCGCTAAGAATTCAGCAATTTCGGGGTCCCGTATGCCGCTGAATTTCTTTGAAAGTCCCTGAATAAAGTCCCCTTGTTCGTCAAAGAGTGCAATACCAGTTCCACCACATGAAGTATAAGGCGCAATGGCCCCATCGAAGTAAATACGAGGGAAACCTCTTGGAAGTATGTAATGCGGAGGGGCACGGGGAAGATCTTCAGAGGTCGAGCAAATTTTCCGAAAATCTTGCATGATAGAATTTGCCGCTGCAGCAACAAAAAACGGATCGCAAGAGGTGTCCTCAAATTTCTTTTTGTTTCTGTGGAACCAAATTAAATTGGTTGTGACAACAAAAAGATTACACACCTCCGTAGGGGAATTTAGAATGATTTCTTTGTACCACAAGGAGAAAGAGGGTTGTGAAAAGGTCCAGATAAACTCCTTTAAGCCAGAATGGTTCCAGGTTTTTTCTGAGAATGGGCACAGGAAGAAAATGTGGGAAGCATCACAACCACTTTCTCGACAAAACTTACAATCTTCAGAGGCTCCAATGTGACGGAGATTCAGAAAGTCCGGCGTCGCGATAGCTTCAGAGCAACACCTCCACGCAAAAAGCTTGAAACGAGGGGAGACCTTTAATTGCCATAATTTTTTCCACAGCGGGTTCGGAAAGGAACTCGACGCCAGAGAATGTTGAAGATCCGGGAAGAGGGCGTCAGATGCTAACGTCGTATGGTAAGCAGATTTTACTGTGAATTTCCCATTCTTGGTGTGGTGCCAGCACCATAGGTCTTCCAAGTGTGTGGACGCGACAGGTAAGGATAAAATGAGCGACGCCTCATCCGGGGGGAAGAGGGATCGCACCATTTGCTCATTCCAAGTAGCATTAAGATCACAATAAGAGAATCAACAAAAGCATTGATTTGGATTTGCGAAACAAAGTGGGCAATGAAATTGAGTCACGAGGAAGCCACGGTCCGTCCAAATACGAGTTGAGGTGCCCAAACGAATGAGACGACGTGCCCCTAATACAAGGAGGGGTCGACTACCCAATATACTACGCCAACTCCAAGACGGTCGAGATCCAAGCTTCGCGTCCAGAAAATTCCCACGGGGGTAGTATTTAGCTTGGAGAAGACGTGAGAGTAGAGTAGACGGATGTGTGAGAAGTCTCCAAGCCTGCTTGGCTAGAAGGGCCAGATTAAAGGCGCGAAGATGCCGAAATCCTAAACCACCCGCTTCTTTACGCCGGGCAATTTTATTCCAGCTTAACCAATGCAACTTACCACCATTTGCTGAGCCACCCCAGAAATAATTCGCAGCCATGGATTGGATTTTATCGAGCATAGTATCGGGGAGGCGAAAACAGGACATGGCATATGTAGGGATTGATTGGATGACTGACTTGATAAGAATATCCCGACCTGCTTGCGAAAGTGTCTTTTCTTTCCACCCTTGGATTCGTTTCCATACTCGATCTTGAATAGAGGAGAAGACCTCTCGCTTATTTTTGCCAACAACAGATGCTAAACCCAAGTATTTGCCATGAGAGTCAACGATCGGGATCCCAAGTAAATTTGCAATCTGTTGGGCCGTTGCTCTGTCCGTGTTGGGGCTGAAGAGAATGCCAGATTTTTCATAATTAATACGTTGTCCCGAGGCAAGTTCAAAGAGATTGATAGCAAGCTTTAGATGCTTAGCCTCATCAATAGTTGCGTGGCTAAATAATAGAGTATCATCAGCGAAAAATAAGTGCGAGACACTAGGCGCAAATTTATTGATTTTGATGCCATGGATTTTTCCAGCCGCCTGAAGATCCTGCAAAATAGACGAAAACACTTCTGCGCAGAGGATAAAAATATATGGTGAGATAGGATCGCCTTGGCGAATACCCCTTTGTGGTATGACTGATCCGAATTGGTAACCATTTAATAGAAAAGAGAATGAAGTTGAAGTAAGACAAAGACGAATAAGATTAATGAAAGACGACGGAAAACCTAGCGAATTCAGAACTTGAAACAGGAAGGACCACTCAATCCTATCAAAGGCTTTACTCATATCCAGTTTAAGCGACATATATCCTAATTTGCCTTTTGTGCGATTTTTCATAGAATGATGAATTTCGTAAGCCACTAGGATATTATCAGTAATTAGACGACCCGGCAAAAAAGAAGATTGATTTTCCGAGATAATGCTAGACAATATGGGGCGCATGCGATTCGAGATTGTTTTGGAAGCAATTCGGTAAACAACATTGCATAAACTAATAGGGCGAAAATGGGAAACAAGTTTGGGGTCTTTAATCTTTGGAATTAGAACAATCTGGGTATTATGCATGTCATCGAAAGATTGTTGATTATTTAAAAAATTAAGAACAGATTCAATGACATCATTACCAACAACAGACCAAAATTTTTGAAAGAAAATAGGGCTCATACCATCCGGGCCGGGGGATTTGAGAGGGTGCATATGCTTGACAGCTTTGATGACTTCAGCGTTTGTGTACGGGCGCATGAGACTATCGGCCATGTCCTTTGTGATGCGCGGTCGAATCCTACTAAGTGCATGCTGAATGTCAAGAGGGGAAGGGGATACAGTTTGAAATATATGTTCAAAATAGTCAATGATGATGCGTTCGATGGCAGCAAGGTCGGATTGAGAGTGGCCATTGTTGTCTAGCAAGGCGGAGATATGATTGGTGGCTTGTCTCTTGGAAGCATATGCATGGAAAAAAGCTGTATTTCGATCGCCATTTTTATACCAGTGTTGTTTAGCCCGTTGCTTCCACTTAGTATCATTTAACTCAAGAAGAGATTCGAGGTGGCCGCGCAACTCACGTAGCCGGGTTCGGACTTGGTCAGTGATACGTCCCTTTTCCAATTGGGAGATATCCCTTTTGAGTGAATTAATTTTTTCGGAGAGATCACCAAAATGAGAGCGATTCCAATTAACCAAGTCGGCAAGGCAAGATTGCATTTTGCAATTGAGAGCTGGAGATGAGGAGACCCAAGAATCTTGAATAATACGCTTACATTCCGGTGATTGGATCCAATAGGATTCAAAACGCTGAGGCTTGCGTCTCATGGGGTTGATAGGCTGGGGAGTTTGAGCAGCAATGCGAGCAAAGACAAAAGCGTGGTCGGATGAAAAAGAAGGTATATTGTGTATCCGGTACCAGGGAAAAACTGAGCGGAAGGTTGGATTGCATAGGTAACGGTCAAGCCGAGCGCGTTGTGTGCGGGGGTGGACTAAAAGACGCTGCCAAGTGAATTTGGATCCGCAAAAACCCATATCTGAGAGGTCACAAAAATCGATAGCATCTCGAAAGAGAGATATCTGCCACGAGGCACGTGGATGAGAGCCAACAAATTCATTTTGCCGTAGAACCTCATTAAAATCTCCCATGCATATCCACGGCTCATTAGTGCGGGGGAAGAGAGTTCTAAAAGAATCCCAGAAAACACGGCGTTTGGAAGTATCTGGTTGTCCATACACTCCTGTCAGCCTGAATTTCATAGAAGCGAAGGTAACATGGGCGTCGATGAAGTGATTGTTGAAGCCCCGGAGAGAGACATCAATATTTTGACGCCAAAGAAGAGCTAAACCGCCCGATCGGCCAACCGGAGGGACGGAGACACCAAAGAATCCCAAGACATATTTAAGTTTATCAAATTCCTCACATCGAGCTTAGTCTCATTGAGAAAACCAAGTCAGGCGACTTGTCGCGAATAAACTCATGAAGTTTTTGAACGAGCGAGGTTCCTAAGCCTCGGCGGCAGTTCCAACCGAGAAGATTCATGGATATTGGCGGGACTGGCTCGCAAGCTCGGTCTCCGCCATTGAGGTAGATGCATCCATATCATCAGCTAGTATCCCAGAGTCATCATGTTTGGCTTTTTTCTCAATAATCTCAACCGGCACCACCTGTAAATCTGGGTTATCCCGCTGGAGGAGATGCAATTTACGCTTTGTATTCATGTGATGGGGGAGGTCCACAGAGAGAGGATTTAGAGGGAGATGTGATTTTATTTTGATGAATTTTCGAGCTAGCTTTTTTGCCGGGGTATCCATGAGAATAGGGACGTTTACTAAAAAAGGGTTATCAGGTGGGTCAAGTTGAGAAGAAGATTGTGAAATAGGAGGAAGTGTTTGAGGAGGGGTCGAGGTAAGGGATGGTGTGGTTTCCAGGGAGGGTGAGAGATGAGTTGGAGCGCGTGAAGCTGGGTGGGGTGTAATTGTACCCAGGGGGGAGGGGGTTCAAGGGAGCAAGAAAAAGTTGGGGGTGAGGTGGATGAAGGTATATGTGTATGAGCAGATTTTGCATGGCTGCTATGAGGGGATGAAGTGGAACGAGAAGTAAGGGTGGGATTATTTGACAGGTTTATGGCGGATGGAATAAGAGTTTGAGGGTTACTTGTGTGTGTGTGAGTTCTGTGTGAGGTAGGAGAAGGGTCGATATTGTGGTTTGAGTGTGTGTTAATGGCGTATGTGGGTGAGGTTTAGGGGGGATAGTGCATGGGGAGGTGGGAGCGTGGCTAGGGAATCAGATGGTTTAGGAGCAGAATTTTCAATGAGTAAAATGGATGTAGAGGGGCGAGGGGACTGCTGAGGGTGGTCGTTGCTTTGAGGAGTATTTGGTTGTGAGTTGTTGACAGTGTCGGGAGGCGGGGACTGAGTGGTATGTTGTTGGCGATTGGAAGAGAAAGGATTGGTGATTGAGGAGGCACGAAGCCAAGCTCCATACTCCAAGTCAGCTGGTTCTGATCCACTAGTAAGGATATGTTCATCACAATCTTTCAAAATATGGCCCAGTTTACCACAGTGGAAGCAAAAATCCGGGAGGCGCTCGTATTTTATCCCAATAAGCCGCTTCTGAAACTTTTCATCCAGCTGAATAACTCGACATAGTGGTTTTTGAATATCAATCTCTACCTTGATTCTGAGGAATTTTCCGACAACCGACCCCGTTGAATCCGTTTGAACTTCAAGGAATGTGCCGATAAAATTTCCTGCGCGCTCAGCAAATGCCTTTGAGAACAGGCCTAGGGGTAGTCCATGAAGTTGGATCCAGAAGGGACATTTTGTGGGTTGGATCTGAGATGAGATAAGATCATCTGTGGCTTCTTGAAGGGCCAATAAATATCTATCAAATAACCAGGGTGCACCCAGAGAGATCCGTTTTTTATCAGCAATGCTTTCAAAAGTGAAGAGGAAGACATTGTCATGGAGGGGTTTGCATATAAGGGCTTTTTTTGGATTCCAGAGTCGTTTGAAGAGAGAGGAGACCTGGTCAAAACTGATGACCCGGGGGGCTAGGAGTTTGCCGACGAGGCTCAAGGAGGAGGATGGGAGCTCCAGGGTGGTACCGTCCGTGGAGAGGGATGAGCATTCTTTCCCTCCAAGTGAAAGTTTGGCATAAAGAGCTTCCAGATCTTCAGCCATGAGGAGGAGGTGGGGTAGCAGAGCACTTAGTAGGGTCGACCGCAATCCACAGGGGCCACTTGGTCGTCACAACAGGGGCCATGCACCAAGACGCCAAAGCCACCAATCTCGTAAGCCAAAAAAGAAGACAAAAGTTAGCAGAAAGCAGCGAAAAGGAAAGACTATGGCAGCAAGAGGTGTCAACGAGCACAAATGAAACAGACCAATATGAGAAAAGCAAACAGGAAAAGGAAAACAAAAACTGAAAGAAACAAAAAAGGAAGACAGAAAAAGGACAAGAAAAGGGAATAAAGGAGGGACAAAGCGTGGTCGAAGAAGGTGGGGAATGATGGGAATAATCGAGTCTTTTGAGGAATAATTAGCTTCCGATTGGAGGATCATGTGGCAACAGAACTTGACTAGCCAAGACGCACGCTCAAGGTTTTCGTAACAGAGAAAACCCTAGGACTATAACTATGTTGAATTTAAGTAGACATTTTACTAACTCATAAATTTTGTGGGCTTTAAAGGAGTATTGAATCCCACCTTCTTCGTGTAAAATCTAGCCAATCATCTTGAAATTTTGAAATAGTATTAGGCTCCTTATTATTACTTTGGGTTTCATCAACATGTACACGTTGAATTGGTTGGATATAGTAATAAATTTGGGCTGATCTTAGAAAAGTAAAGGCCTTATTGTAAAAGCCACCAAGTCTTGCACCATATCTGGTATGTGATGTGTAACACTCTGCTTATTTATACTAAATTTGGTGTAATATAAATAAATATATGATAAATCTTTAACATCTTAAACGAAACCTACAAACATTGATAATAGAAGCCCCAAAAATTGATAATAGGACTTGAAAATTGGAGAATATTTGATTCGTGAACTCAATTTGGTGTCTTCTATTTAAAGTTTATCAAATTTTCAGGGTTCACTAGATTGGGTAGAGTCCTTTTGAAAATTATTTCAATTTAAAAGGCAATTCTTCTTGAATGAGCATTTGTCCGTCAGAAAATTATTTCAATTTATTTCAATTCTAAATACATATATGTATGGTCCATTCGGTAACTAATCTCGATCCCAACTAAATATATGGTATGAATTTAAATCAAAATCCAATTATAGTGCAAGCACAAATGACACTTTGTCTACAATACGAACAAACCGTTATTATAGTGCATAGATACAATTTAAGCATTATATATCGCTCATATTTTTTATTGACGTCCTGACACAATTTATCGGGCTTTATGAATCACACAACATCACTATTTGACCAAATTAAATGAAAAGTCCTTATTGGACAAATCAATGGCGTAAAGACACACTATAAATGAGGTGGCCGATACACAAAAGTGGGCGAACCGTATAAAAAAATCGTATAAATTTTGATTAAATTTAAAATATTTTTAAAAATATGCTTACTAAAAATTTTCTTTTTAAAAGGGGGGTCGGGGCCCAGGTTGGCCCCCCTAACTACACTCCTGTGGAGAGTATATACTAATTGAAGACATCTTACATGGGTATTAGAGTTGTCAAAAAAGTCTAGCCCAAAAATAAGGTTGGAGTGGATTGCGATTTTGTAAACTCGAAAGTCGAGGCAAATTAGGCCCGAAACACTGGTCGACCAGAAACAAATCAAGTGTATTTTTAATATATGGGTTGGTTGGACTCCCCCAAATAGTGGTCCGGAGAAATTCTAGCTCGCTCCGGTTCAGTTTTCCCCCTTGCCCGACAAACTAACACCTGCCTGGCTCGGACCCGATAATTTGACAGTTCTATGTATCAGTTAGTACAACAATGATAGAAAACTAAAAAAGTAAAGGGTATGTATATAATTGTTTTCAAATGGTATTTTCCAATTTTCAACTATTCCAAAAAATGAATTTATGTTTGTTTAAAAATTCTCAATATAAATAAAATCATGTTCAATTTTCATTTTTTATGTAAAGATTCTTTTGAAAATACAATCAAACAAGTTTTCATCTTAACCACACAAATCTATGTGAAAATACACTACAATCACGCAAATCATTATAAAAAATACACTACAATCACGCAAATCTATGTCAAAAATATTATAACCAAACATATTTTATTTCTAAACAGAAATCCAGATAACAAACTAAACATACACTACGCCAAAAAGCACTCACATAACATTTTTTCCCCTTTCAGATAGCATTTCAAAGTTCTATCGGAACCACCGTTATCTAAATCCCTATCCTGTAGATAGCGCTTATGAAGCGCCATCTGAGATGCATATTTGATAACGTTTTTTTTCACATATAACACTTTCAGATAACGCTTGTTATACAAAATGCTATTATGAAAAAATATATAACGTTTCTTTAATTAGCGGTATATTAATAAAACATACTTGAATTGGAATTATTTTTTTAGATAACACTTTAGGATAATACTTTGTTGTCAAGCGTTATTCAAAGAACACATATAACACTTATTTAATTAAGCGTTATCTTTGGTTTTCTTCATATAACACTTTGTTAATAAAATGCTATGATTTATTGTGATAGCGCTTTCTTACAAAAAGTGTTGTCTAAAATAATCGTGAATTTTTAATAGCACTTCCATCTAAAAGCGCTATATGAAATCATTATCCGAACTATTTTTGGCGTAGTGATATTCTCAATTCTCACACAAAAACCAATAAAATTTGAAAATTCATTTTCCAACAAGAATTGAAATTGGACTTGTAAACAAATTCATACAAATAATTTCAATAGTCTCAAGTGTGACTAGCACACTTCCATAATCATCGACATAAAGTAATTACTTTCTACGATCACCCATGATAAAATTTATAATTGTTGTCTTATATAGTTTCTTTGTGAAGCAACGTACAAATGTGATGATGGTGGGTACATAATCCTAATTAATTAATTTGTTGGCTTTCTTGCCAAGACTTTTTGTTGGGTGCGTAATTATATGTTTTTTTGTGTCTATAATTATTTCCATGGAGTATATATGTCAGCTAATAGTCTAATATCTTATTTTGTAGAATTGCAGTCGCGTGTTGGTCGTGGGATGGAGTGAAAATGAAGTAAACTATTTGGAATTACGTTTGAGATTGTTAATTAGAAGAAAAAAATTACTTAGAAATTAAATGGTTAAGTATAATAAGTTAATCTTGATGTAATAATATTTTCCATTCAATAAGATTAAAGTCTATGACTATTCCTAAACCGCAATGGCACAGCCACTACACTATAGTGTGGTGAGCCAAATCCAGTGAATTTTTTTCATTTTGTTAGAAAATAGCGGTGAATTTTTTTCATTTCTTTAGAATAATAGAAAATGAAAATATTTTTGGAAAGAAAGTTGAATTTTTAGAGTATGATTTGATGTGAGATGAAAATGTGATGATAGAAGTTGATTTGATTTAAAAATAGTAAAATAATGATATAATGTGATTGGTAGTTAGAAATGTGTGAGTATGTGAATAGTGAAATTTTTGGGAGAATGTGTAATAATGATTAGTTTTTTGTGAAAAACTGTAAATATGATTGATAAAAGAAAAAATGAGAAAAAGTGAAAATAAGATAATAGTATATTTTCTTCAAAAACTTTCATAAATAATCGCATATTTGGTAAAAAAAAAAATTCTCCAACGGAACGAAAATGGATTCTCATTGACATCCAAATTCGCGGCTGTATTTTTTTCTTCTTACGCCTTACAAGTTTAAATAGCCACTCTCATATAAGACCTCCTCATAAAATTATACATAGATGAGTGTATTTCAAAGATGTATGTGTAGTTAGAGCAGACAATTAGACCAACAGCCAACTTGATCTTGGTCTCACTTGGCCAAAGAACAAAATTGGGTCGGCCCAAACCCAATATGATTCATGTAATATATTTTGCTTCAAAACAGTTAGATTGACCCGACCAAATAGACCGATTCTTTTCGAGACTCAAACTTTGGGGTCTAGATTGGCCTTTTGTCCCCATACCATTACCAATCCCAAATTGTCATATCTAGACTCTAGGTGCAGTTAGAAGAAATGTAGGTGAATGGAGCCGCTCCTTTTGAAATCTCCTAAGAAATTAACATTAAAAAGGAAAAATCGTTCAAAAAAGTAACAAAACAAACCGCTGACTGTTTCAAATGAAAGGTCTGCTACACTGCACTCCTCTCGTGAGTTGTGTCCCCCACCCCTCTCTTTCCCTACGTCTTTACCATCACGACACCATTAAAAACTGCTCATCTCCATCCCCATTCTCTAACTAATAGTCTAATACCACCTACTTCTTATAATAATCAGATATATATTAAAAAGTTCAATCAATAACAGTAAGAAGTTGGTATTTTTCAAACATTTATTTATATAACAGTCAAAATTGATTTTTCCCAAGTTTTGTTTTCTTGATCTCCTCAACCAATCACAAAGCAAAACCCACATTTGTGTCTTTGACTCTTCCATTCATGGCGCAGCCCACTTGAAGAAGAAGAAGAATAAAGGTGGGAAAAAGGGTTAAGGAGACGGGGATAATGAAGTGCTTTCATTTTACCAGTGGGGAGCGGCGGCCCGGCGGCGACGAGGACGACGATCAGGACGGCGTCGTTTCGCGGAAGGTCTCGTGGGCTCGTTCGCTGAGCGTGGCGTCCACGAACCTAGACTCGCGTCGGTCCGAGTTCGACACGGAGTCGCGCAGGGACTGGGCCGACTCGTCCGAGTTGTTCCAGGATTTCTTGACCCAGGGACGCGCCAATGATCTGCGCGTGTTCACCTTCCCTGAGCTGAAATCGGCTACGCGGGGTTCAGCCGGAGCCTCATGATCGGCGAAGGCGGGTTCGGGTGCGTCTATCGGGGTCGGGTCAAGGTAGCGGGGTCCGGGTCGGGTTATCAGGCCGAAATGGATGTTGCTGTCAAGCAGTTGAATCGAAATGGATTCCAGGCATGCTCTTTAACATTTCTTTGTTTGTGTATTTGGTTTTCAGTTGGAAATGCAGGGTTTTATATTGAATTTTTTTTTTTATTGAGCTTGCATTTCATAAAAATTGTGGATGATTTACACATTTATTGTTCTTGCTGCATTGTGGCATTGCAAGGTTTTGGTTTTGGTTTCACAAATCTGTTGAAGCTTTTTTTTATGTAGATTGTGTGCAATAGGATAGCTTTGTGACACATATGTTAGGACTTATCCATTTTTTTTTTGGTGGGGTTGTTGGGGGGCAGGGGTAGGGGTGGGGGAGGGTTAGTAAGGACTAAGGAGTGTTTGCAAAAACTTTTGCTTTTAGAAGTGATTTTCTGTAGCAGAAGTAAACATAGTTAATATTCAGAAGTTGTTGGTAAGTTGTTGGTGTTTGCAAGTAGAATCGTAAGTTGACAGTGTTTGTTGAAAAAGTTGTAAAAGTTCTTATTTGTTTGTCGAAATAAAATTAGAAGTGGAACCCATCTCCCCTCACCCATCTCCCCTGCATTCAGATTCGATTAAATGCAGAAGAATCATAAGCAGAAAATGGCATTTGCAAACACTAAAAAGTGATTTTTAGCCGAAAGCAGAGAAGCACTGTTTCTTAGTAATTGCCAACACTCTCTAAACTTTGTTTCTTGAGGGTTCTTTAGATCAGGGGAAAGAGATCTATTCAGCTTTGCTTCTTTTGCTTGGTTTCAAAATATTATTCAAAACAGCTACTTTTCTTAGAATAAGCCATTTCTGTTCAAATTGTGTATGTCACTATCAGTAAAAGACTCATCATTTTCATTAGCCACCAGTTTAGACTTGGACGGCTGCATGCAAGATCATTTGGGCACTCCATATTTGAATTGAACTTTGTTTACAATAGTAACTTATATGTGTGTCAATTTTTGCATTCTAGTTATCAGGGGCACAAAGAATGGATAAATGAAGTCAACTTTTTTGGGTGTAGTGAAACACCCGAATCTTGTAAAGTTAATCGGATATTGTGCTGATGACGATGAAAGGGGATTCAGCGTCTATTGGTGTACGAGCTTATGTGTAATAAAAGCTTGGAGGACCATTTGTTGACCCGATCAGCGTCTGCTCTCCCGTGGATAATGAGATTAAAGATTGCCCAAGATGCAGCTCGTGGGTTGGCATACCTTCATGAAGAAATGGAATTTCAGGTGATCATGGTGTTTTTTTATTATTTCCATCTCCTACGAACTTCAATATATGCTAAATGCAAATGATCTTGATGACAAAGAAGTTCTACTCAAAGATCCGTTATTTTTTGCCAGCTGTCATTGCTCAAAAGCT
The DNA here is from genome assembly GCA_016081115.2 of Rehmannia glutinosa. Lineage (NCBI taxonomy): Eukaryota > Viridiplantae > Streptophyta > Magnoliopsida > Lamiales > Orobanchaceae > Rehmannia > Rehmannia glutinosa. The sequence goes on from CM071924.1 coordinate 1,062,761, forward strand.
CTCGGTGTAATCTTTGTGCGTTCATTTATATAGCTAGTTATCGAAATATTCATGAATTGACAAGGTGTACGACAAGAATCTGGTGAATGAATATATAAGTGTAATGAGCCAAGGAAAACGCTGATCCCGAACTTAACTAAAATTACATTGTGATCAAAAACTTGAATAGCTTATAGCTGAACAAAAATTCGCTGCAACAGCTGGTGCCAGAATATATTTAACGTGGATGATAAAACACGTTGAGTAGAGTAGTCGACCATTTTTAATAAAATTGCTGCATCCGGTCCAGGTTCTGAGCCCACGGCGTCTATTTGAGCTTACACATGTTACTCAAGTTGAGTTGAAATTTAGAATTAGAGGATACTTGTTGTTTTGGGAACAAAAATCATGTTAGCCATATGATGTTCCAGCTCTTCTTTAGTAGTAATAATAATAAGGGATAATTACAAAAACACCCCTGAGGGTTGGGTTAACTACAAAAAAACCCAAAGATGTTTCAAAATTATAAAAAAACCTTCAGGTTCGTTTTGTGTTAAATTTAAGGGAAAAACATGTTGAGTAGAGTATTAGGAGTAAAAACTCGAATAGCTTATAGCTGAACAAAATTCGCTGCAACTGCCGGTTCCAGAATATATTTAACGTGGATGATAAAACATGTTGAGTAGAGTAGTCTACCGTTTTTAACTGCATCCGGTTCGAGTTCTGAGCCCACTGCTTCTATTTGAGCTTACACATGTTACTCAGGTTGAGTTGAAATTTAGAATTGGAAATACTTGTAGTTTTGGGAACAGAAAACATGTTAGCCATATGATATTTCAGCTCTTCTTTAGTAGTAATAATAATAATTGGTTGTATGATGAATGTTGTAGTAACTTATATTATTTTAATGATTTTGAACTTCTTTTATCTGTTTTTGATCTGCCTTTACATTTAATCAGTTAATATTTAGAGACTTCAAGACTTCAAACATCCTCTTAGATGAAGACTTCAATGCAAAATTGTCGGACTTCGGATTGGCTAGACAGGGTCCAGCAGCTGGATCAGCGCACGTTTCTACATCAGTAAGTCCGATTTCTTGAATTCCAATGAACTCTAATAATCCTATAAATGTTGGGTGGGTCATTGAAATAGTAAGGGAGAAATATAAAATGGAATCAAACTTCAATGTTTTTTTTTTTTGTAATTCTCAAAAAACTCTGGGTTCTTTTGTAGTTAGTCCAAACCTCAGGGGGATTATTGTAATTATCCCAATTAAGATAAAATGTTCTTCAGGTTGTTGGTACAGTAGGTTATGCGGCCCCAGAATACGTTCACACCGGCCGGCTAACCGCCAAAAGTGACGTGTGGAGCTTTGGCGTGGTTCTCTACGAACTCATCACAGGAAGGCGTGTGCTCGAAAGAAACTTGCCACGTGGCGAGCAGAAACTCTTGGAATGGGTAAGACCTTACGTGTCGGATCCGAAAAAATTCCACCTGATCTTAGACCCGAGGCTCGAAGGACAGAACTGCATGAAGTCGGCTCAGAAACTCGCGTCTCTTGCAAACAAATGTCTCATGAAGCATCCCGATCACGCCCGAAAATGAGTGAGGTCATCGAGATGCTCGGAAGCATCATTAGCGGCGTCGCCTCCGGATGAATGTGTGCCTGAGGGCGTTATACAACCCGAAAAACATGAACGAAGAAACGGTCGAAAACAACGGTCGAAAAAAAGGGTTTCGATTTCAGAGAGCTCGTGTTGAGGAACAGATCGATCGGGAAGTTGGATTGGAGAAACTGGACTCCTAGTCTAGTGAGGACATGATATTGTGGTCCTGTAATTTCTATTATCCAGGACTAAAGGTACTATCCATTGTTCTTTGTAATCATGCAAAAGAGATGTAAAAAAGGGTTGTCTTGTGTTGGTGTAGGTTTCTTTTTTTCTTTTTGGATAATTACAAAAACACCCTAAGGTTTGGGTCAATTAAAAAAAAAAAAAGACATGTTTCAAAATTACAAAAACCACTTCATGTTTCGTTTTGTCTTATAACTAAGGGGGCAATCGTAATATTTTTGTAAATGTCGGGGCTTTTTTGAAATATTTTCGAAAATCACCGAAAAATCTAAGACGGAATCAAACCTAAAGGTTTTTTTCTGTAATTTTCAAAGAACTTTGGGTTTTTTTTTTTTTTGCATTCAGCATGTTGAGGTGCATGCCATTTCTTCCTATTGGAAATACAACTTTTTGGCCATTGTAAATGTAGTTTGTAAGCACTAATCATGAATGGAGCATTATGTTGTGGAGGAAATATGTTCTCCCAGAGATATGTAAAGGATGGTTATGTTTGCTTAAAACTAGCACAAATGCCAAATAGGAAGACATAAAAATGGTTTCAAAACTGTTCTATTCTTTGTTGCACTTGTGGTCTTTTGTGTTCTTCGTGTGTGTTTTTATGCGTGTAAGTGTGAAAGAGAAAGAATAGTTTCTATTTATTTCTTAAAAGTTTTTGCGAAATCTTCATTATAGATTTTTTTTTCTCCACCAATTGATGTATAACCTTTCATAAAGTACACAATCCACTCACTCGGCTTGTTTGGGAGCATGTTTTGAAATGAATTTTGGATCTAAAAGTCTATTTAAAAATAATTGACATTTGGTGGTTAATTTAGAATGAATTTTTGGATAAGTCACTCTTCCAAAAAGTCCATTCTGCAGGTTTGAGAATTGAGCGCTTTTTGAAAAGTCCATCCTGAGAATCCATTTTCTAAATGGGTGTTTCCAAAAGGTTCACATTTCATCAATTATAAAAAAAAAAAGGCATTTCATCAATTATAAAAAAAAAAAAAGGTTCACATTTCATCAATTATCAAAAAAGAAAAAAAGGATGAACATCTCATCTCTCGAAAGTTCCCACGCTAAAGCGCTAGAGTTTTGTGGAGGAGGTGAATCGTGTGATGTCTCAACAAGTCGAGTCCTGAATCACATAGATCGACTCACCACACAAGAAATCCTCATCCACCATGTTACCAAGGGGATTCGAATCTCCACGCTTGCGTGCCAACAAACATACAACACGCCATTAAGGTCATTTACCAGTCGAGCTATGCCCCGAGCATCAATTATCATTTATACACACCACGGGTTGTAGGTCCAAGTGGTATCGTTCACCTTTTGCAAGGGTGTTAATCGAGTTTGAATTGAGGTGGCCAAATGGAACCGGGTTCTAGACCGGAACGAGAACCGTCGATCGAGACTCAAATCCAAAATCGGAACCGTAGAGACCGGTTCCGATATGATTCCCCAATTGTGTAACCGCTCGGTTTTGAATGTTAAAACGAAACTGTTAAAAAACGCCCGTTGCAAAGATATTAACCAATTTTTTTTTTTTTTTTGAAAAAGGAGATATTAACCAATTTGAATATGTGGTCAAATGTACAAGCAACTTGCAAATTAGCCTCATGCCTCGTGCCAAAGTTGCAGCCATACATGCTTTTTATATTTTAGATGAGCTCTCATTCTTGAAATACAAATAAATAAATAAATAATGTGAAAGAGGATAAGACACTTGTGGAGACCTTGTGCCAGAAACAGGGTAAATTAATTCTCTTCACAATATTTTGCACAACACCATAGGATATATCATCTTTCCCACATACCCAACCCCATTTTATTCCTTCCCCAAAATTACTCTGAAATAAACACAGAAAAAAATGGCTTCCCTAAACTTTTTCTTATCTCCAATTGTGACCCCTCAAAAAAGAGTAATTAGAACTGCAGCCACAGCAGCAAAAACCTCTGGCGGTGGCAGTACGGAGGAGAAAGGGTTGCTGGATTTTATACTTGGTGGATTGACAAAGCAAGACCAGTTCTATGAGACCGATCCGATTTTGAAGAAGGTGGAGGAGAAGAGCGGCGGCACCACCAGTGCTTCTCGGAAGAACACGGCGGCGCCGCCACCGCCGACGCCGAAGAAAAAAGATAATGGTGGGTTTGGGCTTGGGGGACTCTTTTGCCAAGAAATAATTACTCATGGGTTATGTCTTTTATACAACCACTTTTGATTATTGTTTTCTTGTAAGCACTTTTGATGTTTCTATTGTGTAATTTAATTGCTACTTAAAATTCAATTGCATATATTTTATTTTTATGATTAGTGTTGGATTTGTGGTTTGGTGGTTCATTGTGATGATTTGTGGTGAAAGTACCTTGAAATTGCTATTAAGTAGTAGATTGGGTGGAATACAATCTACTAATTGATTTGATTCATGGACCCTTGGATACGTTGTATTAGCTCAATGACCACGGATATTACTATTTATTTTTCAGGAAAAAGCCCGAATTCGAGCCTATGCAATAATAAGACCGAATTTGAAGGGAAAAAAAGTGTTGTCTGAAGATTATTAGGAGTAAAATGCATGAGATAGAAAAGATGGGAAACTGAGGTTGTGCTTGATTGTGGGATTTCTTTTTCAAGATTTTATATTTGAGCCCAAAAGTTAGTTGAATTAAGTGATTGTTCAAACTTCAAGACATCCCACCTTTTCTCATTAATTTATTCACCCTTAATCTAAAAAATAAAAAATTCAAACTTCTCTCTATGTTTGTTTTGCTTGCCAATCCAAACCATACTCTCTATTCCTCTTATCTACTAAATGCCCTTTCTAGGGTGGCCTCCTCGAGTACGGTAGGTTTCTTATGACCGAGGTCTCAAGTTTGAAACCTCATCTTTGCGCTACTTGATTGGGTCTGATTTACCTAGTGCGGTTTACAGGCCCCAAGGGTTTACCCATTACGACTTCCCCCATTACATAAAAATAGAAATGGATTGTTGTAGTTTTTTCAATTCCGCGTCATTTTCATTAATTTTCTCTTAATTCTAGTAAATAAAAATAAATGAGGTTCATTTTAGGGATAATTTCAGACTTGATACCCCAACTTTACCTACTTTTTGCTTTTGATACCCCATGTTCCAACTTAATCAAGACGCAGACCCAACGTTACATGTTTTAATCAATCCCACTACCTACCGTTAGTTGGATCACAAATGACGACTTAAACTTGCTATAGTAGGTAATCTTTTATTTAAAGCTTGTTTTTTTTGTCCAAACATAACACAATACAGAACATCCTACAAATCATCCAAACAGATACTTGAAATGTACTTAAAAACATAACATCCAACCAAATACTTCAAATGTACTTCCTACAAAGTGTCCAAATACATAACATAGACATCCCACAACACAATACAGAACATCCAAACATCCAAACATAAAAAACCATACAATCATCACCCCCACAAAAAAAAACAACCAATTTATCAAATTTATAACTCCAACAAAATTTATATATCACTCCATTCCACATTATTATTGTGATAAGATATCTATTTTTTTTTTTGCTAGCTTTGGTTTCCTTTTAGTGGGCTTTTTTCTTTTTCTTCAAGAAATGAAAGTACTCTTTCCTGAATGACAATCCATCAATCAATTGTACCGTTAATTACGAGCCCAAATCCGTTCTTGATCTCCGTGGCCCAAGCCCGATTTCCATAACATCTTGGTCGTCGATCCTCTCCAATCGGAAGAAGATGATCATGCTTTCGATCAATCCCCAATTGACGATTGGGATTCTTTGATGAGAGATTTGGATTTGCATGACGATTCCATCAAACCGCTTTTTACGATAACAATAATCAATCGATCGATTCAAATTTCTCGGGAGGATAATCATCATCTTCCCGATTTTGCAATTGTTAGCTCCTTTGATTTGGGGATTCTCTCGGAAATATCGATTTACACAATCGCTAATCCTCTCAACATAAACCCTAATTCCATCAATTCCATAATTTCCATCAATTCGTTTGAAAGATTGGTTTCAGGGGGATCCGAGTAGCGGTAATTGGAATGTCGGTTTGATTACTTAGAACCCTAAACAAAATAATAAATACTTACGATACTCGGGTTGTGAATCGTCTTTCCCTCTTTTCGCCATGGATCTTTCCTTCCAACTTCTCAATCGATGTTTCCGGTTTGTCTCTTAGGGTTTGGGTTCAAATTTAGGGCTTTGGACTTGTCAATTTGGGGAAGAACTCAACTTTCATGATAAATTGATTAGGGAACCGAGAAATTAGGGCTCAATACAAATTCACCCTCAATTGCGGTCATTCCGTTAGTTTTGGGCGGTCAACTAACGGTAGGTAGTGATAGTGATTAAAAATTGTAACGTTAGGTACCAACTTGATTAAGTTGGAACATAGGGTACTAAAACCAAAAAATAGGTAAACTTGGGGTACTAAATCAAATTATCCCATCATTTTACTTATATTTGGTTTCAATCACCCTTTACTTAGTCTTCATTGAATATACACATGAAAAGAAGGTCAACCTTGGTTGATTAGCAAGCAATCGATCGGCCTCGTGGCGAGGTTATCGAAAAAAAAATCTTCGCTCATTTCTCACAAAATATCACCTTTTAGCCGCCCGAAGAAAGCCATTAAAGTTTGTATTAAGACCTCTTTTTGTACCTTGCATTCACCCCTAACCTTGTATATAGTTGTATGTAGGGGTGATAATTCTTGACACGACATGATAGCACGACAAGAAAACGATATGAAAATAACGGGTTAATATTTAATCTTATCGTGTTTGTGTTCTTATCATGTCGACACAACAAGAACACAAAATTTTCATGTTGTGTTCGTGTATACACGATAAAAAAATAGAACATTTATCCGCTAACGACTTGTTAATCTGTATCGATAAGGGCATGTTAAGGACAAGACAATGACACGTTTATAGTAACATTATAGTAGCACGATAATGACATGTTTACCTCATAGTAACACAATACCTTGATATTTTGTATGTTTGTATCGTGTATTGTCATGTAATATCGTGTCATATTATGTAATTTGCTATCGTGTACTAGCGTGCAAATCAATTTCCTTTTGTTTCTAACTTATCGTGTTATGTCGTGGTCAACGCGAAAAATTTCGTGTTCATGTTTGTGTATGTACTGAGATCCTTATCGTGTCATGTTCATATTTGACCTTATCATATTGTATCGTTATTGTGTCGATACGAAACACAATACGATTTCACGATTTGCTACCCCTAATCGTATGGAGTTGTCTATATTCATCCCATTCTCTATGGAGAATGGAATATAACCACCATCACTTGCATCTAGGATCATGTATTGGGCTAGGGTGATAATTTGAGGCACGATACGAAAACTCACAAAATGACCGAGTTTGGGATAGCATTTCCAACTGCAAAGTTTATCGGTCGTGCTCGAGTTAGTATTCGATCGGGCTGGTCCAATAACGACACGACCTCAACTCTCACGTGAGATTATCTATTCTTCTATTGGCAAGTTTGGGGAATTGGATTAGGCCTGAAAAATTATCTAATCTCATTGTATCAAAGGTTTGGGAACTTGATTGGACTCGTGATATTTATAGACTTGGTGCTCAATAGTCAATCCCCCTCCCAATTGATTGCAGCCCAGCCCGCTTTTTCATCAGGCCGGTTGGGGCCAAGCCGATTTTGGCAATTTCAGACCGGCAGCAATGGGTTAAAATGGGCTTGTTCTTTGACTGGCCCAGTAGTTGAAGGCTTCAACTTCAGGAAGTTATCTGTTTGAATTTTTAATGGATTTCTTTTTCACACAAATATGGGCTAAGATTTTATTTCAAACCCTTTGACGGCTACTTGAGGTGTAGGCCCAAACAAATCCAAAATATACCTAATCAAAATTTGGTAGAAGTTGTTTGGATTATAAGTACCACCCAACACATTAATGAACAAGTTTGTTTAATACTTTTTCCAATCAAAAACTTGGAAATTTGTATTTGAGCTTTGCTAGCTTGTTAATCGGACTAAACTTAAACAAGTTTTAATCAAGCCAAACATGCATTTAGTTCAGGTAACTTAATTTTTTTGTACGTATATTTTATCAAATTTTAATAATTGAGTTATGTTTGAGCCGAGCTTTCGATTTGCAAATTCATCTTTTTAACGTCACGATTACTCTCTATGAGCAAATGCGCTTAAAAATAACTCTCAACTACAAATTTTGTATAAACCATGGGTATACTTAAAAATTACCTTTTTAAGCGGTCGCTCGAAAAAGGGCCCAAGGGCAACCACCGCCCCCCAAATGTTTAGGGCCTACTAAGGTACTATATATGTGTGTATATATATATATATATATCTGTATGAGATTTTTTTCTTATACACATCAATTACCAATAAATATAATTCTATAACATCACAATCCTTTTGCTTCTTATATTCCGCATTTGTGTATTTTGTAAAATGCATTTGAAGATGGTATACAATCTGGTAAATATTCTTTTAGAGAAGAAGCCATTTTAAATCGCTTTTTGGTACATTTGTTTTGTTTACATTGTGCATTTTTATTCTTTGTGTTGTTCAAATTTGCAGGGCCTCGTTTTATCTTTCGTCACGGGCCTCCAAAATGTCAGGATCAACACTGTTTTTAAGTCCTCATGTCAAACTTCAATTGAAACTTTTAAACCATTTATATTGATTGGAGGAGAAAACGTGTATTTGGAAAATTGTAGAATGAAGAAAAAGGAGAAAAATTGGTGTAGAAATAGTTGTCAAAAATAGAGAACTAGTTGATAGACATTTTGCCCTCAGCCACGGGAAGAGATGTTGTCCAAGAACTAAGGATTACAACTCAGGCCACAGCTAGCTATAGGCTTCTCACGTGGAACTTGCGAAACAATCACACTAATCATCTATATGTGGCCAAAGTCAAAATTCTTTTCATATTTTAGCTTTTGGAGAATGAGATTGTTGTTAACTTATAAGCTAAGAGCCTCACAATGTAGTTGTGATGGGAGCTAAAGTGGACCGACCTGTTAGATCTAGGGATAAAAGTTATAGGTCCGTCCCCAAGCTCAAGCTTCAAGTTACTTATTAGCCGACTTATTGGGTTCTCATGATAGAATCGTATATATATCCCGATCTCCTATGCTTGATCGCTTGAAATGTCATAAAACCTTAATTCTAGCCCAAGCTTGGGTGGATAAAATTAAAGAGTTGATTTAGCAATCTATTTCAAACCTTATATCTCTCCTAACTAATCCCGCATTTTCAGAAACCCTAATCCTTAAAACCTTTAACACACTTTCAATATCGTTGCTATTTCGCATTTTATTTCATGAAGTTGATCCCGACTTGTGCGTTTGAGAGGGTATGCTAAAAACCCTCCGACCCCTTTTCTAAAGGTATTTTTGTAGGCTTCAAGGCGGACTTAGCATCGGAGCTCGCTTATATTGGATGGTGCAAAATCTTCGACCAACAAATTAAGTTGCAAGGTCATGTTTTTGTAGGTCGACCCACATGCTTCATCGGCTTGAACTAAACCGCTTTCTACTATCACAAGAATAGATTTAAGTTCATCATTCAAATTGAGTCCAATTGTCAAATATATTGAACATAGATTGATGTTGAACCACGTTCAATATATTGAACTCAAACTTGAATTTGCAATTATGGAATCTCCCACAATGGCAACAATCAAGTTCAAACTTCAAGTTCAAAAATTTGAACTTGTACCACTCCGTTGTGGATGGATGCTCTAAGAGTGAACATCTAAAAGCAAAAAATAAGGGGTTATATGGTTTTTCATTCCAATGAGAAAAATTATTTTCCATCTAGTGGGAGATGAAATTTCAACATTTTATTGAAAATTGTGTAAAAGCAAAAATATGTATGGCTATAAAAAAATATGAAAAATTTAAAAGTGAAAACTTGAGAATATGTTTTGGTTTTGTATGTTATTTTGAATGTTTTTTAATTGAAACATGTGATGATATAATATATATATATATATATATATATATAATATGTAAGTGGCTGACTCCGTGTAAGTGATGTTGGAAAAATATTAATATATAACTGGATGACATTGATAGTGGTACGTGGGGTCAATATTGATAATAAAACTTGAAAAATAATAATTTATGTGGATACGATATTGGTAGTAGTAGGTTTCACTTATTCAAACCGGCCCCTTTTTCATTTATTTTTGTTTTAATCTATATGTATTTATGTGATATTATATTTTCATAAAATATATCTTTTTAAATTTTTAATTAGTGTTGTTTTAGAAATATATATTTTTAATTTTATTATTATAAAATGGGACCTATTGGGTGAGGGCGAGTCTTGGTTTCTTAAGTTTCTTTAATTTCAGATGAATTAAATAATGTTAGAATACTCCATTAGGGATAACAATTTATCACTTGTACATTGAAATATCATTTTTTAATAATTACAATATTCTTTTCATAACTAAAATGTTTTCTTATTTATATAGTCATGAAATAAAACCACTAGTTGTAGCTTTCAGATGGTATCATTAATCCTATATAAGGGTGTTAAGTTTGAGCAACCACGTATCTTTTCGAGTTTATTTGAAATTCTCAAATCAAGATCTTTCAACTTATTAAAAAATATAGTCATGAAATAAAATAAATATCTTTTATTTCTAATATATATATATATTATTTCTATAACATTATTATCCGTTGTGATTGTACTTAAACTGTCATTTTCCATTTTTACTTTTTATTACCGACATCAAGTGGGGACTTTATGTGTGCTGTGAATTCATCCGTCCAGGCTAAAGTTCCACTTTAGATTAGTGATGAAAAGACCAAAATAATAATAATAAAAATATCACAGGGACGGGAAAAATCTTAATTACAAAGTATATAAGGCGAAAGATACAACTTTTTCTTGAAAATGACATTTGACTGGATCCTGATATTTTTTTTTTTCAAATATCATTTTAGGTAAATAATCTTCATTAATCAAAAACAAATATTTAATCATCATTTTTCATATAGATTATTTCAGTCATTACATGAGGATGAAAAATTGTGACTTTATTATTGTGGGTTTCATTACCTCATAAAAATAGAAAGAAAAACTAATGTTTAATTTAATATATTTTAAGTAAGGTTAATTAATAATATCCTACACAAATTTATTAATATTGAGGGTTATTTGAAAAATATATAATCAATTCCTAAATCATATCAAACAAACTAGTCACAAAATTAAGTCAAACAAAAAAAAAACAAAAAAAAACTTGTGTGGTAAAATTGCCCTTTATTAATTATCGTCTTTATTTATTTATGCATTTATTAATTACACGATATATGATTCTCCAACATATATAACTCATATCGCCCACACCGCCTACGCGTCTCATCTTAGGCTCACGCGCCTACTTTATCTTATGAGGCCTATGCGACTCATCATCCCAAGTATAAAAATGTCACTTCATCTCATTTGTGAGTAACGTTCAAATTAATTGCGGTTAATCGGTCTTTTCTCCGATATTCTCCTATTTCCAGATCGACTTGAGCGTCGAATGACGTTCCTAGGATAATTCCAATGCCCATCTAATGTTGGCTTTTTTTGACAAAATATTACAAAAAAAAAAAAAAAAAAAATTTACAGTTGAACCAAAAAGAATTAGTTTAATTTTTTAATCAAAAACGGATTCGCAATAGCCGCTTTTTTGTTAAAAAGCTCGGCTTTGAAGAAGCCTTCAAAAGATTTTTATTTTTGTTTTTATAATTTAAAAACGCCAACTACATCACCGTTTTAACTTTGATTTTTTTAAAAAAAAAAATTAATGATTTGATTAACTACTTTATTAAGACATTTAATTACAATTTTTTTATTTTAAACTAAAACCGTCAACCACCTAGCCGTTTTTAATTTGAAAAATAAAATTTAAAATTTAAAAAATTAATAATTTGATTAAGACATCTAATTAAAATTTAATTTTTTGAATGGGTGAGGACCTACATACTTGTAGGTTTGGTTCAAAAGCATACACGACGCCGCCGATCGGCCGCTCGGATCGTGGGCTTAGCCCCAAGGCCTTTATTTTTGGACCAAAATCCTTTAAAATTAATTAATTAATTAACTTTAACTAATTAATAAAAGAGTTTCCAACTAAAAAGTATTCGTGAAGACACGGCACTGATGCGCCGCTCATTTGTAAAAATGTCTTTCCATACGGGCACCTAATGCCTATATATATCTGACCCTTGCAAATGAAATAAGACACGAAAAACACAAGATAATAATCGAGACATTTGCATATCAACTCGTTAATTTTTTAAAATCGGTGATATGCAAATGACTCGATTATTATCTTGTAATTTTCATATCTTATTTTATCTTCGTGGTTAGATATATATAGACATCAGGTGTTCGTATGGAAAGACAAATATTTTTACAAATAACAAAGCATCAGGTGCCCGTGCTCAGATGCGAATACTTTTTAGTTGGAAACCCTTTAATTAATTAGTTAAAATTAATTAATTAATTTTAAACGATTTTGGTCCAAAAAGAATAAGGGCCTTGGGGCTCAAGCCCACGACCCGAGACGACGACGATAGGTGCGTGTGTGCTTAGAACTAAACCTACAAGCATGTAGGTCCTCACTCCTTAAATTTTCATTAGATGTTTTAATCAAATTGTTAATTTTTTAAATTTTAAATTTTATTTCCAAATTAAAAACGCTTCAGGTGGTTGACAAGCTTAAGTTTAAAATAAAAAAAAATTGTAATTAGATGTCTTAATAAAGTAGTTAATCAAATCATTAATTTTTTAAAAAAAAATCAAAATTAAAAACGGTGATGTAATTGGCGTTTTTAAATTATAAAAAAAAAAAAAAATCTTTTGCGAAAACTTCTACAAAGCGACTTTTAACAAAAAACGGCTATTGCATATCCGTTTTTGATTAAAAAATTAAACCAATTTTTTTGGTTCAATTGTGTAAATTTTTTTTTTTTGTAATATTTTGTCAAAAAAGCCTCTAATGTTTCTTGGTGTTACAGGTAAATTCCCAATCGAAGAACTATCAATTTTGGAGAAGACTATCGTTAACTTAGAGTGATATGTTGATTTTGAGCAAAGATCATACCTAAATGGTGGAAGACACGCACAGGAGCCAGTCTTCCACAAAGCAATCTGAGTTTTATATTATATTTAGTATTTTGTTCATATTAGAATAATATCTATGCATAAATTCTATCATTAATATATTAATATATTTTGATGTGTATATTTGTATTTTTATAAAAATATAAATATCAATTATAATT
>CM071924.1:2876003-3089182 GCA_016081115.2 Rehmannia glutinosa
CTTTAATGGGAAAAGTGATTTTTCTATTTGGCAACAAAAAATGAAGGGATTTTAATTCGGAGAAATGTTTTAAAGCTATTGATCAAAAGTACTCTGATAAAGATATTGCTGAAACAAAATCTGAACTTGATGAATTTGCTTACTCATCCATTATCCTTAATTTGTTTGATGTTGTTTTGAAAAAAGTTGGCAAATTAACATCTGCCAAAGCACTTTGGGAAAAATTGCAAGAACTTTACACTGAAACTTCCCTATCCTCAAAACTCTTTCTACTTTGAAAAGTTTTTTAGATTCAAACTTGATTTAACTAAGGATATGGATGAGAACTTGGATGTTTTTACAAAATTGATACAAGATATCAAACTCACTGGTGATAAAAACATTGATGATTATACTCCTATTGTGTTGCTAAATGCCATCCCCGATTCTATCTTTGATGTGAAATCGCCATTAAGTATGGTAGAGACTCTATTACCCTTGATCTTGTGATTAATGGCCTTAAGAGTAAGGAATTAGATCTGAAAATATCCAAGGGGAATGAACAGGGGTCGGGGAAGGTTATGCATGTCGGGGGTAGACCTCGGAATAGGAGGAATGGGAATAACAACAACGAAACTCTAGTAGAAAGAGGGAGTAAAAGCGGGAGGGAGGTCCGATTCTAGACCTAAAAACAATAGAAAGTGTTATAAGCGTGGAGAACATGGGCCATTACATAAAGTAATGTACTAAACCGGGAATAACGAACAATAATCAAAACAATAATCGGAATAACAAGAACCAAACCAATGATTAAACTGTGAACTTGACAACTGTAATGATCACATGGGTGATGTGTTTATGGTGCATGAAGTGCATGATTCGTAAATGTTGTGCCTTCAAATTCTTTCGAAAAATGATTGGCTTATTGACTCTTGCTTGCACATTTCACATGACACCTTTTAAACACTTATTTGCCTCATGCTTCTTGCAAAATGGATCTGTTTCTATGGCAAATGATAAGAAATGTCAAGTGATTGGTGTTGGTACTGTGTGCTTGAAACTTGATTTTGGTTTTGTTTTGACTCTAAATGATGTAAGGCATGTTCCTGATCTGTCTAACAACTTGATCTCATGTGTTATGCTTGAACATGATGGTTATGAGGGAAGATGGGGTAAGGGTTTGATGAAAATCATGAAAGGTTCCCTTATTATTGCTAAAGCTGAAAAGAAAAGGAACATGTATGTTTGTAATGCTGAGTCAGTCTCTTGCATGCTAAATTCTGTGAACAATGTGAACTCTATGGCCAATGTGAACTCTGTGATTGATAAAACTGAACTTTGGCATAAAAGGTTGGGTCATATAAGTTCTAAAGGTCTTGAATTGTTGCACAAAGAAGGATGTTTTGGAAATGATAAACTTAATTGTGTTCCCTTCTGTGACTCATGCATTTATGGTAAACAACAAAGAGTTAGTTTTCCTATTGCATCTTATCCTAAACAATCATCATGCACTGACATTCTTGAATACTTACATGCTGATGTTTGGGGCCCTGCTAGTGTTCCTACACATGGTGGGAACATGTATTTTCTATCTGTGATTGATGACTTTTCAAGAAAAGTGTTTGTATTTCTTATGAAAAACAAGTCTGATGTTTTTGAAAAACTTCAAAATTGGAAAATCTTGATAGAAAATCAAGTATTTGACAACTGATAATGGGTTGGAATTTTGCAACCAACTCATTGATCAACTTTGTGTTGATTCAGGCATTGTAAGACACAAGTATGTGCCTTACACCCCTCAGCAAAATGGTGTTGCTGAGAGGATGAATAGAACTCTTTTGGAAAGGGTGAGAAGTATGTTAAGTACATCTGGACTTTCCAAAAGTTCTGAGGAAAAACTCCATACACCGCCATGTGATTAATAGATCACCATCTCGTACCTTTGAAAGGGAAATACCTGAACAAGTTTGATGCAGTAAACCTCGGGACTTTTCAAATTTAAATTTTTTTCGTTTTTTCCTTTGTCCACCAAAAGGTTGACAAACTTGATCCAAGATCTTTAAAATGTGTTTTTTAGATACCCGGGGTTAAAGTGCAGTTGTGGTCTAAATCAAAATGGTAGTCTTGATTAGTAGGGATGTGGTTTTTAATGAAAATGAGTTTCCCTGCCTTGATGTTTCTAAAACTGTTTCTGAAACTCAAAACCCCACTACTCCTAATAAGGTGGAGCTTTCTAATGTGCCTTCCATCTCTGTGAATGATAACTCTGATATGATTGATGTTGAGCATGATCCTGTGAATGCTAATGATGTGCACAATGATATTGAGAATGATAATGTTGAATTGAATAATAATGAGCATGAAGAATTTCCTCTTGTTGATACTGAATTGAATCATGAGCATGCTGAAAATGATAACTTGAATGATTATGTGTTAACCAGAGATAGAACAAGAAGGAACATTAGAATCCCTAATAAGTTTGCTGATTTCCACTTAACTTCTTATGTGTTCTCTGTGTTTGAATCAATTGAAAATTCTGAGCCTAAAACCTATCTTGATGCTATGAACTCTGTGAATTCTGTGAAATGGCTGAGTGCTATGCAAGATGAAATGACTTCTTTGTATGTGAATAACACTTGGGAACTTGTCCCAAAACATGTTAATTGTTCCATTGTTGATTGTAAATGGTTGTTTAAAATCAAACAAGAGAATGAAGGTGTTAGATACAAAGCTAGATTAGTTGCAAAAGGTTTTACTCGGAAAGAAGGCATTGATTACACCGAGATTTTTGCACTTTTGTTGTGAAGTTTGTAATCGTGAGAATTATGCTAGCTTTAGTGGCTCGGTTTGACTAGGAACTAAAGCAACTTGATGTTAAAACTGCTTTTTTACATGGTGATTTGGAAGAACAAATTTTTATGAAACAACCTGAAGGATTTGAAGACAAATCCAAACCTAACCATGTATGTTTGCGAAACAGTCTTTGTATGGTTTAAAACAATCACCTAGACAGTGGAATAAAAAATTTGAGCAGTGCATGCTTGATTTGAAATTTTGTAGAAGCAAATTTGACCATTGCACAGTATTTCAAACTTGATCTTTATGTCTCCTGTTTTTCGTTGATCTATGTGGGTGATATCTTTTGACCGGGCCATGCATTAAGGCTATTGATCATGTTAAAAACTGCTTAAGTGCTATATTTGACATGAAATTCTTAGGTGATGCTAAGAAAATACTTGGAATGAATATTGATATGGATAGAAATAACTTTGTGCTCTATCTTCATCAATCTTCATATGTTGAGAAAATTTTACAAAAATTCTCTATGTAATGCAAAATCTGTGAATGTCCCACTTGATGCTCACTTTGTGTTAAGTAGGGATTAGTCCCCTAAAACTGATCTTGAAATATCTTCTATGCAAAACATTCCCTATCTTTAATGCCATTGGATCATTATGTACTTAATGGTCGATCTTAGACCGACATTGCTATCTTTGTTTCTTGCCTTAGTAGATTTATGTCTAATCCTGGTTTGGTGCATTGGAATGATTTGAAGCGGTTATTGAGATATCTTAAACATTCAACTGATTATTGCCTTAAATTTTCTAAGTGTGAAAATGGTGTTGTTTTAAAAGGATATGTGGATTCCAACTATGCAAATGATAAAGATAACGAGAAAATCAACAACTTCTTATGTTTTTACACTTTGTGGCTCTTGTATAAGTTGGAAATCCCAACTGCAACATATTGTGGCCCTTTCTACAACAGAGAATATGTTGTTGTTCTTGAGCTTTAAAAGAAGCTTTGTGGCTTAAAGGTCTTGTTTATGAAATTGGTTTTCTAAAACAAAATGTTGTTGTATTTTCTCGACTCCCAACTGGTATTCACTCTGTAAGAATCCGAGTTTTTCATGTGAGAACAAAACATATTGATGTTAGGTTTTATTTTATAAGGGATATTGTTTAAAGGGCTTGTTTGTCTTGAAAAAGTGGCATCCGAATACAACCCCTGGCGATATGGGTACTAAGTGTCTACCCTTATCAAAGTTTAAAACCCGTTTGAAAATTCTAAATTTTGACACCGGTGATTGATTACAGTTGTTAGTTGCCCTTATATTGGGTTTGACGATTCTATGTGTTTCTGTTGAATCCAAAACTGACTTGAGTTAATGTTTGTTGTGTGCTTATATTAATTGAATGGGGAACTTGACTTCTTTGTGTGCTTGTTGAGATCCTTTCTTAGTTGCGATTAGCTTTAGTGCTAATGTAACTTAAGTCCTTCTTAGCTTAAGTCTTTGGGAAGGCAATCGACAATGATGATGACCAATTATTTTCCCTAAGTTTGTCTAATGATTCATAATGAGCCAAAGGTGGAGATTGTTGTATTGATTGGCCCATTTTGTATGACCCGTTTATTAACAATCCTTGGCCCAAGTCGGCGAATTTAATATGCAACAAGCCCATTGGGTTTAACCCGTTTGAACCCGGTCGTGGTTTGGTCGGGATCCTAAGCTTGTCCGCGGATCCTTTGCTTCTCATCATGTCCATCCATTCTGCCGTGTGATCCGTTCGTTCATTAACCCTATTTAATCTCCCCAACCCCGAACCCTAATTCATAACTCTCTGTGATTTTCTCTCTCTTCTCTCTCGATTCTTCTCTGAGTTTCTCCGATCTCTCTCTCTCTCTAGAAATCTCACCACCTTGTTGGATTTCTGTGTGATTCTGAGGTGATAGTGTTAGATCCGAGTGTTATCTAACTTGTTCACTTCCTTTGTGGACGATTTCCCTATTTTTGAGTGATATTAGGGTTTGGGTGGTTCGAGGGTTTTCTAGGGTTTCTTCCTAGGTTTCGAGGTTCAAACATTTTGGGTTCTTGAGGGCTTTTGTTGGCTTGGGCCGCTGAGTTCCATTTCTTGGTTCTCTGTTGAATCTCTCAGGTGACAGTTTTTCGTGGTTTGGGAAAAAGCGGTCCTGAAATGAATAATTTTCAATATTCGGATCTTGGGGTTTTATCCGTTATATTTTGTGTTATACACTTTGTTTATCTTGATTCCTTTTTGTATTTTACTTTACTGCAAAAGGTCTAGTAATATTTGTATTAATAGGTTATTTGATTGAGTCTGTAACATTTGGTTATTTGGTACTCCGTGTATCGATCTATTTAGAGGCAGATAGATACCCAACAATCAATATTAAGTGAAGTCTTGTTTTGGAACCGTATAGGATACGTAGGCAACTTAATATTATTATTAATATTAAGCTCAAAACTTAATATTATAATCAATATTAAGTTCAAGTCCTTTTTTTTTCTCCCCTTTTTTCCTTTTAGTTTAAACTAAATTGCTAAATATTTTTTCTAAATAAAATTAAAAAAAAGGTTCCGGTTTAACTGGAATCGGAACCATATAAGAACCGTGTTCCAATTTGGAACCAGAACCGGCAATTTTGGAACCGAAACCATGAGCCTAAAGTTTTGGTTTCGGTTCCTTAATTTGGAGGAACCGAAACCGCGGCCAGATCTACATACAACAAACTCAACCAAATATACAGACGTGAGAACTTAAACTTGAGACTTTAGCCTTAAGAAGTCATCGACATTATTTTTGTACACGAGGCACAATGAATGCTACCAATTCCAAAATATCTTAAACAATCTTTAAGTAAAAAAATCTGAATTTTGGAGGGTACTATAGTCACTTCACAAGAAAAACTTGTTTAGAAGTTTTAACACCACCATTCTTATCCTATTTCCCCATACATATTAGTTTCCCCAAAAACCTCATTACACTGAAAAAAAAAACCCAAAACAAATTTCAAACTTTTTTTTCCTCACACACAAAACCCACCACCACCATGAGAACCAGCAACCACCTAATCGGCTTCCTCAACTTCCTCACCTTCCTCCTCTCCATACCCATCCTCGGCGGCGGAATATGGCTGAGCAGCCGCGCCAACAACACCGACTGCCTCAAATTCCTCCAGTGGCCACTCATAATCATCGGCGTCTCAATAATGGTCGTCTCCCTCGCCGGATTCGCCGGCTCCTGCTACCGCAACAACTTCCTCATGTACCTCTACCTGTGGGCCATGTTCTTCATCATCGCCGCCCTCCTCGGCTTCGTAATCTTCGCGTACGCCGTCACCGACAGGGGCTCCGGCCGGCCCGTCATGAACCGGGCCTACCAGGACTACTCGCTCCGGGATTACTCGGGTTGGCTCGCGGATCGGGTCGATAGTGAGGGCTATTGGAGCAAAATCAGTTCGTGTATTAGGGATTCGCGTGTTTGTAGGAGATTGGGGAGAAATGTTGGGGGTGTACCTGAATCTGCTGAAATGTTTTACATGAGGAGACTCAGTTCTATTCAGGTAACAAAACCAAAAAAAGTTGATTTCCTTTTTTAATTTTATTGTTGTTGATCTAATTAATATCTAGTTTTTAAAAGGGGTAATTACAATAAACCCCCTGAGGTTTGGTAATTACAAAAACCCCTCAAATTTGCTTTTGTCTTAAATTTAAGTGGGTAATTGTATATTTCTATAACTATCGTGGGTTGTTTTGAAATGTATTTTGTTTATGAATGGGGAAAATGTAAGACATAGTCAACTTTAAGGGGGTTTCTTGTAATTTTGAAAAACCTCTGGGTTTTTTGTAATTAGCCCGAACTTGAGTTAGATTTTTGTAATTATCCCTTTTCAAAATTAATGTTTGTGAATATAGGGTGTCAATCCCTGAGAATATAGAAAGACCCAAACACGAACTCGACTATGATTAGTAGATGTCGCTTTTTCTTAAAACATAGTTATCTCATATTTTAGGAATAATTACAAAAACACTCCCAAGGTTTGGCCTAATTACAAAAATAATCTAGAGAATTTTTATTGTTGAAATGTTTTACATTAGGAAACTCAGTTCTATTGAGGTAACCAAAAAAAAAAGTTGATTTATTTTTTTGTTGTTGAGGGATAATTACAATAACCCCCCTGAGGTTTGGGCTAATTACAAAAAAATTCAAAGATGTTTCTAAATTTACAAAAAGCCCCCCAAGTTTGTTTTTGTCTTAAATTTAAGGGGGTAATTGTAATATTTCTATAACTATAGTGGGTTGTTTTGAAATGTATTTTGTTTATGAATAGGGAAAATGTAAGATATAGTCAACTTTAAGGTTTTTTTTTTTTTTTTTTTTCAAAAACCTCTGTTTTTTTAATTAGCCCGAACATGAGGGCGGTTTTTGTAGTTATCCCTTTTTAAATTTAATGTTTTGGATATAGGGCGTCAATCGCTGACACGACATAGAGAAACCCGAAACTAACACAAATCTAACACGATGTTGTCGTTTTTTCTTAAAACATAGTTATCTTATATTTTCGATGCATTTTGAAACTAACCCGAAATTAAACACAACACGACCTGAATTGCCACCTTGATTAGTAGATGTACATGGAGGTTTACCTGGTTGACAAACAGGGATTTACATGTTTAGGGTCAATGAAACAATTATTTAACTATATTTAGTCTGATTGAAAGAAAATTAATTAAATAAAATATTGATAGGTACACCTGGGCTCTGCATAATTTTCTGTGGTTGTAATTTGATATAATGTAAACACTAACAGGGCCCTCTTTCAAAAAAAAAAAAAATTCAAGTCGATTTTTTTTTTTTTCATGGATGAGACATCATACCCACCTTTTCTTGTCGTTTTATAATGGAACTTGATTTGAACTTCAGGAGATACCTTTTTTATATACTTCCAATAAAGTAGAGATTTTTTTATTTTTTATTTACAGTTCATATTCACCTAGTTGGCACTTTTTGAATATCTTGTTTTGTTGCTTGCTTCTTGTGATGCAAAGGGTAGACATTAACAGTTTTGGGAGTCTTTTCTGCTAAGGTTTTACTATTTTTATTCACGTTTCTATTATTCCACTGCACGGATGATCGTCAAGTGAATAAAACTTATCATATAAATTTTTAAGAATAAATTGTGATTTTTGTAAGTCAAGTGGTAACCGTTTTTTATACACTTGGCAATCCATGTATGTGTTGATGACAAAACAATTTTGGAATAGAATATCACATCCCAGTTTGTTGTGGCTTTCCCATCTGCCAAAAGCTGAAGTGTTATTGTCATTGTCTAAACTCCAAGATATTTATTATTATTAATATTATTTTTTTCCCCATAAGGGAAGTTTTCATGAAATAAGCATTTTCCCAAGCATTGATGAGTAATTGCCAATAACTTGCCCCATACTTCATCACATGGTCTGACTAAATAGTAGGGTCCTTTTTATTATTAGATACTCCATCAACAACCAAAATTAAAAATTTATTTTGACCCCACATGTATTAAATGAAAGTTGAAAATACAGGTTTTGTGTAATTTTATTTATTCCTTAAATAGTTTTGAGAATTATTACTTCAATTAAGAGGATAATTTTGAAGCAGGAATCATTGGTTTTAGGAAATTAGGTCTTATTTTGGAATGTAAAAAAAGTTAAATAAATTTGAGATAAATTTAAATCAGGATAATTCTTGGTATTTTATAAGATTGAAGTCTACACAACTTACATTTCACTAAAAGTATTCTATGTTTGATTCTTAAAAAAAGGGATAATTACAACCCCCTCCCTCCCCCTCCGGTTCGGGCTAATTGAAAAAAAAACACAAATATCTTTTAAAATTACAAAAAATCCCTTGAGGTTTGATCTGTCTTACATTTTCCCTTTCATAAGAAAAAAATATTTGGAAACCCCCTGGCATTTATAAAAATATTACAATTACCCCCTTCAATTTAGAACAAAATCAAATTTGACATTTTTTTTTTGTAATTAGCCCAAACTCGGGTGTTTTTGTAATTATCCCAAAAAAATGTACTCTATAGTTTAGAGGTCAACTTTTCTACATTATTGGGGATGCATGGGCTGCTTTTTATACACCGTACTTTATGGTATGGCACTCATTTCTCACCATGTGCTTGTGTTAAGATTATTAAATATCCACAGTATATATTTGGAAATATATATTATTTTTAAGAATGACTTGACATAATTGTATAACATGTGATCAGATCATAAAATATCTTTGATGTAACTCATGACAAAATAGAGTATCAATTTGTACGAAACTTTGGTGTGATAAAGATGACTTTTTTGATGAAAGTAATTATTGGAGATTGCTTGAATCTGTTTCACTTTCTTGAGTTGATTTGATGAGCAAAGGAATCAACATAAAAGTATTTCACACCTTTATTTTTCCTTCCTAAAATTTCTTTATCTGGTGTGTTGAAAAAGCATATCATCCTACTTGGTTTATTTCATGTTTCCATCTATGGGAACATATAGCTCCTCAAATTACTAATTTTATACCATCTACTATGAATTATTTTCTTGTAATGTTTCATCAATGTAGAGTATTTATGTTAGGGATAATTGCAAATATATGTTACCCATTGGGCTCACCCTTTTCAAAGAAGAAACCAAATTATCTTTTAAAATTATAAATAGGGATAATTACAAAAACACCCTAAGGTTTGGGCTAATTACAAAAAGACCCAGAGTTCTTTGAAAATTACAAAAAAACCCTTGAGGTTTGATTCCGCCTTACATTTTTCCCGATGATTTTCGAAAACATTTCAGAAAACCCCTTGACATTTACAAAAATATTATAGTTACCCTCTTAAAGTTAAGACAAAACGAAACCTAGAGGGTTTTTTGTAATTTGAAGCATGTCTAGGTTTTTTTTGTAATTAACCCAAACCTCAGGGGTGTTTTTGTAATTATCCCTTATAAATAACCCTTGACACATGTTTCTATTTTACAAATTGCACCTATTGAGGGGATAATTTGTAAAAAAAAATACAAGCCTCAAGGGGTATTTGTAATTTTAACAGAAAACTAGAATTTTTTTTTTTAATTTAGTTAAATTTCACGGATAGTTACAAAAAAAACACATGAGGTTCGGGCTAATTACAAAAAAACCAAAGGTTTTTGAAAATTACAATAAAAACCCTTGAGGTTTGGCTTTGTTTACATTTTGCCCCTTCACAAACAAAAAATATTTTCAAAATTTCCCCTGATAGTTATGGAAATTTTACAGTTACCCTTTTAAATTTAAGACAAAAGCAAACTTGATGGAGCTTTTTGTAATTTTGCAACAACTCTGGTTTTTTTTTAATTAGCCCAAATTTCAGGGGCTTTTTTGTAATTATCCCTATTTATAATTATTACATTTATATTATTAAAACCAGCAGAGAACTCTTTACTGACAAAAGCCTTAACATTGATTTATGTAGTCCGGGTGTTGCAAGCCCCCAACATCATGCGGCCGTATACATCAACGAGACAGTATGGAACCCGGTGGCGGGCTCGTCGGAAGCGATCCCGATTGTGTGCGATGGACGAACGACCAGGATCAACTCTGCTATGGCTGCGACTCATGTAAAGCCGGCGTATTAGCCAGCTTAAAAAGAGCTGGAGAAAAGTCTCTGTCATCAATATCGTCATATTGATTATCCTCGTCATAGTCTATGTCGGTAAACGCTTATGCCGCCTTTAGGCACAACAAACGGATCGATAACGGCACGAGCCTTATGGCGAGACACGAATGGAGAAGGCGCAGCCTGGCAGGATAC
This sequence comes from Rehmannia glutinosa, assembly GCA_016081115.2. Classification (NCBI taxonomy): domain Eukaryota; kingdom Viridiplantae; phylum Streptophyta; class Magnoliopsida; order Lamiales; family Orobanchaceae; genus Rehmannia; species Rehmannia glutinosa. The sequence goes on from CM071924.1 coordinate 2,886,612, forward strand.
ACTTTTAAAAAAGCTTCACTATTGCAAGGAATTTGTAAGTTAAGATTTTCAAAGCGTAGTGTGTGGAGTTATTTGCAGTTTGTTTAGTGTTTTTAGTAAATGGGAAAAGGATATGCAGCATTTTGATATTGTTTATTTTGACCTTAATTTTAAAGAAAAAATATGTCTGTATATTTTGTGTTAGTTTATTTTTGAAAAGTTTGTGGAGAGAGTGAGATTGCATATGTGGGGTGTTTTCATTTTTTTTACTCCAAGAAAGGTCATAGGCAAAATTACAAAATTAGTCCTGTAACTAAAAGGTGGTTGCAAAAAGGTCCTGTAAAATACTCGAATTAAAAAATATTCCTGTAACTATGTACGATTTTGAAAATTAGTCCTACAAATTGCACAAATTGCAAAACAGTCCTGTAACTTATACTCGAGTCTCGATTTTAGACCTAATTTCAATGGCAATTTGAAATTTCACCGGATTTCGATCACCTGAGCGGCACATGTAATTCCTAATTTATGGTGAAATTAGGACCAAAATTGATGCTCAAGTACCAGTTACAGGACTATTTTGCAAACCATGCATGTTGCAGAACTATTTTGCAAAACCATACATAATTACAAGACTATTTTGTCATTTGAAAATTTTGAAGGACCTTTTTGCGACTATCTTTTAGTTACAGGACTAATCTTGTAATTTTTCCAAAGGTGATATGGTTACATGTTAAAATATTGGCCATGGGTATTACTCCTCAGTGAAGATTTCTAGGTTTGAATCTCTGCAAGATGTCCAGGTTCGAATCTCTGCAATGATAGAGCCAAATTTCCCCCCAAAAAATAGGTTCATTTTATGGTGTGATTGTGTAATGTGAGCAAATTGCATGTGCATAAGAATCCTTTAGTGGACATGGATCCGGGGAAGAAGGAGATGGGGGTGGGTAGTGGTACGGTAAGGCTTAGATCTAAGCTTCAAAGATGTCTAAGTTTGTGATATCTAAGCATAATGTGACATTATAATAAAAGATTGTTTTGAACTTTATTTTTATTTTAATTATAAAATGTATCCTTGAGTTTAGGCTAATTAAAGAAAAAGATCCTGTTATTTTTCAAAATTATAAATGATTTCCGTTTTGCTAATGGCACTTTCTAGTAAGGGGTATTTGTTAAATAAATACAAACTTGAATGGGTGCTTGTAACAAGCGAGACAAAGTTTGAAAATTGTAACGAATCGCATCGAGTCGAATATCATGATATTCTATTCGCATTCGGCTCTTTTAGAGAATATTCTTATTTTTTTTAATATTCGAATATAAAACCTGATTTTCATTCTTATTTTAAAATATATTCGAATATATACGAATCAATTTGAATATTTGTATTCAAAATTTTAACCTATATTTTTTCTTTTTTCTTTACACCTACAATACCTAATTAAATTGCACCAACAATTAGAATCTAAATAATGACTTTTGGTCATAAAATTGTTAAATACATCAACATATTCATCACCAAATACATCAATAAAAAAAAACTATTGTCGAGTCCATCAGGAATATACTGCAATAATATAATTATATTTGAACTTATTAGTTTAGGCTTTTATAAGTGAATATATGATTTTTTTTTTTGAAAATAAGTGAATATATGATTTATTACATTAACAATCTAGACAAATAAATAGTAAATACATACTTATATGTATAAGGATTATATATAACTGATTTGTACAAATAAAGATATATATGTAATATTATTCGGATATTTTTTCGAATACTCAAATCGAACATAATGATATTTATATTCATATTTGCATAATATAAAAATCTGAATAGATTTTTTTATTTGGAATCATATTCTAATTTTTTGAATTCGAATATAAATAATCGAATTCCAATACCGAATGGAATAAAAAAGATTTACTTCTTTTACACCTCTATGTCCAATCTTTATTGATTCCGTCATCTATAATTGAGTTATGAAAACTTCTACATATGTATCCTATATATTATTGAATTTTTGTTACTACCCCAAAATTTTAGGGGCAATTATTGTCATTTACACTTTTTTTATGTATTAATCACCTCACAATGAATCACAAGTATATTTTGTGAACTTGAACAAAAATCAGAATAAATTGTACTATTTTTTTTTTTAATGAGTTAGGATGAATGGAGGAGGGAAGAGACAAATTCAAAAGAAACTGAACATTTCAAATCAACACTCTTATAATTACAAATGCACCATTTTTTTTTAAAAGAAAAGAAATTAGTTATAACAAAACAATTTTTTTGAAAATTACAAAAAAAACCTTGAGATATGATTCTGTTTACTATTTCTCCCTTCATAAGCATAAAAATTTCAAAATCCCCCCCTAATATTTCTAGGAATATTACAATTACCTCCTTAAATCTAAGACATAATCAAACACGAGGGCTGTATTTGTAATTTTGAAACATCTCTGGGTTTTTTTGTAATTAGCCAAAAACCTCAAGGTGTCTTTTGTAATTATCCCTATATTCAAATCACAACTACAAAAACAAATTGAGTTAAATTGCCAACTTCTCTACCATTGTCTCATTCTCACGGCCCTGCTGGGGATTCCACCTGGTAACTATTCTCTCCTCAACACAGTAATTCTCCAAACTTGAAATACAAATAGCAGCACCAGCACCATTACCATTTCTGCTGACATGAAGAACCAACAACGTTTTCGCAACGCTACCACAAAGTCGAAGAGTGCAATAAAATTCAGACCAAACCTTCAACCGAGCGTTCCTATCACCATCGTCATCATCGGACAAGACAAGAACGGCATAGACTTAGGGGTGGCAATTTTTGACACGATCACGATAAAGACGACGGCGATCAAACGAAAAAATAAGCGGTTTAGTGTTTAGCGCTTATTGTGTTCGTGTCCTTATCGTGTCACGATAAGGACACGAAAATTCCATGTCGTTTACACGATAGTGACATGAACACGATAGTGACCGATAATGACCCACGACGAACACGATAATGACACGTTTACCTATTAGCGATCACGATAATGACACTAAACGAACACGATAACGACACGTTTACTGCTAGTGACACGCGATAATGACACGATAACCTGATATTTTGTATATTTTAGTCGTGTATTTTCATGTAAAATCATGTCATATCGTGTAATTTGCTATCGTGTATTAACATGTAAATCATTTTCTTTTTGTTTTTGACTTATTGTGTCACTATCGTGTCGTGTCGACACGGAAATTTTCGTGTTCGTGTCATGTCAGAGCAGATCCTTATCGTGTCGTGTTCGTGTTCGTGTTCGTGTTTTCCCTTATCGTGTCGTGTCAACACGAAACACGACACGATAGCACGATTTGACACCCCTAGGCATAGTCAGCATGGACTAAAGCCGGATGATGGCGATAGGCAACAAAGTCCACACCGTACTGACATCCTCCTCTAACCACCCAATTCTTCGTCCGGAGATGAGTATACGCTTTGAATAGGAAAGGGAAACCGGCTTTCTTGGACGTCGTATAACGCCACAACTCTTCTTCGTCTTTTACGCACTTGTTTTCACCTACAATCTGGATGCATTTCATCACAGAGTGCAAGTAAAGGGCTTCCTCAGGACTTAACTGAAACCACTGCTTATCATTTTCCGCGGTAATAATGGGACGACCGAAGCATGCGCGGTTAAAGAGATCGGTTTGCTCGGGATGTGTGCTGCGATAAGTACGCTACAACCTGAAAGCTATCCTTGGGAATTGGATTCGAACAAAGAGGATTGAAGCCGGGAAACTATTTCGGACATGGGTTCTGTAAACGCTTTTGCTTCAGCTGCTTTTCCTTTCCATCTTGGTGCCATAATCTGCTTCACAGGAAAATAATAAGACATTTATGCCTCACTGAAAATAGGGATAATTACAAAACACCCCCTTAGGTTTGGGCTAATTACAGAAAAACCCAGAGATGTTTCAAAATTAAAAAAAAAACTCAAGTTTGATTATGCCTTAATTTTAAGGGGTTAACTGTAATATTTCTAGAAATATCATGGGGTTTTTGAAATGTTCGTCGTTTATGAAGGGAGAAAATGTAAGATGAAATCAAACAACATCTCTGGGTTTTTTTGTAATTAGCCTAAACCTCGGGGGTGTTTTTGTAACTATCCTTTGAAAATATCAACAAGGGGAAAGGTAATTGCTCATCCACCATGAATATAAAGCATTCACATAACCATGGTATCGTGTAAAAATAGCAAACATTACAATAGACTGCCTCCCATTGTAAGTTTTTAAAACTCAATGAAGTCTAAAAATATTCTTAAGATACAAGCATTACCAGATTGCCTAAAGAATTCCCGTATAAGCCATGAATTTACATCTTTTCAACATTGACACATTTCATCGAACACCTTTTAGGCATTGCATATAACTAGAAGCTATTATATCAGAGATTGCATAACCATTTATAGTTCAAATGAATTGCAACATCAAAACATAATCTTTATAGCACAAAAAGAAAGTAGCAATAGATAATCCCACAATTTAAGAGCTGAAATGCCGAAAGTTTAATTAACACCAAGTGTACTGTTCCAACAATCCAGACTATAACACTGTTCAGTATAAATATTTGTGTAGATGGGCCTAGCAAAAGGGTCCATTTGGCTCGGCCCGACCGAACCCTCATCTAATGGGTTGGCTAATTGAGTTATCGGATTATAGACCCGAAGATTAATGAAGATATATAGGTAGAACTTATTTGGGCCTGTTAAGGGTATGGCTCTTGAACCATTGGGTCGGACCCGTTGGTTATCTAGCAACAGGACCCGATGATTAACCAGCAACTCCTACTTTTTTTAACAAGTAACTCCCACTTTTTTGAGTTTTATATAATGGTATATCAGGTGTTATCCATGATGCATCAGGTTTAGTACACTTGGTACATGGATGAATGACAAGTGTCTTTCTCTACATGGATGAATAACAAATGTTTTTAAATATATGAAGTGAGACACTTATATGGTAGATCTACATCAAGTGTATGTACATCAGATATCACACCTACAAGATCGGTATATCATTTAAAGGTTAGATATCAACGACTACGATTAAGTAGCATTGATAAACGGTCATACAAAATATAGAATCCAACAAAATCAAAATTCTTCAAGAGGTCAAAAACGTGTAACCTAAAATTATATTCCACAGCACAGATGATTGTCACGTTTATAAAAAGTACCATATTAAAAGCTCACAATTTAGACTTGATGTATGCTTTAAAATTAATATGGTGGTTTTTATTTTTCAGATTCACCCCTCTGTAACATTATGGTGTTAACATGATGATTTGTATTTCCGACATGTTAACTAAAGATGTGGGCCTTGTGGGTTAATAACTATCAATTATGAGATTAAAAAAAGTAAAGCAATAAAAATACTCAAGGTTGTCAACCTATTGGAGGTCGGGTTTGATTTTTTTTCCTTTTTATTCTCTTAGCTTAGCTCGGAAGTTTAATGCCACAAATATTCTTGAGCAAATGGTGGGAACTACCCACTTAGGATATAACAAAAACTTTTATAACATGTGAGATAAAAAACTAAGTTTTCTACCCACTTTTTTGGTTCTTTTACCCAAATACCCTTGATACTTTATCTCTCACATATTTCTCTCTCACATTAATATACTTTCTTTATTTTCAGATTTTTAACACAAGTTTTAGTTTTTTTAAAACAAAATCAGATTTTTGTAAAATCGTTTATTATAAAAAAAATTGAAAATAATTTTAGTTTTTATTATTTTATAATTTCAAGATACTTTAAAAAAATGGAAAATATTCTCGAAAAAATGGAAAATATTTTCGAAAAAGTGTGTATTTTTTTTTAAAAAAAAACTATTTTCATATATTTGATTTTATTTTGTTTTTTAAACAAATTATCGTGTTTTTTTATATTTTAATATTTAGAATTGAAATTTCTGAATCTAAGATGCAATGTGCACGATATATCGTGTCTATATTGAACACGAGCACAATATCGTGCCTCGGTAAAAATTAGGCACGATATATCGTGCCCTATATTGGCACGATATCGTGCCTCTGCAAAAATTAGGCACGATATTGTGCCCTATATCGGATGCGATATCGCGCCGATAAAAATTGGGCACGATATCGCGCCCATATTCATGCCCAATTTTAAATAAGGCCGATATATCGTGCCTCGATTAAAATTAGGCACGATATCGTGCCCAATATTCGTGCCCAATTTTAAATAAGGCACGATATGAGTATACGATTTTATACATATGTGTGTATTTGGGGGAAGTGTACCACGATTTTCAAGAAAGCATTAATTACATCGGTTTCAAAATTCAAAATTCATAAAACACCAACTTAAAGAAGGGGCAATTTCACCAATTTGGGTAGAAAAGAGTTTTGTTATCTTGGTGGGTAGAAAAGAGTACCCACTATCCATAGTGGGTACTTAAAAAATTGCCCTAATAAAATAAGTGTACAACAACATAAATACATACATAAAAAATGAACTACTTATACATCAAAACACATCTAAGTATACATCGGAAAAGATATAAGTGTACAGTACTCCATCCACGTCAGCATCGTCTTCTTCACCAATCCTCCATCTACAACAACAGCTACACCACTCCATCAACCAGAAACAAAAGTCAACCTCAATTCTCAACCAATTGCTCAACAAAAAGCCACACAGAACCCAGAAAAATCCATAATAACATAGATGGCAAAAAACATGGAAATTGAATCGAAACTCTTCCAGAAAATCTCCAGCGGAAACATAGATCGTAGAATCGCCTTCGATCTCGTCGACCACCCCTAGCCGGTACGAGTCTTAGAAGCCTTAGATTGGAGATGGTTTGGAGATTAAGAGACGACAGTGAGAGGGCGGCGGACAAGAAGGCGGAGGGGAGGAGGGCGTCGGTGATGACTATTATATAAGAATTGGGGCTGAGAATAATAGCAGATTTGGGGGACCACATAATTAGGGGTGAAAACTAAAATGACTAATATGCCATTTTCAGCTTAAAAATAAAACAAAAATAAATATTAAATTAGAAAGATCACAACCATCTAAAATTTGAGATGTGTGGCCAGGATTAGTCCATACGGTCTCATTTTAATGATCCTATTCCTATATATATATATATATATATATAGGCAATAATATATCATATGAATTTAGACAGTGATATTTATGTTATTATATATTGAGGCACGTATATATTTACACACATACGTATATAATAGGCAATAATACAAGAATTGGTGTACTAGTAGTGTACGCAAACTGAGGCCCAGTAAAACTGAAAGCTACGTGTAATAGTGTTTCAGCTACCGTGAAGGACTGGGCATAATTCTGGCGCAATTAATTGGTCAAATTCTAAGTCCGCTTAATTAATACAGTATTTGATGTTCAGGCGTATGATTGGCTGAGCTCCCAAACATCTTAATTCTTAGAAGCGCCTTCGGGCTAGTCTCCTGTCAAACGATCTAACTGTTACACGAAAACATCCTAATTGATCTATATGTCCCCGGACCAAGTGGTCCGGCGACCCAGTGATCCATCAGAATACTAATACTTTACATACGGCCTACTAATACTTTTCAGTTTGACTACTTATACTTTTCAGGGGAATTACTGAAACCTTTCATGGAAAAACTAATATTTTCAGTAGAACTACTAATACTTTTGATGGAAAAAACTAATACTTTTTAGGGGATTATTAAATATTTTCAAGTGAACTACGTAATAACTTTTTTTAGACACTAAAATATAAATGATATTAAGTAACACAAATTTTGTAGTACTTTTTACATAAGGTACATATGTAACACATGTTTCTAACACTTTTTACATTACAATATTTATATAACACTTTTGTAGCACTTTATCAATATGTAACACTTTTATATAAGTAACATTTTTTAAGTATCACTTTTTTTTTGTTATTTCTTTTGTAACGCAAATATGTAACACTTTATCAATATATAACACTTATATGTAACACTTTTATATAAGTAACACTTTTTGAGTATCACTTTGTTTTTGTTATTTCTTTTATAACGCAAATAGGTATCACTTTATTTAAGAAGCACTCTTGGCAACACTATATTTTGTTGCTTGTAACACTTTTTAAGCTAAATTTTAGTAACACAAAATTATATAACTATCATTAAATCATGTCAAAGACTTATTTAATTAATTGATGTCACCAAACCTAAAAATTGTAGACATCATGTACTCTGTTTTTTAACTGAATTTTTGTTTACTTTTTACAAAGTATTTTAGTTTTGCTTTTATTTTTTTTATTTTTTACGAAGGCAATTAATTTCGTCTTAATACCGAAGGAAAATGCGAATGTATATATTTTATTATTATTATTATTATTATTATTATTTTAATTTTTACTAACAGAGATCAATTTCATCGTTAACCTTTTTTTTTTAATTTTTTTAAAAAAATTACCAATGAAAATTGATGTTGTCGGTAATTACTTAGGAATTTTTTTCGTCGATAAATTATTTTTTATTATTTTCTTTATTTTTTAATTTTTTTTACTGTTAGAGCTTTTTTATCTGTCGATAAATTAATTTTATATTTTTATATATTTTTTATTTTTACCGATTGAATATTTATCAGTCAATAAATTTATTTTATATATTTTCGATATTTTTAATTTGTTGTGTCCTTTAATGTAAAATATAATATGATTTTCAAACTATATACTATACAATATAAAATTTGATATATAGTGTATAATATAATTTAATACATATATTATAAAATATAATATTTATTATATAAAATATATTATATATACATATAATATATATATATATGTGTGTGTGTGTGTATGTGTATATATAAAATAAAGCAAAAGTTGTAATAAGAATCAACTTAGCTTAGTGGCAAACTGCCACTTCCATACATAACAGGTCGTGGGTTCGAATCTACTTGGCGGCAAATAATAGTATTTCTACGAAGTGCTACAAAGAAGTGTTACATAAGATTCATATGTAACACTTTAGAAGTATTTTTTTGTAAAGTGTTACAAATATAAAAAGTGTTACATAAGATTCATATGTAACACTTTAGAAATATTGCTTCAAAGTGTTACCAATAGAAAACTTAATGTAACACTTAGAAAAAATGTTACTAAAAACTAATAAAAGTGATACCTTAAACTATAGGTAGCACGGGCAAGTGCAGCGCCATAAAAGTGCTACATATTGTTTATAGTAACATTTTATGGCCATTAGGTAACATTTTTTTAGTGTTACCTAATGTCATTTATGTTGTAGTGAGAGGGACTACTAATATTTTTCAGTGCTCTCGTGATAATATATCACTGTTTAATATTATAAAAATTAATACTTTCAAGTGAATTGCGTACTAATACTTTTAAGAGGTACTACTAATGCTTTTCAGATGGACTGCTAATATCGGTCACTGCTAATAAATTAAAAATATCACCCGATCAATTTTTGGGATCCATCTAATGGATTTTGACTCGTTAGACCATTTGAAATGAGTTTTTGTCTAATTCTTATAGATGTTTTGAAAAATTTATAAGCTCCCAAAATAAGATGTTATGATCTCATAAACTGTTTTTAAAAAAATGGGGATCCCCATTTTTTTCAAAATAAAATCGTATTTCTACAACCTACTTTAATTTTGACTACTTTAATTACAAAATTGTCGTACTATTATCTTAAAAGCTCCACCATTTTATTTTATCCAACCACTTCAATATTTTATTCTTAAAATAAAATATAACATCTTATAAGATCTTTTTTTAGTACAATTACAATGTCCTGATAGGGGTGAGACGAGTGGAATGGGTGGAATTTGATCCCTAATCAATAATCTGGTTTACAAATGTTCAAATCAACTGAGCTACAATCAATTCCCAACATCTTATAAGCTTTTAAAACATCTTATAAGCTATAGAAGCTTATAAAATCTTTTAAACAGGCTTAGGCCAAACACCCTTTCAGACTAGCTTATTAGTTTAAATGCATGCGTTGTACTTTATTTTTTACAATATTTTTATAAATTATGTATATACTAGTATTCCACCCGTGCGATGCACGGGGTATTGCACGGAGGACGTATATTAAGTAATTTTTTTTTATATTATGTTTTGATTTTCAAATGAAGATAATATATATATATATGTGTGTGTGTGTGTGTATAAATAATAAAAATATTAAATAAAAAAATATTGTATTAACAAATAAGGATTAAAAACTCTCATTTATAAATAAAAGAGGAATTTAATAATACAACTATGCATTAGGAGAAAACATAATTTATAAATTTTGGAAAACTTCTTTAAATACAACATTAGTTGTTGATTTTGCACGGTCATTACTATTACTATTACAAATTAAAATTTTAAGACCCTTTGGATTGGTTACTCGGATACGAAGAAACATATAATCGATCGCGTGGCTAAAAACAGTTTTTTTCGAAAAACTCAACATTAGACAAAGATTGACCCTGACTTTTGTTGATAGACATTGCATAAGACACCATTATTGGAAACTGTCGCCGTTGAAACTTGAATGGAATTCTTGGATCAGAATGCGTCAATGAAATTCTTGGAATAAGGACTTTATAACCAAGGTTGCCTCTAGTAAGAACTTGTCCTTCTAAAATATGGTTGCTGCCTCGTAACAATCAATCCGTGCCATTGTATAATCCAAGAGAATGATCTATGTTACGTAGTAACATAACAGGAGTCCCAACCTTCAAATGCAACTCATGATTAGGAATTCCAGAACATTTAATTCCATTTAAAAATTCAGGTGTATGAACATCATTCAAGAGATCAACATTTCTATCAGAATGGCACGGGGAATCAGAACTCAAATATATTCTTCCTCGGAATTATTCATCTCAACCATATACTCATTCACGATTGGACTACATCAAGAGTCGAGCCAATATAGCTCTTTGTTCAAAATATGACGTGTCAACAACATTACTCCCAAACAACGGATATGTGCTCTTCACAATTCTTTGCAATTGGATCGATATAATCTTTTAGTAAAAACTCATCCGGGAATATCAATTGTATCACATTCACCATTTGATTGCCCAATTTTTCCATCTCCAATCTTTGCAATCCAAATCAAATTGTTTCAATTCTTCACAACTCTCACCAGACTCCATATTTTGCAATCTCATGTTTTTTGTCAATCTCAAAACGGTACAATCTCGCCACAAATACGATGAATTTATAGTGGCATGAACGATATCTTGTCTCTCTGCGCTTTTTAGGGATAACAGTGATATCGATTTAAAATCGCCTCCAAATACAACCCCAAATGGGGTATGTTTTCGAAACATATCAATTTCTTTCATGATGTCCTTCATAGTACTATCCAAAGCTTCAAAACAATGTTATATGAAGTACAAAATGCAACAAAAACCTATAAATAAAATAATTTCAAACTGCACAAGTACATTTATATACATGAAACACACGATTTGGAAATAATTATTACGATTAAAGTCTACTTTTAACCACGACGTTACATACTGAGACGCACTACATTATATTATTTACGACAAGTTCTTGGCCAAAGTAACATTCTTGACCATCATTTTTCTATAAGTTGGGAGTAATGGTTGGAGGGGAAGAGAAAAATTTCAAACAAACTGAAAAATACCGGTACAAACTTCGGTCAGCACCTTTACAACCTTTACAAAGAGTGAATAATACCACTTGAGCTACAAGCGCGTGGTCTTGACCATCAATTATTATTACTATTATTATTATTATTATTATTATTATTATTATTATTATTATTATTATTATTATTATTATTTGAAAACACCATCACTTAATTAGTTATCCATCATTGTCAATGAAGTGAACCTAAGTAGTAAACCTAATTAATGTTTTTCAATATATATACAAATGTACAATAATACGCATGATGCTATATATGGGTGTGTGACTAATTAAAGCCTACACCGATGGTCTTTATGAGACATTGATAACATGCTTGGAAGAGTACGTAACATTGAGGTATTGTCAAGTTTCTAGAGAGTCTTTGTCCATGGCCTACATACTTGAAAATGAAAGTATAATATTCAACGACTGAATGCAAATAGCATAGGGATAATTACAATAAATCCTCCAATTTTTTCATGATTTAATTTATACTTTGCTACCAAACTATTATTTGTTTATAAGATCATCTGTACTTTTTTTTTTCTTTTTGCTCTCTATGGATAGTTTTATCTCTAAAGTTTTGTTTTTCTTGTAAAATAGAATTAGTCCATTATGACCATATTAGACTCATATGTTTTTGTGTTAAAAAATTAATATTCCCTTAAAATTCGTTAATTTCGTCAATAAATCTACTCTGATATCATTTTAGAATCACAAAAAATAACTATACGTTATAGCCATCCAAACGTGGCTTAGCTATCAAGGATCCACGCCAGACAAGAGTCCAACTTAAGACATCAATAATTGAGAATATCATCCAATGAGAGTTCGATTGACCAAATCTATATTTTCGCAAAGGAAAAAGATCATATTCTACAGGTGGGACGACTCAAACGCAACTTTGCACATAACGATCAAAGCTGATCAATTACTTGAAGTCATACACCTCAAAAGCTCCTGAAGTCTATCCATTCGACCTAACCAATTGCTACCAGTCCAGCTCGGTGAACTTGTGTAACTTAATAGAGAAGAAAAATGTATCCTAAGACATGACAAGTGGCAACCATCATGCAATAAGTTACATCTTCTAATCCTGTCACAACCCAATCTCTAACATTCTAACATATTGGATATCAACAATTCAACACATCTACATATAATGAATCATTACTCCTATAATCCTCAAAACCAATCGGTTAAGAGATGATAAAATCTCCCACTATGAAAATACCCACATTTATGACAAAATGAGAGTGGTTTTTTCCTTTTCTCTATAATAACTCCATAGAAGAATATTGGGGCAATTTTTTAAGTACCCACTATGGATAGTGGGTACTCTTTTCTACCCACCAAGACAACAAAACTCTTTTCTACCCAAATTGGCGAAATTGCCCCTTCTTTAAGTTGGTGTTTTATGAATTTTGAATTTTGAAACTGATGCAATTAATGCTTTCCTTGAAAATCGTGTACACTTCCCCCCAAATACACACATATGTATAAAATTATATACTCATATCGTGCCTTATTTAAAATTGGGCACGAATATTGGGCACGATATCGTGCCTAATTTTAACTGAGGCACGATATATCGTGCCTTATTTAAAATTGGGCATGAATATTGGGCACGATATCGTGCCCAATTTTTACTGAGGCGCGATATCGTACCCGATATAGGGCACAATATCGTGCCTAATTTTTACTGAGGCACGATATATCGTGCCTAATTTTTACTGAGGCACGATATTGTGCTCGTGTTCAATATAGACACGATATATCGTGCACAGTGCATCTTAGATTCAGAAATTTCAATTCTAAATATTAAAATATAAAAAAAACACTATAATTTGTTTAAAAAACAAAAAAAAATCAAATATATGAAAATAGTTTTTTTTAAAAAAAAATACACACTTTTTCGAAAATATTTTCCATTTTTTCGAGAATATTTTCCATTTTTTTAAAGTATCTTGAAATTATAAAATAATAAAAACTAAAATTATTTTCAATTTTTTTTTATAATAAACGATTTTACAAAAATCTGATTTTGTTTTAAAAAAACTAAAACTTGTGTTAAAAATCTGAAAATAAAGAAAGTATATTAATGTGAGAGAGAAATATGTGAGAGATAAAGTATCAAGGGTATTTGGGTAAAAGAACCAAAAAAGTGGGTAGAAAACTTAGTTTTTTATCTCACATGTTATAAAAGTTTTTGTTCTATCCTAAGTGGGTAGTTCCCACCATTTGCTCTGTTTTATTTGTTGTATACTTATATATGTTTTGATGTACACTTATATGCGTTTTGTTGTATACTTATTTTTTTGTTTGACAATTGTAATATGCAGTACAAATATGTTAAATATACAGCATAATAGTGTTAAATATACATTAAATATATGTTAAATATACAATACAATAATGTGCGTGATTTTCTCTCTCTCTAAATTGATTTACTTAATTCACGGTCCACATATGTTAATGAACGTGATTCTCTCTCTATATATAACTGATTCCTTGATTCACGGTCTCCACATGTTTTTGTTTGACCATTTTAATATGCAGTAAAATTATGTTAAACATACAGTAAAATAGTGTTAAGTATACAACAAATATATTATAAGTGTACATCATACTGCATGGCAGAGCACATGCACGATTTTCTCTCTCCAGCGTGATTTTCTCGCGATTTTCTCTCTCCCCACGTGATTTTCTCTCTCCTAGTAACTGATTCCATATTTGGATGGTCCATCACATGTTTGTTTTGACAATTATACCCATATTTTGCATTAATGAAATATTTAATATAATTTTAACCCCTATTTATCTTAGTCATTGATATAAATAAGGGAGGGTTGAGATGAGTCCACACTTCTCACTATAATATGTGGTCTCATTTTAACCTCCCCTATATATATATATATATATATATTTATTTGTCTTGGGATTTTTTGTACCAATTCACTTGTCTTTGTACTTTAACATTATCCTTTGTTGCTGAAATATTTTCAAATAGATCTACGACTTTAAGTACCTCAAGAATTGTTTCCCAGTTGTCTTCTAGAAATTCTAATTTGTTTTTTGATGCTCTTAAATCGGTAGATCACCCTTAGTCAATGTTTCTAATATAAAGTTTAACTTTTCTCCGGAACTGATAGTTCTTGAAATGAGAATTTGGCTGCAATAATTCAACAAATGTTAGACGACTCCTGGGGTTGTTCCAAGAAGGCCCATCTGACGCTCAAGTCAGTACGAATTGGAGAAAAAATCCAGAGCAAATGAAACATCAATTGAGAGCAATTAACTGATAATACTTACAGATAATGGGGAGAGGTCTTTTTATACATGTGTTGAAGGGCGCATATATTTTATAGGATAAGTGAGCCGGATAACTATATATGTGGTACAATGGTGATTAATAATATTAAATAATTAATAAAGTAATTGTTAATGCGTTAAATAATTAAAATAAGAGTAATTGTGAAAAGTCAATTTTATCCCCCAACAGTTTTATCTTTATTTCCAATATCTCACTTTTTCATAATTCTTAAAAATTGCTTCTCAAAACAAGAAAAAAAAATAACTCTTAAAAATTTGCAAGTGAAGTTATTTTCCAATATATTAAGTGACAAAGCAAAAGTTGTGACTAGCTACTTACGTAAATTTAGTGGCCAAAATACTTATTTGTCCAAATTGATTTTCATATACTCATTAATGACAAAAATGTGTTTTAAGTTGTAACTATTAACAATGAGTAACAACAAAAATCATGTCAGATTGAAAGTTGGCATGTATTCATAAATTGCGATGGATATTATCCATGGTACACCAAGTGTATGATATATTTGGTGTGTGGATAAAAAACAAGCGCATCGTTATATAAAAAATGGGACACATGTTGCTAATGTTATCTATATTAAACATATTTGAGAGAAACCAAACTTGTTTTATTGATGATCAGTTGGGGTATATATACAGTGAAAGCAGGGGAGGGAAAGTTTGTTACTCTTAACAGAAATAACTACCAATCTGTTACATAACCATAACTAACTTTCCTTCTATAAGCTTATATTCTAACATGCTCCCCAGGAACCAAACCAGGTAAGACCCCAAGAGAAAGTTTAGTGCACAGATTCTGAAAACGGACAGCGGACAGAGGTTTTGTGAAGACATCGGCCAACTGATCTTCACTAGGAACGAACCGAACATCAATCTCATTAGATCGGACCTTTTCCCTTATAAAATGGATGTCAATTTCGATGTGCTTGGTGCGAGAATGGAAAACAGGATTTTGTGCCAAAGATGTAGCACCAACATTGTCAGACCAAAGAACGGAGGGAGATGAAATGTTGTAGCCAAGTTCAGAAAAGAGAGCCTTAACCCAAACTAAATCAGTTGTTGCTGCAGCAAGAGCCCTATATTCAGATTCCGTAGTGCTTCTAGCCACCACTGTTTGTTTCTTGGAGCCCCAAACAATAGGATTTTTGCCCAGAAAAATGCAAAAGCCACTAGTTGAACGCCTATCATCCAATGAACTTGCCCAATCCGCATCTGAAAAGCCTTGAAGAGTAAACTTTGAAACTGGAGTAAAATGAATACCATGAGTGGATGTGCCCTGTAAATACCTTAACACCCTTTTACAAGCAGACCAGTGATTTTCTGTGGGAGAATGGAGAAATTGACTTAATTTGTTGATAGCAAAAACAATATCAGGTCGAGTCAATGTAAGATATTGCAAAGCACCTACAGTGCTTCTGAAAAGTGTGGCATCTGGAAGAGGAGGACTATCAGCAAGCTTGAGTTTGATGCTAGAGCAACAAGGAGTAGCAATAGGTTTGCAACCAGTCATGGAAGTTTTCTGAAGTAGATCAACAACATACTTGGCCTGATTGAGAAAGATACCATGAGAGGTCTTGTGTGCCTGGAGCCCAAGGAAATAACTGACAAGGCCAAGATTCTTGAGGGAAAATTTAGCATTCATATCAGTGACAAGTTGCTGAATGAGAGTACTATCACTGCCAGTGATGAGTATATCATCAACATACACAAGAACTAACAGGAGAACTGAGCCCTTTTTGAGAATAAACAATGAGCTGTCTGAGGTGGAGTTTGTGAATCCATTGGATAGAAGAAAGCCTTTAAGCTTATCATACCAAGCCTTAGGAGCTTGTTTAAGCCCATATAAAGCCTTAGTGAGTTTGCAAACATGATGAGGTTGGGCAGGATCAACATAACCCATAGGCTGAGTCATAAAAACTGAATGGTGAATATCTCCATTTAAAAATGCATTGTTAACATCCACTTGCTGAATAGGCCATCCAAAAGTCACAGCCAATGTGAAAACAATCCGAATCGTGACTGGTTTAACAACAGGACTAAAAGTATCACAATAATTAACACCTGCAGATTGTTGAAACCCCTTAGCAACAAGTCTAGCTTTATACTTGTCCAGACTACCATCAACTTTGTATTTAACTCTGAACACCCATTTGTGATCCACCACAGACATGAAATCATCATAAGGAACCAATTCCCATGTTTTATTACGAATAAGTGCTGCAAATTCATCATCCATGGTTGCCTTCCATTTTGGCTCATACAATGCATGTTGTACAGTTAATGGTTCTAATGAAGAAGAAGTGGAAGAAAGAAAAAGTTTGGGCTTGAATATGCCAGCTTTAGACCTAGTCATCATTGGATGAGATGAAACTGGAGAGGGTACAGAGGATGTGAGAGGAATAGAGGGAGATGGAGGTGTTTGAATTGGTGAGGCAAGAGCTGGAATTTCTGGTGAGGCAGGGGCTGGAAGTGCTGATGAGGAAGTAGAAGTAGGTGGAGAGGGATGAGAAGGAGATGAAGGTGGAGGAGAGGGAGGAAAACCTGGTGGAAATGGTAAGATAGGAAGAGAAGAAACAGACACAGGAGAGAGAGATGATGGATTAGGCTGAAACAATGAGATGTAAGGAAATTCCTCTTCATTGAACAACATAGACCTGGCAATGTATAATCTACCTGAAGGATGGAGGCATTTATACCCTTTATGACTAGAACTATAACCAAGAAAAAGACATTTGGAGGTTGTAAACTGAAGCTTGTGATTATGATATGGCCTGAGATATGGGAAGCAAGCACAACCAAAAAACTTTAAGAAATGAGTAATCAGGTTGTGTGTGAAAAAGTAATGTGAATAGAGAGACATTGCCAATGGAGGGAGAGAGAAGTCTATTTATTATAAAAGCTGCAGTTGAAAAGGCATCTGTCCAAAAAGAAAGAGGTAAGGTTGCCTGTGCTAAGAGAGATAAACCAACCTCTGTGATATGAAGGTGTTTTCTTTCAGCCCTACCATTCTGTTGATGTGTATGAGGACAAGAAAGTCTATGCTGAATGCCAAGTTTGAGAATAAGAGGAGATAAAGCTTTGAACTCCCCACCATTGTCAGTGTGGAGTGCTTTTATTTTGGAATTGAATTGTCTCTCAATCATTGTGTTAAATTGCACAAACACAGAGTGGACATCAGATTTAAGATGTAGATGAAAGAACCAAGTGTATCTAGTAAAGTCATCCACAAAATGAACATAATATCTATAACCATTGCTTGAAACATGGGCTGGACCCCAGACATTGGAGTGGACAATTTGGGAAGGTGCTGTTGTTTTTGTTTTAATAGATGGAAAATGCATAGCATGTTGTTTACCAAGTTTGCATGATTCACAGAAGGCCAGAGTATTCAAAGAACAATTGAGCTTTAATTGTTTGAGTACATTATTCAAAGTGGCAGGGCAAGGGTGACCAAGCTTATTATGCCACAAGGTTACATTGGAAAAAGTGAGACAAATTACGACCCGGGGAATGACACTAGGAGAAGTACTAGCAGTAGAACACAAAAAATTACAATGTGAAACAACAGAATGAGAGGATGGTGACTGAGGAGAGATGTGAGACAAATCAAGTTGATAAAGTCCATCTTTAAGTGTTCCTTGCAACAGCACTCTGTGAGTCTTCTTGTCCTTAACAAGACAGAAAGATTCATGAAATTCAATATAAGCTGAATTGTCCCTTGTAAATTGAGAAATACTGAGTAAATTTTTTGTTATGTCAGGAACATAAAGAATGTTTTTAAGAACCAAGGGTGTGGAATGAGTGGAAAGTGAGGAAATCTTGGAATAACAGAAGTACCAATGTGAGAGATAGGGATTTGAGAACCATTACCAACAACTAGCTTGTCCTTGCCAAAATATTCAGACTGCACATCCAGATTTTGAAGTTGTGATGTAATGTAATTAGTGGCCCCACTATCAACATACCATTCAGGGGCTGGAGAATGAGAGCCATGAGACTGAGGTCTCTCAGAAGAAGCCAAGAAGGCCTGAGTAACAGGAGAATTAGAATTAGTTGTTGGACCAACAAAGGATACATCAAACCTCTTAAAGCACTTAGAGGCAAGGTGATTGGTTTTGCCACATATTTGACAAGCAGGCTTTCCTCTGCCAAACCTGCCTCTACCTCTTCCTCTATGAAAAGTGTTTCCATTAAAACCACCTCTGGATGTAGAATCTGAGAAATTTCCTCTACCAAATGAATTTACACTAGAAAAACCTCCTCTAGAACCAGCAAACTGAGAATAGCCAGACTTTTGTTGTACCAAATTTGCAGAAAAGGTGTGCGTATCAGAAACAGAATTAAATTGTTGTTGAGTTCTCATTTCATGAGTCTGAAGAACAAACTGAACCTCTGACAAAGAAGGCGAATCAAGTCTAGATGTTAGATTGGCAATCACTGATTCAAACTCAGATCCAAGGCCCCCTAGGATGTACATAGCCAATGCATCATCAGTTATTGGACTCCCTGCTGCATTCATTCCATCAGCAATATTGCGCATTTTAAGAATATAATCATCAATCAACAAATCTCCTTTCTTAAGAGTTTGTAGTAAATCGTAAATTCATCACTCTAGCAATTTAGATTGACTCCTATAGAGGCATGTCAGTACACTCCAAAGCTCAAATAGTGAGAACTTGAGCACCGAGCAAGATGACCCATCATTGACTTTCGAAATGACGCGCAAGTAACCAGCTAAACAAGAAATTGGTCCTTGCGACGCCATTGAACAAAAGCAGGATTAAGTTCGAGAGGTTGAAGCGATGCAGTAGATGGCAAAAATTTGGACGGAGCAATAGAAGATCCAAGGAGAAGATCTTCAAATCCATGAGCGCATACCGTAGCAAGTACTGCGCACGCCAATAGACAAAATTTCCACGATCCAATCGAACAGTGAGAGTAGTTAAAGTAGGAAGAACACAAGAAGATTCTGAGATTGCCATGAATTCAGTGAGAGAAACCAAAAACGAAGACAACCGGAAAATGAACAGTGATGCTCGCCGGAAGAAAATTATAGTCGCCAGAGAAAATGACTGGCTCTGGATACCATGCTAATGTTATCTATATTAAACATATTTGAGAGAAACCAAACTTGTTTTATTGATGATCAGTTGGGGTATATATACAGTGAAAGCAGGGGAGGGAAAGTTTGTTACTCTTAACAGAAATAACTACCAATCTGTTACATAACCATAACTAACTTTCCTTCTAGAAGCTTATACTCTAACACATGTGTAATGAATTCACACCAAATGTATGTTGTCAAAATATTTAAGTGCAGAGCTTGAATCAACAAGATAATTTCCAAGGCGTGCAAGAGTGGCACTATCCTAAAGGATTTATTTTCGTAATCCCCCAGGATTCAACGGAACAAAATGAACGAACAAAATCGTAACATGTAACCCAACAAATCCGAAGGCAAGAAAGAGTTAGGAAGATTGGTTCTGGAGTTGTGTTCTTCAAGTCAGTGAGCTCAACATACATATAACATATGCTTCCAACGGTAATAATTCATAGTAGGGAACAAATGAACGGCTCTTAGCCACATAGGGAGGCAACCGAGCGGCCATAGTATGGTAGGGAACAAAGTGGACGGCTACAACCAACCTATGGACGATTGTAGTAGACTAGGCTAAATCTGAAGAGAGAAAAATAGTATTTTTCCATTTATGATAAAAATAGGAATTTAAGGTAAGGTAGAAAATAAGGATTTTCGCGTAAGGAAAAAATAAGGATTTTTGGGTAAGGTTTTTAAATCAGCAAAATAAAAATAAATTTTAAGTCGCAAAACTAATCCGAGCCACAACTATATCGCTTGCGCAGGGGAGGGGGCAAATCGCCGATTTTACAGTACAAACGGCAAATTTGGCCCAGCTCTTTATGTGCGCGAGGCCCCCTTAACTCTTGGCCCATATTTTACTAAGCCAGCCATTTGGGTCTCCCTTTAATAAAGTGAAGGATACTCCATTATCTATCCTATGTAGGATATGGGAGTTCTTTAGAAACACTCCCAACACTATTTTCCAATAATGTATATTGCATTATTTACGTTACCTTTACGATGTTGAAAATGAAAATTAACGTGTTTTCGTCTCCTAACAAATTATACACTAATTAATCCAAGTATATTGGAAATTAAAAAGAAAAAAAATTAAAAAAATAAAGGTTCATTCGGGGGAATACTCATTTTCATTGTTTTTA
Source organism: Rehmannia glutinosa (assembly GCA_016081115.2). Taxonomy (NCBI): domain Eukaryota; kingdom Viridiplantae; phylum Streptophyta; class Magnoliopsida; order Lamiales; family Orobanchaceae; genus Rehmannia; species Rehmannia glutinosa. Next base: position 2,907,886 of record CM071924.1, read on the forward strand.
TTCTTATACAGGTCCACACGCCAGGAATGTCAAGACACAAGTCAAACTTCTTCCACACTAAAGTCAAAGAAACAAACAAATTTATTAGTTTAATTCTTCCCATGGTAGAAATTTTGGATAACTCGGACAAATAAATGAAATAGCATTTTTGAAATTCAAGCTTTTTCCAGCTTTCGAAGGTTAAAATCTTGACATCTTGATCAAAACTTGGAAATTCGTATCAATTTAGGTGTAGAACATTCAAGAAAAAATAATTACAAATTTCATGGAAGTATAATTAGGTATCTATACATTGATGTTGTATATTTTATAAGGATAATTACAAAAACACCACTGAGGTTTGGATTAATTACAAAAAAATCTAGAAATATTTTAAACTTACAAAAAAATCCTTTAGGTTTGATTTTGTGTTAAATTTAAGTGGGTAACTATTATATTCTTATAATTGTTAGGGAATTTTTGAATTTGTTTGGCATATGAAGGGAAAAAATGTAAGACGGAGTCAAACTTCAAGGATTTTTTTTGTAATTTTCATAATTTTCTGGATTTTTCTGTAATTAGCGCGAACCTCAGGGAGGTTTTTGTAATTATCCCTATTTTATATTCATAAGATAATTATAAACTGTTGAATAATACATAATCATATTATTTTTATATTTTATAAATTATTATCACATATATATTTTCAATGATTTAAAAATCTATTTAAATATTACTGAAGTGGAAATGGGGAGCATGGAATTTGGAATGGTTCTCGATGACAGCTAAAGGGCAAAAATTGTGGGTAAACAACAAATTCTAATTCCATCCATGTGCCAAACGAGCTATGGCCTATGAGCCTATGACCAAAGTACCCAAACATGCCCCACTTTAGGCCTTAGGGTTCTCTCTTCATTTTTCCCCCCTTTTTTATGATAAAAATAGTAGAATATCAATAAACCGACACGTAGTGAAATGGTAGTTAGGACTTAGGGGATTAGGAAAACTACAATTGTCTCTGTTTTGGTTGCAAATCATGAGTCATAATTAGTCCACATTCTCACTTATGGTAATATATATGTTGTATTTAGAGCATTTACAGTGGCAGTGGTGGCAATTGAGGTCATCAGGTCGGATTCGTGTTTAATATTATTGTGACGATTCGTGTTAGTCGTGTTTGGATTTGGATTTCTCGTGTTTGGGTTCAAGTTTCTCTCAATAACTTTGGATCAGATTCGTGAGGGACTATCGTGTCGTGTTATAGATTCCAACCCCTATACAATGGTGTATTTTCATTAGTTTATGATGCATTGAATACAAGATGATTATCAAAAGTCCCATTTTCTAAAAAAATTGAATACTAGTATGAGTATATTATAACGATGAGTACAACGTTGAAAAAAAAACATATCAAATATACACGTATATATACAGAGAGTAGTGGATTTCTGGTATTGTAGATATCTTGATTTTGTTAAATAGTTATAATTATAGGTTAAAGTAACTCAATTTCATCGGGGGTTTCCTGATCCGAGAAAGTAGAATTGACTAATATTGTATATTGGAACTCACTAAAACCCTATTTGGATCATTATATTCGATAAAAGGAACGAGGGAAACTCCAACAGAAAAATATTATACGGACAAAGTAACTTCGAAGATGAACTCGTTCCCAAGCAATAATGGCTCATTGATCATGCCCATGTTAGGTTTATTACATGGATTGAGTGGTCATGACTTACTCACTCCCAATGGTAGATATATCAAATGAATTGGGTCAGTGCTAGCTTATCCGACCAAAACGAAACATAGGATTTGGCCAAATTTCCATATGGCCGCCAATTTACGGAGCTTGGTCCCGGCCCATACTTTAAAAATACATGTAAACTATGCCCAGCCGGCCCAACATTTCAGGTCAAATGGGCCAGGCCAACTAATGCCCACCTATTTTTGATCGATACCTGCAAAATACTAAGATTTTACCAAAATTACCTAACAATATGTTGACGCATTCTAATTACCAACAAATACGCTCAAACCCAGCACATTACCAAAACAATATGCTGCATATAAAAACAACCACCAAAAAACCAAAAAACAGAGCACCAATTAGAGATCTGAAACGCAGCAGCCATAACAAGTGCGCAAACACTGTGCGAAGGAGAAGACATCTTTTCGAGCACAAAGGAAGAAGAATCGGACTGCACATCAGGAAAATAGAAGAAAAATACACAGGAACAAAAAAGCAACAAATAGAAGAAGAAAGCAGGACACTGTTTCATATTTGTTTCAATTATGTTTCTTTCATGTTTCAAATAAAACAACAAAGAAACAACAACGAAACAAAAAATAAACAATACATCTTATACGAAAAATTTGAAAAATAATAAAAACAACAGATCAACAGCATAGAAACACAACAGAAACAACACATAAACGAAAAAAAACAAAAATCCATTGAAACAATAAATACCAAAATAAATCCATTAATATAAAAGAAAAAACACCATACTTCAGTAGCATCAACGCCTCTAAATCCAACAATTTTCTTTTGGAATGATTTTCCCTTAACAACTTGTTTTTCATCAACATCCACAAGTTTCATCTTTCTTTTTTAGAAGATGAAGAAATTGGAGCTTCAAATTTTGAACAAGAATTTACCAGAATCAAAGAGAAAACAACCAACAATGGCAGACATGCAAAGGAAAAACCAAACCTCAAGAGGAAAGAGAGACAAGAGGTGACAGATTGAACACGAAAAGGCTCCAGCGTAAATGAGGGAAAAATTAGAAAAAGAGCGTTCAAAAAGTAAAAAAAAAAGGTATGGATATAAGATATTAGTAAAATCGGGATTTGTGCCAAAAGAAAGTTATTTTGTGTAATTTTCCCCTTTTTTTCTGGCTTACAAAATTGCAGCTCAATCCGATCTTATCATCGGACCGGTCTGGTTTTGACAAGAGAAATAGACAAAAAGAAACCTTTCATTCACACATTTAACCAACAAGTGTATCTATCCAACACTGTTTTTTTCGAACAAAACCACTCCCACCCCACCCCACCCCCATCTGCCTATATATATATTCTCACATCAACAAACACATTTAACCCCGAAAACACTCTGTTTTTTAACACACTTCTTCACAACTCAAAAATCTCTGTTTTTGACCATTACTTAACAAAGATGGAGAACATTGAAACAACTATAATAACCACCACAACTTCACCATCTTCTCCTCAATCTTTAGTGATAATCAGCCCTTGTGCTGCCTGCAAGATTCTGCGTAGACGATGCGTCGAAAAATGTGTGTTGGCTCCTTATTTTCCTCCAAATGATCCACTCAAGTTCACTACTGCTCATCGTGTGTTTGGTGCCAGCAATATAATCAAGTTCTTGCAGGTATATTTATACACAGAGTCCATCGTATTTTTGATACTTTTGAGTTCAAATGTCCACTTTGCATTTTTTTTTTCATTTCTGGGGACCGATACATAATTAGGTAAAGTTATGTGTTTCGGCACCGAGACATATTCGGTACCGATACATATAACTTGGTAACAAGTTATATATTATTAGTGGGCAAGCCCACACCTGAAGCTGACTAGGAATTTCATAATTGTTGAGAAGAAAGATCGTATCACGTTAGTCTGTCTCTGGTAAGAGAAGTCGTATCGAGAAAGTCCCGCCCCAAATTCTCTCTTTCCTAGATCTCGATCTGTCGGAAGCCATTTTCCGGTGTACGGCACGAAACTTATATATCACATCAATTTTTTGAAAAAATGGTCAAGTATACACGAAGGTACCCACACAAAAGAAAAAGGATAGAATGAAGAGATAATTACAAAAACACCCCTAAGGTTTGGGCTAGTTACAAAAAAACCCAGAGTTCTTTGAAAATTACAAAAAATCTCTTGAGGTTTGATTCCGTCTTACACTTTTTCAGGTGATTTTCGAAAATATTTCAAAACACCGCCTGACATTTACAAAAATGTTACAGTTACCCCTTTTATATTTAAGACAAAGAACCTAAAGGGGTTTTTTTGTAATTTTAAAATATATCAGGTTTTTTTTTTTTTTTTGTAACTAACTCATCCTCAGGGGTGTTATTGTAATTGTCCCTAGAATGAAAGAAAAAAAAGCCCCTGTTTTATAAAACTTTTCTCTTCTTTCTTCATTTGGTCAAAGTTTTTGACTGAAGATTGACAAACATATCAGTTTCTTCACTTACTTATATATTAGGTGTATGAAATATATTTTTCAACATAAATTGAGAAAATATTAATGCATTTTCATAATATTACGACAAAATATATGTATTTTACTGTGAAATAGTTAGAATTTTATTTAATGCATCACAAAATTTGGTACACTAGAAGTTCATTTCATATTTTTTGGGTTAGTTACAAAAATTCCCTCAAGGTTTAGTTTAATAAGAAAAATCAATTATCTTTCAAAATTACAATTACCGTTGTTTGTTAAGTAAATACAAACTCTAATGGGGTGTTTGTAATTTTGAAAGATACTTTTTTTTTGGTAATTAGGCTAAACCTCAAATTGTTTTTGTAATTTTACCTTCTTTTTTTTTTATCTCTATATTCAATTTACCTTCTTTTTTTATCTCTATATTCAATTTGATATACAATAGCTTGTGGAGTCGGTCGGATTTTTGGTCTTTTCTCTATAGCAAAATGATTTTTAGCCATATTTATTAGCCATTTTTAAGTCTGAATGCCCACTTTGCCCTTTTTCTCATTGGGAACCAGTACATGGCTATTTTTTTTTTTTTTTGAGAAAGAGTACATGGCTATTTTCATTTTCACAAAACACAAGTGTCCATTTTGGCCTATTACCATATAGTTGGTATGTATATCTTTGTGTACATTAGGTTTGTATGACTTTGACGGAAAAATTACAAAATTAGTCCTGTAACTAAAAGACGGTCGCAAAAAGTTCCTTCAAGATTTTCAAATGACAAAATAGTCCTATAACTATGTATGGTTTTGCAAAATAGTCCTGCAAAATGCATGATTTGCAAAATAGTCTTATAACTGGTACTTGAGTATCAATTTTGATCCTAATTTCACCAGAAATTGGGAATTACATGTGTCAATCACGTGATTGAAGTTCGGTAAAATTTCAAATTGCCACTGAAATTATGACTAAAATTGAGACTCAAGTGTAAGTTACAGGACTGTTTTGCAAATTGTACAATTTGCAGGACTAATTTGCAAAAGTATACATAGTTACAAGGCTATTTTGCAATTCGAGCATTTTACAGGACCTTTTAGCAATCGTCTTTTAGTTGCAGGACTAATTTTGCAATTTTGCCGACTTTGACTTTAACACTTGGAGTTTGTGTTCTAATATGGTGTTTCATCTCATACTCGTTTATCAGTCAAACGACTCGTTCGTAATAAATTCTCGAATGAATGAAACAGGAACTTCCAGAGCCACAAAGAAGTGATGCAGTAAGTAGCATGGTGTATGAGGCCAATGCAAGGCTAAGAGACCCTGTCTATGGTTGTGCTGGTGCAATTTGCCAACTCCAAAAGCAAATTAATGAGCTCCAAGAACAACTAGCCAAAGCACAAGCTGAGATTGTCAGCATGCAATGCCAACATGCCAATCTAATGGCCCTAATCTGCTTGGAACTCCCATCCAACGATCAAAAATCGTTCGACGATTTTACTAGTGGTTACCAAAGTAACACAAACTTTATTGACGAGAACAACCTTGGACTTCTTTGGGAACCCCTTTGGACATGAGATAGTTACCGTCTCATCAAAATCGAATCTTTTGTTGTTGTGAAAGATATTATCGTATTGTGTGGCATTTCATTAATGCGTGCTACGTGTATACTGATGATATCATTTGCGTACATGTGACAGTGCATTGGAGAAATAAAATACAAGATGGATAATATTTTGCAACATATGATATGAAGTGATGCTCGTTATGTTAAAAAAAATATTGAGGATTTTTTTCCTTTATGAGAAAGTTATACATTACCTTGTAGCATAGTTTAATTAATAGTTAATTTTCATTTTTAATGATGATGTTAAAGCAAATGAGATTGACTCCTGGTCTATTCTTCCATGTTATTTTATCATTTCAGAAGGAGAGATGTCATTGTCTGAGTCCCATCTCTTGCCTTTTCAACTAATTGAGACTACCTTTTCTTTTTCTTTCTTTTTTTCTTGTTTATTATTTGGAATAATTAAAGTGGGGGTGGGGGTGGGGTGGGGGTGGGGGTGGGGTGGGGTGGGGGTGGATTGTGTTAACTATTAAAAGAACTCATAGATATTTCAAAATTACAAAAAAGTCTCATCAAGTTTGATTACGTCTTAAATTGAAGGGACATTAATTGTAATATTTCTACAAATATCTGGGCGAAGTTTGAAATGTGTTTTAATTTGCTTGTGAAGAGAAAAAATGTAAGACAAAATTAAAATTCAAGGATTTTTTGAAATTTTCAAAAACATCTAGGTTTCTCTGTAATTAATCCGAGCCTCAGAGGGTTTTTTTTGTAACTACCCCTTATTATTATTATCAATGTCAAAAATTAAATTAATTAATTATTTGTAAGTTAACATGGATAGTCCGTTGAGCATATGTAAATCAAAGTTTCAGTTGACTTTGTTGAACTTATGTTTCATCTTTTTTGGAACAATAATTATTCTCAATGTTTTCCATTTTCATTTCAACATTAGGAATAGAAATGCATTCCAGTTAAGATTAGACCCGAAATCCCGGACGCCGGACTTTTCATGTTTGGACCTAAAAAATGGCGGCCCAATATAATTTCGTCTTGACTTGGCCCGACCTGATTTTTTTTTGTCTGGTTGGCTAGCAACTGGACCGCCTGTCCCCGTCCATTGATAGCTCTAGCTCAGCTCAGCGATGTTATGTATTAGACATGGTGAAGTAGGACATGTAGGTAAAGGTAGAGAAGGTTCCAACGATGAATTTGGTAAATAAACCCAATATTCTTGAAAAGTTTAATATAAATATTAGAAATTAAGAAATATTTATGTTTATCGTGAGGATGATTTACCCATACCAGATACATATCAGACACAATACTTTATGTGATACTCCATGAACACTACATGGATAAAAATCGACCAAGATATCCCCGTATGAAAGAAAAAAAACCACATTCATATTAATTCTTATAAATCAATATATGGAAATAGATAAAATTTATTCTGTTGCTGATAATTTAAGCATGTTTCAAATTTGTCTATGTGAATTATCACATTTAGGATTTGAACATTTAAGAAATTTTAGTTTTTTATGATTGAAACATTATTTTTTTAATTATATTTTATACGTTTATATTTTTAATAATACAAAAATAAATAATTTTATATGTATATATATATATATTGTGTCCATATTCTTAAAATTTCAAAATATGATGTATAATATAATTTTTTTTACTTATAAAACAAATCAGATGCAGATTTCTGATTTTAATTATTTTAAATTAGTTTTTTTAGTACAATTAGGGGAACTTGGGGAGATGACACACGCACTCGGATGAGATTATTTTAAATTAGTTAAATATATTGAATCATCTTTTTTATTTATTGTTAAATTGAATTAGACTTAGAATTAATTATTTTGATTTGGTAAAACAATTATAATCAAATTTAAAATTCTGTTATTAAGCTCCTTTTTTTATAGAAAAATACGAAATATCATTAAAATTGTTGGAAACGTCCAGCAGACAAACGACGAACTGATCTGGTTTATTAGATTAATCTACTGCAATAATTTATTAGATGAATCTATCAGACTAACCAGGGTAAAACTAGCATGTATGAAAACTAATAGAAACAAAAAAAGTTATAATTGTTGGACAAATCTCGTACTAAACAGAAATTAATTTATCTTGATTTAATAAAAAAATATTAGTTTAAAATATAAATTTTTTAAACTTCAGTAAAAACTTCGGGTTATATTTAAAATACATCCAAAATTAATTAAAATCTAAAATATTTACGTCTTAGATAAATTGGTAATATCATATCAGATTCGTATCAGACGTATTCGCGTTCTGATTTCTCGTGTTCGGATTTATATTTTTCTCAATAAATAGCCTTGGTTTAGGTAAAAAGGTTATCGCATGTCAAAGATTATCGTCCCATAAACATTGGCAAAATTTTGTAAAGAAAAACTTAAAAAGGAAAAAGGAACAAAATAGGCCAACTGGCTGAGACTCCCACTGCCCTTTCTTTTCTCAAACCTCTTTTCCGCCATTCGCAAACCTCCCAAAAAACCTCCGAAGCAACAGAAAACGACACTCCAATCGCGGAGAAACGTAGTAGAAAACATGGAGAGTAGTGAATCCCAAAGCAGCATAATCTCGGCGATCGACTGTGGAACTGTCCCTTCTCTTGTATCCTCCTTCGTCGACACTTTCATCGATTTCTCCGTCAGCGGCGGCCTTTTCTTGCCTCCGGAACCAGAACCGGTTAAGAAGTCGAATAGTTCATTACAAACAGTGTTTTCTCAGCCCAGCCGCCTAATTGCCATCGGAGACCTCCACGGCGACCTTCCCAAGGCCAAGGAGGCCTTGAGGCTCGCGAATTTGATCGGCCCAGATGATCGGTGGTCGGGCGGCTCCGCCACCGTTGTTCAGGTTGGTGATATTTTCGATCGTGGTGGGGACGAGATTAAATTGTTGTATTTCTTCGAGAGATTGAAGAGAGAGGCTGCAAAAGCCGGGGGTTTGGTTATTACCATGAATGGGAACCATGAAATCATGATTGTGGATGGGGATTTTAGGTTTGCGACTCTGCAGGGGCTCAAGGAATTTGAAAATTGGGGTATGTGGCAGTGTGTTGGGAATGCTATGAAGAAAATGTGTGATGGGATTGATGGAAAAATGGTAGCTAATGTGTTTGATGGATTGCCTGATCAGTTTCCGGGGATTAAGCCGGAGATTTTGAACGGAGCTAGGGCGCGTTTGGCTGCTATGCGGCCGAACGGATTGATCGCAACTAGGTTCTTGTCGAAAAACCAAACAGTTGTTGTAGTGGGAGACTCTGTTTTTGCTCATGGTGGATTGTTACAGAAACACGTACAATACGGATTGGAACGTGTGAACGAGGAGGTAAAGGATTGGATTCTTGGTTTGAAGGATAAGGTGGAGAATCAGTTGATTAGGGGGAGAAACTCCATTGTTTGGTTAAGGAGTTTCTCCCATGAGTTGGCGAAGGAATGCGATTGTTCGATGCTTGAGCATGTGCTCGAGACAATTCCCGGGGCGAAGAGGATGATAATGGGGCATACAATTCAGGCAGGTGGTATTAGTTCCATTTGTGGTAACCAAGCAATTAGGGTTGATGTGGGAATGTCTAAGGGTTGTGGCGATAAATTTCCCGAGGTTTTGGAGATAAATGAGAATTCGGAGCTTAGGGTTTTGACATCCAATCCTCTGTATCTGAAAGGATACGAGGCTTCTACGCCCGCCAGTAAGAAAGACGGGTTTGGTTTGTTGATCCCTGAACAAAGATCAAGGGAAGTTGAGGTGAATGCTTGAGTATTGTGGGGTTTTCTGAACTCATATGGAGTGTTTGCAAACTCTAAAAAAAGTGATTATGAGCTTCCAGATGGAAAAAAGTAGTTGTTTTTTGCATCTAGAAGCTGATAATCGTTTCTTTTTAGCATTTGCGAACACTCTATTTTAAAAACATAAAGCTTCTTTGTTGTGCCATTAAGAAGGATGGGCTTGGTGCAATTCCAGAGCTTGCTAGGGGAATGAAGGTGAATGTTTTAAGAGTTGATGTTTCAAATGGTTCAACCACATTAGGATTTAAGAATTATTGGAGTTAGAATTAACTTCTTTCAATTGAATGTAGTTGTCGTTTACTAATCGGCATATATGCTCGCGAAATTGTCATCGGTATACATTTTGATTATCGGCAATGATTTGCAACATTGTTCAAAATTGTTAGAACTGTTCTGGTACTTATGATTTTAATACAAGTTAGTCTTTATTTCTGCTCCTGTTTTGTCAGTTTTATGTTCGAAAAGGGTGGCTAAATTGATGTATCTTTGGTTTGCACTACATTTGCATTTCACTATGCTGCTTATCTAAATCTCTACAAATGTATCTTTGGACATCTGGATATAGAGTTATGATTCTGTCATATATCACTTAACTAGGATTGGAAATTAGATAGCCACAAGGCCACTACCCTTTGTGATTATTGTCTTATCAGTGTGATTAGAATTGTGATGCTGTTGGAAAGATATGCATATTGTGGTAACTGGTGTCAAGAAAATTGTTGATGATGTTCTGTTTATGGAGCCTTTGGTATTGGTGGAGATGGAGGCTCTTGAGATCGTACGATACGCCGTCGTTTGTAGGGGCGGCGGAAGAATCCTCCAGATACGGGATTTTGTGAAGCTGATCGGTCGTATATAGGGAGTGTTTGCAACCACTGGAAAAAAGTGTTTCTCAACTTTTGGCTGGAAAGAAATCACTTTTTAGTGTTCGTTAATATCAACATTTGTTTCTGCTTCATTTAATCATAATCTAAAAGCAGGCAAATGAGTATTTTAGATTTCTGATTCTGCTTTTGGTCTTTACTAACAAATAAGCACTTTTATAATTTTTTCATCAAACACTCTCAACTTCTGATTTTATTTGCAAACGCTACTAACTTCTGATTCTCAACTACTTTTATTTTTGTTACAATAAATCGCTTCTTCTAAAAGCATAAGTTTTGGCAAACATTCTCATAGCAGACCAATCTTGTTGTCCAAAGTCATATCAGACTTGGGATGTTGGATGTTGGAGCTCCATCTCACGGTTTTTGACTATGAGACGGTCTCACGGAAGACTCACTCTTTATTCTTTTGTTATAGGTTTATCTTTACATATAAAGTGATTAATCATGTTCTTTACATATATCACTGAGCAGGGTGTTATTTCACATAATTTGCTATATATGAATCCAATCGGAGGAGCAGGATGAAACTATCCCAAGTTGCTGGCAATTATAAAGTGTGTCTATAAGTCCATTAAACTCTTCAAAATTAGTTGTCAAACTACAATCATGTCCCAAATTATATATCCATGTCCGTAAACGAACAGAGACCTAACGAACGAGGGTTATTCGTGTTCGTTTGTTTATCATTTGTCTATTTTAAAGGGTTGCTTGTGTTCGTTTGTTTAATAATCAAACATATTCACGAACGATTCACAAACATGCCCATTAATTATTTATAAACAACTATATGAACATGTTTATGAAAAAAGTTAAATTGCAGTTATTTATAAATAATCAACTCAAAATAAATTAATATTATGATAACTGCAAATGTAAATTAGTTGTAATATTAAACCGAAATAAGCTTAAATAATGAATATTAAGCAATATATATATATATATAATTAGTAATTAAAAAAAATAAATGATAAACAAACATAATGAATAATTTCGTGAACATAATGTTCATTAAATTTAGGACTAAAAAAACACCCGTGAAGTTTGGAGTAATTACAAAAAAAACCCAGAGATTTTTTAAATTTACAAAAAAAAAATCCATGTGGTTGATTCCGTCTTATATTTTCCCTCTTCGTAAGCAAAAAAACATATCAAAAACCCCATGATATTTATAAAAATACTACAGTTGCCTCCTTAAATTTAACACATAATCATACCTGATGATTTTTTTTTTGTAAAACATCTTTTGGTTTTTTGTAATTAGCCCAAACCTCGGGGTGTTTTTGTAATTATCCCTTAAATAACCCAAATCGAACTCGTTCACCAGCTTTTGGTTGAAAATGGCGTTTTAGCCCAGATATTGAGATATATATATACACTATACATACAAAACTAACCAATACTAACACCACTCTGACCCACAGCGGCATTTTGGCCACTCACAAATTCACATACTGCCGTAGTGCCGTTCACTTTGTATTTCGATCGATCAATCAAATCGCAGAGGAAAACATGAGCGGAGCGGGGAAGAAGGTAGCTGACGTTGCATTCAAGGCCGGGAAGAATATCGATTGGGAAGGAATGGCGAAGATGCTGGTCTCCGACGAGGCTCGCATGGAGTTCGCCACCCTCCGCCGCGCCTTCGACGAGGTCAACACCCAGCTCCAGACCAAGTTCAGCCAGGTCCGGTATATTACTTATCATATTTCCTTCTTTTTTTTTTTTTCCCACAGTTTATGCTCGTGTTTACCCTTCAATCACGTAGCGATTAACTTTTTTTATGTGGCTGTGTTTGTGCTACTGTGAGAGTGTGTGATTTTCGTTTTTCTTAAAGTGGTTTCGGAATAGATCTGTTCATTTTATATGCTTCAATGAGATTGGGCTGGGTTTGGTGGCTTGATAAGGCCTCATTGCGTTCCCAGTTCAGATTGCAAGCGGCAATCTCATTTTAACACATTTATCTTTTTATCAGATATAGACATAAAACCATTTCTAGTTCCTAGGTGAGGTCTCACGACAATGCTACCAAATGTGACATACTAACATTACTTTTTTGATTGCTGGACATCACTCATGTCAGTGCCAAAATGGAGGCTGTGAATGTGATGATATTAATGATTTGGAATTTGAATTTGAAGATTGATACTGAAAATAAATAATGTGCTACTTTTGATTATTAATTTGACAGCTTAACAAACAGAAGCTCTTTTTTGAGTTGCTGGTATAGTGATTGGGCCCAAAAAAGTCATGTTAGGTGATAGGCTTATTTCTGAGTTTTTTTTCTTTCCTAAGATGAGATTTCCCCTCTGTCACTTGATGTGGATTTATTAACTTAGCTGCCCAGTTTGATACGGCTTGGATGAAGGGGAAGTGGAAACATTGGTGGCTCTAGAAGAAATCAAAAGAGGAATAATACATGTCAAGAATTTTGAACTGCTGTTCTGTGTCTGCCTTCAAGAATAAAATGAGAACTTGTATGTGATGGTTATTGATGACCCCCGAGCCGAGCTGGAAGAAATTAATCCACGTCATCAATCCAGCACACGTCCGAGTAGGAGACTGCGGGTGACGCCGGAACGGTCTTGGCGGCGACACGTCACGAATTAGGCTCGCCCGCTACCGAGCCCAACCGCAACACTACGCCGCCACCCCGAGCCCAAATTTCGACGGGAAACGCATGCGCGACAAACTCATAAAAATAATCACACGCCCATGCTTAACGCTTTATTGGTATCAAAAACGCCACATGTCAGAAAGTTATAAAGAGAAGTCGACAAGTGGCAAATTTTGACTGACCTACACAGTTAGAGAGGGACATGTGTCTTTCTTTAATTCTTTTACTAATTAATGACTAGTTAGTGCAAAGATGACTATTGTAAACCCACTAACTCAAGGGGTATAAAAAGTCCGATAGGGAGAAAAAAAGAAAAGGAGTAAGATTGTAATAAAGACCGACCCCAATAATTCGCCGGCATTATGCAAAAAGCGAATTAGCTGAAATAAACACACGTTACACACGTTTACATTTCCACATGTTAAATCTTTTACATATTTTTGCTTGTTGACCAAAACGTACGTCAACAAATTGCTAGAAGAGGACCGTATTGGTCGGTCCAAAATTCCAAGCAAAAGCAAGTTAAGTGAAAACCAGGTAAAGTTTAAAGTTTAACCTTTTCATAATATAAATGAAAATGAGTCAATGAGAAATGCTCGTTTGATCAAGAGCAACATTTGAACAACCAAACCGGGTCGACTACTAATGGCCAAAATATGCTCCAAACAAGAGAGAGCACTACTTTATTTCCTTTCGCTCGCCTAATTGCCAACCCAACTTTTGTACAACAAATGAACCAACTCATATCACAAACTCTCGCTACCACAAACTCTCAAGCACCTCCTCCACTCCTTGTAAATACTAACCCACTCAATCCACAACTAAATGTTAATATCAATCCTCAAGTTCACGGGCTTCCTCATGACGGCCCAAGAAGCGATTCGAGTAATGAACAACGTGTTCGTCGTGACGAGAAGCGCGCCGCGAGAAGATGAGGAAGGACAAAGTCGTGTAGCGAGTCACTACCGAGCCAACACGGCATCGCCATGCCCACTCGGTGTTCGCCGGACGACCGAGTTGATCCTTTCGCCAGTCGATCGATAAGTTCCCGACTCGGGTTTCCTGATGAGCGGGAGCAAATTAGTGGTCAATCGATCCAGGGCCCTACTTACGGCGAGAACGGATGTAGAAATACATCACCCGTCGTCGTTTGAGCAATTGGAACGAATCGCGCGTCCGAAGGCGAACGCTCAAGATCGCCCCAAGCAATGAACCAACCAAATTTATGTCGCCATTTTCCCTGGAATCCTGGCGACCCCATTACCGCCAAAGTTGAAAATCCCCAGGTTGGTCTCTACAACGGGAAACCGACCCGACCACTCACGCCCACAAGTACTTAGCATGGATGGAACTCGCATCCCTAGTGATGCCATCCTCTGCAGGGCCTTCCCACCGACTGGGGCAATCGAGCCCACCGTTGGTTTAGACCCTACCACAAGGATCCATTCGGGCATGGGGGATCGGCCTCCGCCTTTACGACGCATTTTTTAACGCCCAAAGTTCGAGCCGCACCTAAGGACTCCTCGTGAACATCAAACAAGGGTAGGGCGAGCCCCCGAAAAACTATATTTCTCGGTTCAACAAGCAAGTTCGAGAGAGTCGGAACCGTGTCGGATGATGACGCCATTTTAATCGCGGCCATGGCCGGACTTGCCCCCCCAGACTTAGTTTAACTACTCCATCCATGAATCGGGGCGACCTCGTGCACTGGAATTTTTGGTCCGCGCGAACGCCATATTTGCGCCAAGAAGCCATGGCAAGTAATCGCCCGAGCACCGCCAGGGGGCGTGAGAAAGACGGAAGGAAAGAACCAAGAAGGGCTAGGCCGGATTTAGACCATTCTCGGAAAACCCGACCACCGGATTTAGGGCTCGCCCGAAGTCGAGAGCCGAAGTTGCCGCACTGAGAAAGATTTGACCCACACTCCATCGGCCGTATGGAATGAAGTCTGAGGTCCGACTTATTACCTCCGCTCGGCCTTTGAAGGTCGAGCCGACAAAATTAGATTCACGCGATATTGTGCCTATCATAAATCAATAGGTCACGATACCGATGAGTGCCGAGATCTAATCGTGAAAATTATGCGGATTGTTCGGCAAGGTGGCGCTTAAAAGATACGTTCATGAACTACCGCCCCCACCTAAGAATGGCTCAATCGTCAATCCGAGCGCGTAACCAATCCAGCTCTCCGCGCCACCCCGCCGAAAACCAGGGTAGGAGATCCTCATGATGTCGAGTGTAAATCGAATCAATACTAACACAAATGAGGATAGCCGCTCCAATGAAAAAAATGAAATATGATGTTAGGCAGTAGCCAACGCCGAAAGACAAGTTCGGGTGGCGGAAATCAAGGAAGGTAACCCACCTACCATTTTGTGTTCTCGGATGCGGATGCCGACCAGGTGGTCCATCCTCATTCGACCCCCGTCATTACTTGCACCGATTTTGGGTATTCCTGGTCCACGAATTTTGATCGACTCACGGAAGCTATTCGTCGGTCATTTATGTCCGAGCTTTTCAAGATTGACGTGGACGATAGCTATATCCGCCATGCAACGATAAGCATTCTCGGGTTTTGGAGGAGGAAGGATAGTCCCGCTTTCGGGAAGTTGATTTGCCCATCCAAATGGGACAAGGTTTGCGTAAACGGACCGTCATGACAACATTCAAAATAATCAACGCCGATTCGAGTACAATGCTATCATTGGGAGGCCATTGCTTTATCATATAAAAGCAATCGTTTCAATATATCATTTTTGTATAAAATTCCCAACATCCGATGGCGAGGCTACACATAAAGGGAATCAAAGGGAGTCACGAGAATGCTCTCTCAAACTCCGACCTAGGTAGAGATTAACGTGGTGGAACGAGGACAAACCAAATGAACCACACGCGCGATCCCGCCGAGGAGGAGTCCGAGCGGAAAGTGGTGATCGTTCAGAGGATAATCCAGTGTCGACCGACCGGGAAGGAGCCGATGATGGAAGAAGAAGCGGCCGACAATCGAAACGAGCCGCCATCGAAGATGAATTGCCCCTGCGCATATCAAAGAGGGGCGAGCAAGAAAAAAGAAAACGGCGGAACCAAGAGAACAAAGTTGATACAATCAACGTTGGAAGGCCGCCAGGGGCGCTAATTGCGTTTTTGGGAAATAATCTTGGCGTCTTCGCATGGACTCATGCGACATGCGCCCGAATTGACCCTAAGTATGCATGCCACCGCCTCAATATTGATCTAACGTTCCGCCCGCTTATCCGAAAAGGCGTAAGCTCGGCCCCGACAGACAAGAAGCAAAGACTGAGGCGAAAGGTTAACAAGTTGATAGACAATCAATTCATCCGGAAGCCCTCTATCCCCGATGGGTGGCCAATCTGTTTTGGTAAAGAAGAAGCATGCGATGGCGCCCGTGCGTGGATTTTACCGACCGAATAAGGCATGCCCTGGGCGATGCTTATCCATTGCCAAATATTGATTATATGGTAGATGCCACTACGGACACGAATCGATGAGCTTCACGGATGCATACTCGTTACAACCAAATACGAATGCACCCAGGAGACGAAGAAAATACATCATTCTTCTCTCGCTTTCGTGGAATTTATCACACAAGATGATGCCTTTCGGATTGAAGAATCTTTGGTGCGACTATCAAAGGTTAGTAAATAAGATGTTTGAGAAAATGATAGGTTACACTATGGAAGTCTATGTAGATGACATGTTGGTAAAATCATCGTACATATTCGATCATCTAAACGATCTTAATAAAATGTTTGTTGTTTTGAGAGAGTACAAGATGATGTTAAACCCGAGAAAGTGTACGTTTGGGGTCGGCTCGGGTAAATTTTTGGGCTATATGGTCACCAAGGGGAATCAAGCCAACCTGCACAAAATAAAAGCTATCATTGATCTAACCCCCGAACTCGTAAAAAAGGGTACAAAGCCTAACAGCCGATTGGCCGCCCTTAACCGATTCGTTTCGCGATCCACTGACAAGTGCAAACCTTTCTTTGAAATTATAAAAAGAGCAAAATTTTGAGTGGACTGAGCGAGCACAGATCGCCAATCCCTCAAACAACATCTTTCTTCAATTCCTCAGATTGCAAAACCTACCCAAGGAGGACTTGATTTGTACAATTGTACCTGGCGGTATCCGAATACGCTATCACTTCGGTGTTAATCGGGTTAGATGGTTCTATTCAACATCCTGGTCTATTACACCAACCAAGCGTTACATGACGCCGAGCCCGCTTATCCACCAATGGAAAAATCGGCTTATTCGCTAAGTCATCGCGGCGCGAAACTCCGTCCATATTTTCTAGAGCACAAGATTATAGTCTTGACGAACTACCCATCAAAGCAAGTATTACACCGACCCGATAATTTTGGCTTGGATGATCAAACGGGCCGTCGAACTCGGTCAGTTTGATATTATATACGAACCACGTCTCGCAATAAAAGGACAAGCTTTTAGCCGACTTTTCTCGGCGAATTCACACCTTCCATACGATTGGAAGTTATGGAAGACCAAGAATGGAAATTGTTCGCTGACTCGCTCTTCCACCGCAGTCGAGCGGGGGAATCGTGATAATCGATCCAAATGAAAAGTCTTTACTCCAATTTGTTAACGTGCGTTTTGGTCAACAAGCAAAAATATGTAAAAGATTTAACACGTGGAAATGTAAACGTGCGTAACGTGTGTTTATTTCTGGCTAATTCTGCTTTTTGCATAATGCCGAGCCGAATTATTGGGGTCGGTCTTTATTACAATCTTACTCCTTTTCTTTTTTTTTTCCCTATCGGACTTTTATACCCCTCGAGTTAGTGGGTTTACAATAGTCATCTTTGCACTAACTAGTCATTAATTAGTAAAAGAATTAAAGAAAGACACATGTCCTCTCTAATCTGTGTCATGTCGAAAAACTTGCCACTTGTCGACTTCTCTTTATAACTTTCGACATGTGGCGCTTTTTTATACCAATAAAGCGTTAAGCATGGGCGTGTGATTATTTTTATGAGTTTGTCGCGCATACGTTTCCGTCGAAATTTGGGCTCGGGGCTCGGCGGCCGTGTTGCGTTGGGCTCGATGAGCGGGCGAGCCTAATTCGGACGATGTCGCCACAAGACGTTCTTGGACGTCACCCGCAGTCTCCTACTCGGACGTGTCTTTGGATTGATGACGTGGATTAATTTCTTCCACTCGCTCGGCGTCATCAAAGTGCCCCTGTTTTAATTCCGAGAGAAGAATTTACAAGTCGAGTTAAACTTTAATGCTAATGATAAACATTTAATGGGAAACGGATTTCTCAAAGGTTTTGTTCATTCCTCGACATCCGTCGCGTAGTGATTAATGCCTGAAACGGCGCGATTACTGGTTGCCATAATGACAGATCGTGGCATCTTGTGGTTGGACCACCTTGCGGAGAATCGAAAAATACGCCGATTATCGTCGGCGTGGGGACACGACGTTCTCGACATGTTTGATGGCTTTTGAGTTTAAAAAGTCGCGTCTTTTCGAATAAATGTTTCGTTTATCGAGGAACTCCATCTATAAATACCTCTTTTTCCCTTCATTATCTACTTTCGCAACCATTAACCTTTGGTGGTGACTAAAACCGAGCAAAAATTTCGGTCGGCTTCCAAAGTTCGAGACTTGAACTTCGTTATTTTTTCAAATACTCTCCCTTTACCTATAAAATGTCTTCTTTTGAGGATAGTAGAGTCGTAGTTATAGTGTAGAGGTTGAAATCGAAGATCCTCCTCCAACCTTCTATTTATTTCTCACCGGACGCGCGATCTCCGTCTCACAAAATGAGCATTATTCGATATCTTCTCCGAGTTCTTCTCGAGTGGAATGTCTTTGGAGCGGACGCATACTATCTTTGATCCGACGCCCGATCGCTTTTTAGAGAAGTTTTTAGAAGAAGAAACAGATGCGGCCGGCACAAGAGAGTTCCAAATGGGAATCACCAAGTGTTGATTTTAGCGTGCAATCAAAGAAGAAGAAAATATGGACCCATCGAGCGGAGCGTGATAACGTGGAGCGGGTAGATGAACGCTCCGGATTCGAGGCACGAGAGGCCACTAGGGCCCATGGGCCACCGTAATGGCGACGACGGCAAAAGAGGAGGCCCTCGTCTTCGTGTCGAGCCCGATGGACGCCGAGTGATATAAACGATATCCCGAGCATGCCGATGATTCGGGAGGTGGAAGAGTTCCGACGAGGTACCGTATTCAAGTGGCATCAATTTTTGGGTACGACGGCACAGAAGTTCCCGGTACCCACCCGGGTGGGTTGCTTGGCCGTATTTGCCGCCATCCTTTTATACGGGTTGAGATTTCCACCGCCGCTTTCCCTACGCGGTGGTTTTGCAAGTGGGGTATGCATCCCACCAGTGTGCACCCTATTTCTTTCTTGGGCGAGATCATCGGCCTCCCGGTGATGTTTCACTTGGAAAAATATCCTCGCCCCAAATTTAAGGAGATGAACGAGCTCTTTATATGGCGGCGACTCCTTCATCTCGGGGGCACCGTCCGGGTGGTATTATGTATGACCGACCGGGGTATCCTGACGGCTTGGTGGAAGGTCTCCCTTCATCTTTGAAGGAGTGGAAGGATAAGTGGCTGGGTGAGCGAGCTCGCGTGGGAGATGGAGAAAGGAAACCGCTCTTCATCCCCCCATCGGACTTTGTTTTTGTTCTGATAGTTTTATCTTTTTCCTTTCTCTCGCTTTTGTTGTTTATCGTTTCCTTTTGTAATTGACTTTTGTCTTTTTACCTTTATAGAGAACGCATCAAAGGGGCCTCTGTCGACCACCTTTATTCGGCGTCGAAAACATCCAGGCTCGGGCATCATGGAAAGGATTGAGAGGTTGGCTACCGGCCAACTCGCCGCACTGGCAGGTGCTCTCGCTTCGCCGACCCCGAGGCCGGCGGCTCGGGATGAGGCGGCCGAGCGGGAGGTGGAGGTTGAGAGAGCCTCAAGAACATCCCGAATGTAAGAGAAGAGGAGGAAAGAAAAAAAGATAAGACTTATCAGAACTAAAAACAAAGTCCGATGGGGGATGAAGAACGCTTTCCCTTTCTCCATCTCCCACGCGAGCTCGCGCCACCTGAGCCACTTATCCTTCCACCCCTTTGATGCCCTGGTTCTCTATAAAGGTAAAAAGACAAAAGTCAATTACAAAAGGAAACAAGAAAAAAAACAAAAGCAGAGAAAGGAAAAAGATAAGATTTATCAGAACTAAAAACAAAGTCCGATGGGGATGAAGAACGGTTTCCTTTCTCCATCTCCCACGCGAGCTCGCGCTCACCCAGAGCCGGTCTGTTCAGATGTTCTGTTGAGGCTCTCTCTCAACCTCCACCTCCCGCCACCGCCTCATCCCGAGCCGCCCCTGGCCGGTCGGCGGCAGCAGTTCAGCCTCGCCTGCAAGCTGTGCGGCGAGTTGGCTTGAGCCAACCTCTCAATCCGCTTGTCCATGATGCCCCGAGCCTGGATGTTTTCCAGCCTTCGAATAAAGGTGGTCGACAGAGGCCCCTTTGATGCCCGGTTCTCTATAAAGGTAAAAAGACAAAAGTCAATTACAAAAGGAAACAAGAAAACAACAAAAGCAGAGAAAGGAAAAAGATAAGACTTCATCAGAACTAAAAACAAAGTCCGATGGGGGATGAAGAACGGTTTCCCTTTCTCCATCTCCCACGCGAGCTCGCCGCTCACCCAGAGCCACTTATCCTTCCACTCCTTCAAAGATGAAGGGAGACCTTCCACCAAGCCGTCCGGATACCCCAATCGGCCTCGTATATAATACCACCCGGACGATCGGCCCCGAGATGAAGGAGTCGCCGCCATATAAAGAGCTCGTTCATCTCTTAAATTTGGGGCGAGGATATTTTTCCAGGTGAAACATCACCAGGAGGCCGATCCTGCCCCAAGAAATAGGGTGCACCTGGGTCGGATGCATACCCCACTTGCAAAACCACCGCCTAAGGAAAGCAGGCAGTGGAAATCTCAACCCATATAAAAGGTCGGCAAATACGGCCAAGCAACCCCGTGGGTACTTGGGAACTTCGTGCGTCCCCGGTACCCAAAAATTGATGCCACTGAATACGGTACCTCCGCCGGAACTCTTCCACCTCCCGAATCATCAAGATGCTCGGGATATCGTTTATATCACTCGGCGTCCACCGGTGCTCGACACGAAGACGAGGGCCTCCTCATTGCGTGCCGTCGCCATTACGGTGGCCCATGGGCCCTAGTGGCCTCTCGTGCCTCGAATCACCGGAGGTTCATCTACCCGCTCCACGTTATCACGCTCCTGGCCCGATGGGTCCATATTTTCTTCTTCTTGCCGGGTATCGCCTAAAATCAACACTTGGTGATTCTTCGCCGGAACTCTCTTTGTCTAGTCCAGGTGATACACTATTCCTTCTCTAAAACGGTCATCAAGCGTCGGATCAAAGATAAGATGCGTCCGCTCCAAAGACGTTCCACCTCGAGAAACTGGAGAAGATATCCGAATAATGCTCGGCCGTGAGACGGAGATCGCCGTCTTTGGTGAGAAATAAAATGATGGTTCGAGGGAGGATCTTCGATTTCAACCTCTACACTATAACTACGACTCTACTATCCTCAAAAGAAGACATTTTATAGGTAAAGGAGAGTATTTCAAAAAATACCTAAGTTCAAGTCTCTCGAACTTTGGAAGCCGACCAAAAATTTTTGCTCGGTTTTAGTCACTCACCAAAGGTTAATGGTTGCGAAAGTAGATAATGAAGGAAACAGAGGTATTTATAGATGGAGTTCCCGATAAACGAAACGTTTATTCGAAAAGACGCGACTTTTTAAACTCAAAAGCCATCAAACATGTCGGAGAACGCCGCGTCCCCACGCCCGCCGATAGAACCGACGTACCTTTTTCGATTCTGCGCAAGTCGGTCCAACCACAAGATGCCACGATCTGTCATTATGGCAACCCAAGTAATGCGCCGTTTCGCATTAATCACTACGCGACGATGTCGTGAATGAACAAAACCTTTGAGAAATCCGTTTCCCCATTAAATGTTTATCATTAAGCATTAAAGTTTAACTCCGACTTCGAAATTCTTCTCTCGAAATTAAACTCGGGGCCTTTGATGACGCCCGAGCCGAGCCGGGAAGAAATTAATCCACGTCATCAATCCAAAGACACGTCCGAGTAGGAGACTGCGGGTGACGCCGAGAACGGTCTTGTGGCGACACGCGTCGCGAATTAGGCTAAAGCTTCGCTCCGAGCCCAACCGCAACACGGCTGCCGAGCCCCGAGCCCAAATTTCGACGGGAAACGCATGCGCGACAAACTCATAAAAATAATCACACGCTCATGCTTAACGCTTTATTGGTATCAAAAACTGCCACATGTCAGAAAGTTATAAAGAGAAGTCGACAAGTGGCAAATTTTGACTGACATGCACAGTTAGAGAGGGACATGTGTCTTTCTTTAATTCTTTTACTAATTAATGACTAGTTAGTGCAAAGATGACTATTGTAAACTCACTAACTCAAGGGGTATAAAAAGTCTGATAGGGAGAAAAAAAGAAAAGGAGTAAGATTGTCATAAAGACCGACCCCAATAATTCGGCTCGGCATTATGCAAAAAAGGCAGAATTAGCCAGAAATAAACACATATTACGCACGTTTACATTTCCACGTGTTAACTCTTTTACATATTTTTGTTTGTTGACCAAAACGCACATCAACAGTTATATATTGGTTGTGACTTGTGCAATGCCATCACATATAAACATTTTGTGCTACGAGACAAAACAAAAAAAAAGGCCTGTAACTAATTGTTTAACATCTTGCCTAAATGTAGAACTATACATTAAGTTGAGAGGGAAATAAGCTTTACTTTCTCCCCCTCAGGGCATGCGTGTTGTGTATATATGTATGCCCATTGTCAAAAGTCGGACGATCCCACCCTCCACACGAGGCCTTGCGGTTCTCTGATCCTCGAGGCCATCCTTATCCAACGGGTTATTGACTGGTTTATCCTTGGGCTCGTCAGGGAAACGGCTCTAGAGTCCTGATTCCAACCAGTTTGTGTAGGGGAGGACAAGTCCCTTCTTCACCGTCATGTCCAAAGACCAACGACCAGCTCCCTGGATTTAACCAAGTTGGCATACCTGAACTCCAAAGATTCTGCACACATACTATATGGTAGGAATGGTTCCATGATCGAGACATGACATATCCATTATTGAACTTGGTGCATTTCCTCATACACGGCCCAACCACTCATACGGTCCACGTGTTGCTCCTCGGAAACCAACGAGTTCCCTTGACTTTAGTATGCCCCTCATACCCCCAGCCGAATCGAGATAAAGAGAGGCTTTCTTATGATCACATAAATCGCTCCCTTGCCTATTGCAGTCTATCTTAGTGCGTGCACTTGACGCACCCGCAGAAGATAAATGTCAAGATGGTTCTTTTACCATTTCATGGTCCAAGCAATTCACCTTCTACATGAAGCCCATGTGGTGCCCTGAACCTTGAGGCCAGCCTTATGCACGGGGCACTAATTAGTTTCGCCCTCCCTTGGGCTCATTAGGGGAATGACTCCAGAACCCGACCAGTTTGTCTGCAGATGATTAAGTTCCAATCTTCAACAACCAGCTGATCTGGAACTTTTAAGTTCCAAGTCCAAGACCAAC
The DNA here is from genome assembly GCA_016081115.2 of Rehmannia glutinosa. NCBI lineage: Eukaryota > Viridiplantae > Streptophyta > Magnoliopsida > Lamiales > Orobanchaceae > Rehmannia > Rehmannia glutinosa. The sequence goes on from CM071924.1 coordinate 2,931,625, forward strand.
AACAAGCTCCCCAAGCTTAATTTGGTCAGCATGAAGGTCTACAAACATACTTCCACCCAACCTGATTTGGAACCCGTCCCGTCCTGCCATATACATTTCAGCTCAATTAAACAGTTCTTGCCCATGGTATACAGTCTCAAACGGGACATGACACTATGATGCCCTGAGAAGTTTTTCCATCTTGGTGCTAAACTTTTCTGTTACTGAATAATATGCCTTTGTGACTAAAATCAACCACTGGTATAAGGTTTGGTTTATTATGACTCGTGGACCCCAATTCTGCGCGCCATAGCTGAGTATCAGTGGTTATCATGTGATTTAATCTTGTTATCGAGTTCTTAAACTTAGCAGATGTCTGTATGGCATTGCTGAGTGTCAATGGTCATCCATGTGATTTTAATCATTTGTATCGAGTTCTTGAATTTAGAAAATCTTCGTCTACAATTCATAAGACTTTTTGAATGTTGGTTTGGTACGATCATGTGACTATGTATATCGTACGTTGCATCTGCCATTGAGAAGAAGTGAAGAACAACAATGGATTACCTTTATCCTCCCAAATTATGATATGATTGTTCTTAGAAAACAAGAACAATATTGATCTCGTTACATGCAACTCCTTTATAATAATTTCACCAAGTCACTTAAGTAAATTAGTACTAATACTTAATAACTCCAGATTTTGTTTAAAAATGTGAATCACTAAGGTAGAATCTGTTCCCAGAAAACCATTAATTTTTACTTGATATTCTTATGAGTTCATATGTCATACATGGGTGAAAACACTGTTATTCGACCTTTGAGTTGAAGTTCTAGTGATTCTCGAATGCAACTATTTGGCTCCATATGACAAATTAGACAAGGGAGAGATTCTTCTCGCTGAAGATATGGCCATAGTTGTCCTTTAATCCTATATCCTGGAGTATTGTGTTTCTTGTTTTCTTTTCCCTTTTTTTTTTTTTGCTTAAAAGAATTTGGTATTCTTTATGAAGCATAAGAAGACTAGAAGGCTAATAAACTACATGGGACTAGTATTGTATGCCTCGTAATGTGAAAATCCTACTTGAACTTTGCTAATGGTATTTTACCCTTTCATTGTTTAACAAACACTGATAATCCTCTGTTACTAATTGCCAGAATGTGTGCTGGCCCTTCTTCGTTTTGGAATCAATTAACTTACATGCTTATTTTGTAAATTATAGACTTTGTATTACTCGTCTTTAATAAATATGCAGGAACCAGAACCCATAGATTGGGAGTATTACCGAAAAGGGATTGGCTCTCGCTTGGTTGATATGTACAAGCAAGCTTGCGATGGTATGTGCTGTTTTTTGCTTTGGTTTTCATTTCTTATTGCTCCCTGCATTCTGTTAACTGAATGTTCTTTTCTCAAGTATTCGTTCCATATTAATAAGCAACTTCCTGAGTTAGATATATGTACTCCTGCTACAAGATTATATTTTTCTAACTTCTCTGTTGCCTGAACGTTAGAAGCCATATTTCGAATCCTTCTACGGTAAACAAGTAGTATGAGAGTTGGTATTAGACAATTCGGTAATATTTGATTGCATCTCAGATTGTTACTTTCTGCTAATAAATCAGGTGAGCTTCAGGTTTTGAAGTGTTAGGCTCATGGATATGTTATCATATCAAATAATACCAAAGGAAGTTCCTGTTTGAGGTATTTTATACCAATAAGAAAACTTGAAACCAAATAAGAACATCTGACCCCGTGATACTAAGTAGAGTTTAATATGGCGAAGGTAGGGGGAAAGAAAGAAAGGCTTACATTTCAATGATCCGATGGGAAGGTAAGTTGATGCTTAAGTTTGTGGCGCACATGCTTCATAAAGTAATAAGGTTTTCACTTATTTCATGGCCATTCCCCCGATAACTGATTGGTGCTTCACTTCCATTATCTTCAAAGTTAACACAAGTGAGGGTTACCTCATAGCAAGTTGAGGTATCTTGACATGAATTCGTTGCCATCTTCCGTTCCCGTCAAGAAAGTGTTGACCTGTAACCCACATGTTAAGTCTTCATGTATGTATCTGTTACATTGCTTCTTAATTTTAATCAATCTACATTTTCATCACATGGTTATAAAAAATTGGCATACGATATCTCTGTTGCTTGAGTTTTATTTTGAAATAATTTTACCTAAATAAGGATGTACATGATACGCAAAGGCTGAATCTGATCTGTGCAGAGAGTCTGGTAACCATCCACTAACAACACAATATGATCGGCAAAAGCTAACGCCATAACTGAACCACAAAGATTCAATTCTTCGTTAGCCCTCAGAGATGTTGGTCATACATCCTCACCAATGTTTGGGATCTGGTTTAAAATTATCACTATTTTTTCTTCATCTGATTTGAAGTTCAATCACCTGATCGTATTTTATATTTTTTATGCAGAAGTTAAAATTCCACAGTATGTTGACAATGTCACACCTCAGTACAAACCTAAGTTCGAAGCTTTGGTGAGAAAAATCATTAATCTTACTGGTTTCTACTGCTACTTCTCGTAAACTTTGGAATATCTGCATCTCTTTCTCTACTTCGGTTGCCTAATAAATGTAAGAGCTTTATTTTAGTACGACAGCTTCAGCACTGAGAAACTTAAAATGCTAATTGTATCTGGTTGATTAAAGCTACACGAGCATTTATAAAGCTTCATATTAAATATATTTTAAAAACAAAGGTCCATGTAACTCGGCTTTTAGAATATTTATGCCGTTTCTTGAAAGTAACCTTTTATAGTTACATTTCGGAAGTTCTGTCTATTAATTTTTCCATAAATTACAAATCACCTTTGTTTTACTCGAAAGATCACATGTAAACTTTTATCGAGGGGCATACCGCCTGAAACAAATATAGTGTAAGGGCGTTTTCTTTTAATAATAATCAGTTTGCCACACGACAACGAATATTACCTTTCTTACATTTAAGTTCTCGAGTTGCAGTTGGTAGAGCTTAAAGAAGCGGAGGAGACATCATTGAAGGAATCCAAGAGATTAGAAAAAGAAATTGTGGAGGTCCAAGAGTTGAAGGTGATGAATATATAACTTTTTGCATCCATCCTATATTTTGCTTCTCTTTCGACCCATATGTTTAATTTCTCATACTATTCTTCTTTTTTTGACTAAACAGACGAAGCTTAGTACTATGACAGCTGATGAATACTTTGAAAAACGTCCTGAACTCAAGAAGAAGTTTGACGACGAAATTCGAAATGATTACTGGGGCTATTAGTTTTTAATCAGGGCAACAGTTCTTGGAGCCATTTTCATCGAACATTTTTGGGTTCAGTAAATAAATTTTTGAGATCAATAAGTTAATAGAGGAAAGGATTCGTTGTCATTCAATTTCCTGGGTATTCTATAGACTGTGGACAAGAATATTGTCCTTGGGATGCTTATTGCAGTTTTTTGATGATTAAAATGTGTTGAAACATTGAGGCATAGACTTCCATCTCACATACTAGCATGAGCTTTTTCATCCGGTATTTTACCGTATAGGATCTTCTATTCCAAGATGGTGTTTTATCTCCTATTCCACCGCACGGATGATGGCCACGTGTATAGAAGTTACCATATTAAAACCCCACAATTTAGGCGCGATTTACGCTCCAAAATTAATATGGTAACTTTTATACACATGACAATCATCCGTGCGGTGGAATAGGAGATAAAACACCATCTTGGAATAGAAGATCCCATCCGGTATTCTACACAGACTTTTTTACATGTGCATCCAAATTATGAAACATTTCCTGAATATATTCTCTGCTAGTATTTGTAGATGCTACACTTAATGTATATATACTTCGTGTGGCATCTACCATTCACATGCCATTTTTTTTTTCCTTATACAACATGTCATCTTTTTTAGAATATGGCATACACATCAAGTGTACATATGCATGGCGTAATGTAGATAGTACTTGTTTTAAAAGTGTGAGGGTAAACAAATTGGTCTTCCTATTGGTTAGCGGTTTAATCTATTGGACCAATTCAACTGTGATCCAACTGACCTTATAAAAATTAACTCCATAGCATATATAATTAATATCAAATAAGAAACATATATAATTAAGTTTAAAATATAAATAACCGAACTGAATATAAAGTATAAACTCTTTAAAAATAGATAAAAATAAAACACCAACTCTAAATATAAGCATATATATACATAATGCTAGAGATGCCCCAAATTAAAGATTAAAGTTTAAACTTGAAAAACAAAGAAGAAAATCCATCCATAAAAATAAATTAGCATATAACTAAATTAGAGTAGGTGCATATGTGTCACACAAACTATCATTCAACAATCAACCCTATTAAATAGGGCTGACAAATCGTTCGTGCGGACTGAAATTTAAGCATGTTAACAAATAAAACTTATAATTTTTTATATTATTTATATTTGATAAGAGAAACATATATTCTAATAAAATATTAATAAAAATAGTCAAGTACAAATTGTTAATTATTAGTAAATTACCCATATAAATAGTTAATTACCAATAATTATAAAAAAATATTGTGCCTTATTTTGATGCCAACCCATATCAGTCCGATTTTTATAGTATCTTATCGTGTCAGTCCGATAATGGCCCAAAACCTCGATAAGCCCCAGCCCAAACCCATAATTTCGTGTCGTATTCGTGTCGGTCAATCGTGTTGTGCCTCAAATTGCCACTCCAACTATTAAATGCATATCCAAATAGCTCGTTTAAGCTCTGAGACAGTTTAAACAGGCCACAATATGACGAATTTAATTCTAATTCTACCGAGTTTCAAACTAAACGTGCCACTATCGAGCTAGAAGTCAAATTTTCCAAAATTATAATATTTAAATCTAAAATTTTAAACTGAAACATATATGACATTTAGAGTTGAGGTATTCATTATAGAATAAAAAGGCATTCACAAATTTCAAAAATAAAACTATAATAATAAAACCTAAAGCGTTATATACCCAAGAATAAATGGAAAAAATTCATACTTGTTTTTTTTCCCCTAAATTAATACTTATTTTATTGTAATCACTCACGTGGCTATAAGCCAAAATTTTCAAAATCATATATTTAAATCTATAGATTAATTCTTTAAATCATTCATTTAACACACTATTTAGAAATATAATTTATATCCTGAAGAATCTAATCAATCTTCGTGATATTTCTGATTTAGAATAAAAATCAGAAAGCTAAATTAAGTAATGGACAAAATAAATAAAGAGTAAATCGTATATGAGACTGTCTCAGGTATTTAAATTCATGAGACGGATCTAACTCATTTTATAAATCAAAACAAGTTAGATCCAAATTCAAATGAATTAGCTAATATGAGTCATTTTATGATTCGTCTCATGAAATTAATCCGTGAGCCCGTTTCATATGAGTTTTTGTCATTAAAAAAATGGACCAACCCAAGATTATGGGTGGGCTCGGGTCAGGTATTTCGCCCAGTTTTGTCGGGTAGCAAAAAAATGGACCGGTTTTTTCTTTTACTTTTTATTCTCTCTTTCTCATATACTTCTCTCTTTTATCTCATTATTTGCTATCAGTTGTCTCCTCGCGAGAAGGTGTTTGCAAACAAAGCAATCTAGAGGTTTGTGGGAGGTTTGCCCTAATTCAATTTCATCCTTTTGATTTTTCCCCGTAAAATTGAAGAGTGAGGGAGGAATGATTTATTTTGTGCGGCGGAAATATCCTATGTTTTGATTTGATTAAAGTGAAAATAAAATAGGTTATAAGAAAAATCTCGTACAATATTATTGTAACCAAGAACTTTATAATGATGAAGTAAAAAAATAAAATCTAAATATGCTTTTTAAAACAAAAAATATAAAAAAATTATATGAGATAATTATTTAATTTAATATTATTAATAATGTATTTAGCCATTTATTTATTTTAAATTGAATGGAGATTAATTTATTTCAAACATTAGTTTTAAATAAAAATAAGTCAAATTATTAATATTTTTCTGATAGTAGTTATAAGATATTTGATGTATACGTAACACTATTTTACTGTATGTTTAACATAATTTTACTGCATATTAAAATGGTCAAACAAAAACATGTGGGTACCGTGAACCAATGAATCAGTTATAGATAGAGAGAGAGAATCATGCTCGTTAACATGTGGGGACCGTTTATTAAGTAAATCAATTATAGATAGAGAAAATCACGCTCGTTATTGTACTGTATATTTAACATATATTTACTGTATATTTAACATATTTGTACTGCATATTACAATTGTCAAACAAAAATATAAGTGTACAACAAAACACATATAAGTATACGGTAAAACACATATAAGTATACATAAAAAACATAAGTATACATCAACATAAATACATACATCAAAATTAACTATTTATACAGCAAAACACATATAAGTATACATCGAAAAACATATAAATATACATCAGTTTACATTTCCGGCCCGACAAGTGGGGCAATTAGTGTGTGATCAAAGCCAAGTATCGATACAAGTAATATGAAAAGGTGTGATTACACTTTGGCGACAATCTAAGAGTTTCATCATCTTCAAATTCATTCAAACAAACAGAGCAATCCGTGCTTTCAATCAAAATATCAGATTATCCCATTTCTTGTAATTGACGATCGTGATTAGGCTTATAACAGACGATTGAAGCCCTATTGTTCTTATATACCATATAGGATGGTCAACGACAGGCCCATGATCTTCATCGACAAAATCATTTGGGCCACCGTCTTCTTCTTCGGGGTGGCGCCACAGTGATTGCCACCGCCTCCGGGAACTGTAGAATTTGTAGACAGTGTAGCAAGTGAAGAAAAAGAAAGCGGTGGCGAGGCCGGCGAGTGAGACGGTGAGGAAAAGAGAAAGGTCGTGGGCTTTATCTGGTGGACGATTGAAAACGGCGATAACCGGCGCTGAAGGCGGCGGCGGCGGTTGGCGGGAGCGGCGTCTTACAAGAAGGTGGGCAATAGCTATACATGTAAATGGACAGATTACATATGGGTTTTTGGCTTCGTTGCAAAATAGTTCGCAAAAGTTGGATATACCTGGGCCAACTAAAATATAATTACAATATTGCCCTTTACACATTTGAAATAAATTAAAAAAAAACTATTAAATTGGGTAAATCTCAACCATCTAAAATTACAGATTTATGGACAAGATTAGTCCACACTGTCTCACTCTAATTATGTGGTCTCATTTGATCCTATCCCTATATATTATTGTATAAACTAATCTCAAGACTAGTTAATATGTTTGATCTACATAAGCACATCTTATATGATATAAATACTTATAAATATACGTTAATTATCAATTAAAATGACCCCAAATTTAATACTTGTTAGAAATCTGAGTATATATGTTTCAGGCACATAATGGTAGTAATATAATTACAGTTCATCAAGAAAAAATAATGTCATAATTCAATATTTTTGAAATTAGATTTTTTCATTTTGCGTTCTACATTGAATTATAGATTTATTTGTTTAATTAAAGTAGAGTTAAAATAACATTTCAAATTATTATTATAGAAGACAACATGTCAAATTTAACAATGATATGGTTCAAGGGTATTTAAGTCCATCGATATATTTTTTTGTTGCACTACAAGAAATTGAAATTTTACCGACGGAAAAATCCGTCGGCAAACCCATTTTACCGACGGATCCGCAATGGAATCCCGACGATTTTTTCGTCGGCAAAACGCTTGTCGGTAAAAATTTACCGACAGAAAAAATAATCCATCGGTAAATTACCGATGGATTTCCGACGAATCGACAATAGAACTCCATAACACAATGCCGACAGGAGGCCGATGGAGTTTGTGTCGGTAAATGATATACGTCGGGAATTTAAGGCGCCCAGTAATAACAGAATACCGACGGAATGCCGACAAAATTGTCACCGATGGATATATGCCCGACGGAATGCCTACGGATTATCTCCGACAGATCGTCGACAGACAAATACCGACGGATCGCCGACAGACAAATACTGACGAAACGCCGACGAAATTTTGCCAACGGAACGCCGACGGATTTGTTAATAATTTTTACCGACGAAAATTTTAAAAAAAATTATAAATATTTTTTTGTGAAATTTTATTTTTTTAATTACTCATTTCCTGTTTTACAAATAACAATTCTAACAACATCCATTAAAATTTCACAAAAAAATAGTATGAATTGACAAACACTACCCAACATCCAACAACCAAAATTCACATCCAACATCCAAAATTCAACATCCAACATCCAAAATCATACCAAACAAGTACCAAAATAACATAAAATAATTCAACATAAACATCAAAGACTGTAACATCTAAGAAACCAATACAAACAATCCAAAATCAAGCACATCCATATAATTCAACCACAAGAGACACATCACTAAAATATAATAGTCTAATCCTCACTAAGACTCGCATCACCATCACCATCACCATCAGTCTGTGAGCCTCGGGGAGTAGGTAGGTCATGGGAAGGGGAAATACGAGAGGTGCTCATTTTCCCCATCATCCACTCCACCCATGCCTCGAGGGTGCTCGTCCGAGCTATTTACTCATCCAACTTTTGGTGTGCCTCAGCTCGACCCTCAACTCTTCCCTCCTCTCTTAGGCGCTCTGCTGCAGCCTGAGACATCTGGGATCCTTCATATCTGTAACAACAATCATAACATCCAAAATAATCAGCAAATTATATTTGCCTACTGAAGAAACTAGTAGTTAAAAGCCTAAAACTAGTAATTAACCTAAAACTATAATAATAAAAGATAGCATTATATAATATGTACCGATATAAAATGGAAAAAAATAATACTTCTTAAAAAAAATATTCATATGACTATAAGTCATTGTTTTAAGAATTATATATTTAAACCGATTAAAGATGAGGAGATGTGAGCTTTAAGTCCGGGCCAAAAAAGGCCCGGATTTAAACGGGCCAAAATAATTCGGCCATAACCCTCTTTTTTCCCAGTTTAAACGGTTCGGGATAACGGGCCGCGACCCGGTTAATACTTAGCTTATGAATTTAAAACTTTCTCATTAAATCATATAAGGAATTTGGCCGTAGAATTTTCCGGGAATTTTACCTTCAGATAAATGAGAGACTATTGTCCGCCGTTATATTCCATCGATGATCCGTCGGTGTTATGTCAGTATTTTTGTAAATGTGTATCCGTCGGTAATCTGTTTGCAAGTTAGCCGATGATGATGAATTCCGTCGATATATTCCGTCGGTAAAAAACAATTTCTTGTAGTGATTGGTTTAGGGGGTATTTGAAGACTTTAAGTATAAGGGGTATTTTGGTATAAAATGAATAGTATAAGGGGTAAAATTTATTTTACCCCAAACACCCAAACAAAATATATCTATTTAATACATAATAAAGTGGTTGAATAAAAAAAGGAAAAATAGAAAAATGAGACAAAAGTATTATTTTGAGCAAATATTTAATAATTCTAAATAATTTTGTCCGTTCAAGCTTATCAAAAGCTTATATTTTATAATAAATATTTCATAAGGTTGCAGATCATCTTGCTTCATTAGGGATAGACAATACATGCTTAACAAAATTTACTCCGTTATTCCTTTTTTTTGTTTGTAAACGGATAAGTTATAATAGATATTCCATCTTAATAATAAATATTTCATAAAAAAACGCAGTTTTAGATTGTTTAGAGTGTTAGAAAAAAGTAGAAGATCAAAAGTATCAGTTTAATTACATTTTATCATGAAGGATAGAATACACTAACTTTTATATGTTGGATATATATCTAATTTTGAAAACAGAGTGAGGGTCATAATTTTAATATAATAATATAATATAATAATACTAGTAATAATGATAATAATATATGATTATAGATAGGGGGTGTCAATTTAGGACCCGATACGCAAACCCGATACGAACCTAACACGAAATTAATGGGTATGGGTCCAAGCTTCGTGGGTCCGGGTCAAAATTGGGTCGGACCCGACTAACCTGCCAATTAAACAGGTCAGGTCCGGGTCAACCTACTATGACCCGTCTAACCCATTTGTGATTTTTTAAAACAAAAAGTAAATCACTAATTGTAAGAAAAAACAACAAACAAGACATATCTTTAAAACTCAAATGATAAAACTTTATTAATTATGTTTTTGTTGTTATTATGCATGTTTTTTGAATACTGTCCTCAAAATATGATTAGTATGTTATGTTATTTATGCAATATGTTATTTTTTTTTTTTGTATGTTGTGAATTGTAATATTGTTTATTGATCGAATAGTGTATGATAGTGATTGATTTTGAAAAAAATAAATTTATTAAGTTAAAATTATTGAATGTATATTAAAATAATTTTATTAAACGGGTTAAGTGGGTCGGGTCCGGGTTACCTGTGAAATAATCAGGTCGGGTCCGGTTCAATATTCTGACACGAATAATTAAACAAATTCGGTCCGGGTCGGGCTGCTTCGACACACGACGAACCTCGCCAACCCTACCCACGACCCGAACCCAACCCAAATTGACACCCCTAAATTTATAGATATATATCGAATATATGGGTCCCAAATAGTCGTTGCCAATATCATCACCTTTTTATAATTTTGGTTTTCCCTCTTTTTTCATTCTCATTCATTTTCCGAAGGTATCCAAATATATTTTTCATATTTTGTGAGACTTTTTGCTAGGCAGTGAAATATTTACCTTGGGTGGCCGCGCACGCTGGTGGTAATGCTCATCCTATTTTTGTTTTTAATTTCTACCTATTTTTATAAATTCATGTATGAGCTTTATTATTCATTGTATATTGTTAACTCACTTTCTTGTGGCAAGTCCTTTCTTATTGAAAACTAAGTCCTTCTACCATATACCATGAGTTTATATAAATATTGCTATGTTGTGTAATCAATTTTTAACTTTTGATAGAGTTAAGAAGTTATGGAAATGTGTTTCTTCAATCATAGACTGTACCATTATCTCAATGTCTGATCATTTGCAAATCTAAAAAATTTAAGTATTTTACTGTCATTTAATTTTGTCTTATGTATGTATTACATATGATATATGTATACAAATTATATTAGAAATCATTGAACAATACTTAGTTTAGACATCATAAGCCATATGATGTCATTCAAGTCATGGCTAAGGTTGTGTTTAGAAAGAGACATTTAGATTAAAAGATAGTTTAGCGCTAGATAAATATTTTCGTCAATTTTATTTTTTATTATATATTTTGCTCGGTTGGTATAGGATGGAACGATTTCCAAGTTGTCTAAATTTGACATTTGTAAGTGGACATCATTTAAGACATGGCTAAGGTTATGTATGTTTAGATAGAGAGATTTAGATTAATAAAAAAAATTGGCATTTTAAGTGATATCGATATTAGATAGATTGAAAATCCGCTATAATTAGTGAACAAATAGCTCAAAATAAATCATAATTACTTATATCAGTTTAAGTGGTTATAGATACAAACCTAGAAGATGATGTATAATATGTACAAGGTAAAGTGGTCGTAGATGCAAATCATTTCAGTTTAAGTGGTTGTGGATGTAAATATTTAGTTTAAGTGGTTGTAGATACAAATCATTTTAGTTTAAGTGGTCGTAGATGCAAATCCAGGAGAGTATGTACAACATGTGCAAATTTAAGTGATTGTAAATGCAAATACAGGAGATGATGCATAATATGTGCAATATTTTGTTCTCGTATCTCATTTCTTTTAGATTTGACAGTTCCATTTTTAGTGTTTTGTTAAAAGTTTTAGTATTTGTATTAAATCACGCAATTTTCTGGTTGTAATTACCTTGTTGTGACTCAAATTATTTATGCATTTGTGACTGAAATTCTGATGTTAATAAATAATTGAAGTATAGATAATAGTGATTTTTTTTATAGTGGGAAAAAGTCAAAAATATGTTTCAATTATAAATGATAAAGGATGATTCGTGTAAATTGAATTTATTCAGATTTATCCAATGATTGTATCACTATTATAGATTATAAAGTTACCAAATTCATTTGACCATACTTCTAATTCGAATATATTAACAATCCAAATAACAATGTGCTATTGATTATGTATGAAAGTAAAAATAAAACAAGTTGTAAAAAAAACCTTATTGTAACTAAGAACTTAATGGTGATGAAATAAAAAAAAAATCTAAAATATGCTTTTTTAAATAATATAAATTTATATGAGATAATTTTTTAATTTAATATTATTAATAATATATTTAGCAATTTCTTCATTTTAAATCGAATGAAGATTAATTTCTTTCAAATTTAGTCTTAAATAAAAATATGTCAAATTATTAACATTTGTCTGATAGTAATTATAAGATGTTTTGTTATATATCATAATATTTATTTTTTGTTTTACAAATTAATTGATAGTCTAGTTAGTATGTTTGACCTACATAGCCACATCTTATATGATAGAAATACTTATAATATTAGATAATTGTCAACTAAATTGACCCCAAATTTAGTACTTATTACACATCAGAATATATATTTATTTGTTTAATTAAAGTAGAATTAAATAAAATATATGATTAAATAATATTTCAAATTAGTATTGTAGAAGATAACACGTGAAATTTAACAATACATATAGTTTACGGGAATCTTTGTCTTATTATATTTTGTGTTGTTTTAGGGGTACTTGAAAATTTTAATAGTAGTGGGGGTATTTAATACAAAACGGATAATACAAGGGTAATATGAGTTTACCCTAAACGAAATATATCCACTTAATACATAATAATAATAATAATTAATAAATGGTTGAACGTGAAAAGAAAAAAAAAGAGAAAAATGAGACAAAAATAAGTTTTGAGCCAATCTTTAACAATTATAAATAATATTGACCTTTCAAACTCATTAAATGCTTTAACTTTATAATAATTATTTAAAAAAAAAAAGATGACGCATTTTTAAATTATTTAAAAATGTTAGAAATAAGTAGAAGATCAAAAGTATAGCTTCAATTAAATTTTATGAAGGAAAAGTATAGCTTCAACTACATTTTATGAACGATAGAATAAAGTAACCCATAATTTATATCATTTCTCATACTTGGTCAATCGTTGATCTAGTACGGTTTCAAGCGCCGCTTCCCTAGCCCGTTCAATTGAGCTTCCAATCGTGATTGCGGTCATCATACCTGTTTTGCCTTCGAATATTATCGTACATTACCGCCTTAGTTGGTATCGACGCAATTTTCTTTTTTTTTCTTTCTAAGCGACCTTCTCATTTCTCGAAGCTCTGCAGTATGTTCAAGAACCAAGACCACTCAAATAAGACACATGATTGGCCTTGAAATACATCTCCTTCACTGCATTCCTAATTTGATTCCATGCCTTTTGAGTTGCCGACAAACCTTCTATTACCACCACATCTCCCATTTAGTTGCATTAATTAACAATAATAAAATTATTGGACTTATTTCTTGAAACTAATACATTTTCTTAGTGTAGCAGATGTAGTAGTACAATTCATAGGCCATAATTTCATAATAATATGCTTATAATGTTTGGAAGGCCGTTTTAACATGTATAGATATGGTTTTAGATGTATAAATTAATTTTCATCTCTCTTAAGTTAGTCTCACTCCCTGGTCGTAGCTAAGTTAGTATCACTCGAAAGTGTATGTGTGTGATTTTAGATGTATAGATTGATTTATGTCGTGGTAGCTAAGTCAATTTCATCCTAAAGTTTTATGTGTAAAGAAGTGTGGAAATATGGGTGAGTAAGAAAAAGACAAAAGTTTGGACGGATTACAGATGAACTCGTGACCCCTATTTATACTATTCTACATTCTAAATGAACGATTGTGATCGAATTGATCTAACAATTGAGATAAGTATTCTAGACTTATATAGGAATATTCCCAAAATATATTTACAATATAATTTACAAAGAATTTTCTAGAAATTTCCTACAATCTCTACAATAGTCAATGCACAATTTTAGAAAGTTATATGCAAATAAGTCTAAGTATTAAGCCAAACAAGTGATCTTGGATAACTTGGACTTATGTTTATACCTCTTAGCTAAATAACAGTGCAAATTTAGTCCAAATCTGATGGTCCAATATATTCTCCTCCACCTAATTCGGCGGTGTCCTCGTCGCCTCAAAGTGTTGGAGTTTAGGTTGGAACTGTCAGAAGTCTTCATCAGGTTCACATGGTATATACACATCCTAGTTGAATACTCCATCGTTGAGATGAAATAGGTACCAACTTATAAAAAAACACCAAACTCTAGGTATTGAGTTGGAAACTTGCATAACTCGATCACCAAACCAAAGAAAAGACCTATAGTTCGAGATCTCGAAAAATTAATATCCCTAAGAAAAACAACAAATGACTGGACTCGTAATAAAAATTCGAAATTTATTTTTTAGAATTTACAAAGATTTGCTCCAAAGTTCTTCCAAATCACATTTTTTTCACCCAATGCTTCAAAATTTTAAAATCACATTTTTTTCACCCAATACTTCAAAATTTTAAACATTTTGCGTTAAAAGATTTTTCAATATAAATTTTTAAATCCATAAATTCAAAATTTCCAGTTTTAAACTCCAAAATTCAACATAATAATTTTACCCCAAAAGTTTTAAAATTGGGATTTACCCTTAAATTGTAAATGGGCGTTATGTTATGGCCGATCTTTTTAGTTCTAAAATTACAACCATGCCGCCTTGGGTTTCAATAAAATTTAAAATCATTTGTAATTTATTAAGAAAAGTTATAAAAATCTAAAATCATTCAAAACCTAAAAATTAAAAACTATAAAATCTGATAATTTGTTTAAGAAACTAAAAATACTACAAACAAATCAGAATTATTTTAAAATCCAAAAATTATATAAATAAAATATTGAAATTGTTGAATAAACTATAAGTCATTTTTTAGAAACAATTGGCATTTATTTAAAATATTTAAAAATATTTTAAATTCCTTAAAAAAACTCAAACTCTTTTTAAAATTTTGAAATCTGTTTTAAAAAATTCTAGAATTTTTCTAAAAATATCCAGATTTTAATAACTCGTTCTTGATATAATTTTAAGACTATTAAACAAATCTTGATTTTTTTAAAATGAATTTCAATTTTTTTAATTGTTAGATATTTTTAATAATTTTTGTTTTGTAAAAAAATTCTATCTCTTTGCCATTTTTCGATTTTATAAAAAATTAGATTTTTTGGTAATTTTTTTCAAAAGTCTTCAATAGTTTTTAATTTTTAATCCATTTTTCAGATTTTTAGACAAATTTCCATACTTTTACAATTTTCCAGATTTCTACTTTTATATTGATTTTATTTTTAATGCTTGAAGTAATTGTCAGATTTTTAACACAACTTTTAGTTTTTTAAATAAAATTTCAGATTTTTAAAACATCGTTTAATTTTAAAAATAATATTTTCAAAATAATTTTTAGTTTTTTTATTTTATAATTTTAAAATATTTTAAATAAATTTCCAAGGTTTTAAAAGTTAAAACAGTGTATATATATTTTTTTAACAATTTTTATATTTTAGCTTTTGTAATTTTTGATATAAATTCGATTTTTTTTTTGTTTTTAAACAAACTATCATATTTTTTATATTTGAAAATATTTTTTTGGATTTTATATAACTTTTTTTCAATAAATTGCAAATATTTTTAAATTTTGTTGAAACAATTTTTCCGATTTTTCAAATAGTTTTTCTTTTTCTTTTTAATTAATTTTCGGATAACTGCACTTTTGGTCTCGTAAGAATAGAGTTAACGGTCAATTTAAGTTTTCCGTTAGTTTTAGGATTAAAACTACAACTTTTGAATCATATGAGACTAAATAAGCTAAAATAAATTAGTTGGGACCAAAAAAGCAAATTGTAGGACTAAAAGTGTTTGACCCATTTTCATATCTTATGAGACTAAAAGTACAAATTCCTCGGTTTCTATTTAATATTTTAAATTACATGTTTAGTTGTAAGTTAATATCAATGGGGCAGTGCGGCACGATTCGGGCTTTTCGGGTGGTTTTTAAGATTTATGAACATCCCTAAGTGCAATCATGTCTCTGTCGTTAGCACAAATAGCTTTTCTCTTCGTCATGCATCCTCCAGAACTAGACCTGACCACGGTTTTGGAAATTGATGTGTTGATCACGAGCTAGTTAGCCATTGATCCGAGTCAACAGGTCCGACCTTAACTAGATTTCCCGGTTTCCTGACCCTTGAAACTTAACTGTAGAAACTTGTTTTATTTTTTCTTCTTATTTATTGATATTATTTTCAGAACAAATAAATAATTTTAGGGTTGACCTTTAATCGACAAGGAATCGCCATGAAAGAAAATTAGTTTCTAATTTGTTTTATTTTTTCTTCTTATTTATCGTTGATTTATATTCGAGGTATATTAAATCCCTCAAACTAAAAACCCTAGTCACTGTTTCAATTTTTTTTTATTTTAATACATCAGAAAATTTGTGTTGACGGAAAAGAAGATGAAGCCCCATTCACTTTGTTTAGCATTGAAATTTTAGCAAATACATTTTTTATTTCTTATAAAATTTCCTTTTGAGTAAATGGGGAATTTGGGGAAATTTGGGGAGGGGACGTACGAACTCGTATGAGATTAAACTCGGGTTTTTCATTTTTACAACACACGTCTCAACCACTAGATCATAAAATTGATTAATTTCTTATAAAATTTCGGTTTGACTGAAAAACCGAAAAATCCAAACCGAAATAATTTCGGTTTTAACCGAACCGAACTGTTTAAATATGGTACGATTTTGAATTTGTATTTCGACGAATCGAATTTCCTGTGTGTTCGCGTGTTTAGAAATATGGATTTGTGAATGCCATGGTTTATGCAGGTTTTTAAGGTACTTAGTGTTTATGATACGTGAAGATTTGTTTTTTTTTTTTTCTTCTATTTCTGTGATTATTTCTAGTGCCAGATGATTACGTGGCGATTCTGTATTGTCTGCGGTGTTCAATTATTAACAATATAGACTATGTATGTGTGTGTGTGCGCGCGTGTATTTATATATTTTGCAAGTATTGATCAGTGATCTAGCTGTTGATTTGGTCTGAAATTTGTATTCCTAAATGCACAGGTTTGAATTTGGTTACGTTATTGTTACTTCCATATTTGGTATTTCGGTTTTGAGAATATGTGCATTTTGATTATATTGGTGTACCCAGCTTACCCTTTCTGACCTTGTACTCTTGCAAGTCAAATGCTTCCAATGTATTTATTCCTTGAAATTTCGTCCCTAATTTGATTAATATTGTGAATATCAGCGAAGGGGAGGTTCTAAAGAGCACAGATGGGTCGAAAAGCCTAAATCCAATAGCCCGTCTACGGTCTACCTCATTATTGGCATCGGGAGGTTCCTCAAGTGCAACCACTGAAGATCTCACCTGTCAAATCATGCACTTGTTCGTGGACAAAAATCCATATGGAAGCCCACCAAGTCATATGGAACATTATTAAAACTCAATAAAGCCCCAGTTGATCAAATAAAAGTCTTGGATCATGGGCTCAAGAGTCTTAAAGCATTTCTTGATGAAGGATCAATATAGCCAAGTAACATGCTATTGAAATTCGATATAGAATCGAAGAAGTTGCAGCAGAAAGGGAAGCACATATTGAAGAAAATCAAACTGATACCATATTAATCTTGAGAGAAAGAAAGCAGGGGAAGAGTAATTTCATTATGGCAAAAGTACTATTACATTGCTGGTTCAATATAAATATATAGACAATGTGATAACTAACTTGAACAATAAAGTAACTAACTAAACTAACTGAAACTAACTTCTAACTGATATACAAAATGACAAATTAATTTGATGTGGGATCTTTACATATGGATTCCCAAGTCATATGGAACAGTATTAAAAGTCAATAAAGCCCCAGTTGATCAAACAAAAGTCCTGGATCATGGGCTTGGAATGGAATCTGCCGAGAAACCTAATGCTGTTTTGAGTAAATTGTTTAGTGGTAAACTATTGGAAAATTTCACCGTGGACAACTCAACGTACTCGCTTGCACAAGTTAGAGCAACTTGTTATCCAAAATTTGAAAATGAGAAGTCTGATCAGGAGGTAAACTATTACATCTACCTTTTGTTATCTGGAGAAAAAATTTCAAGTGAACTTTTATGATTTAAATGCTTGACATAATTGTATAGATATTGGTGAAAAATTATATTTGGCTATTCTATAAATTCTTCAGCACTGGAAGTTATATTCGGTAACAAAATTTTTTTAGTGTTGAGATGTAAATGCTCAACTTGTTTCTAATGCCATTCTCGCAGGTAAGAACAAGGATGATCGAGATGGTAACCAAAGGCCACAATAATATGCCTAGAATGTTTGGAAGCTGGTTTTAACATGTATTCATGTGATTTTAGATGTATAAATTAATTTTCGTCCCTCCTAAGTTAATCTCGCTCTAGTGGTAGCTAATTTAGTCTCACTCAAAAAGTGTTTGTGTGCGATCTTAGATATCCATCTGTGATCTTAGATGTACAGATGGATTTACATGCGCGTGGCAGCTAAGTCAGTCTCATTCTAAAGTTTTATGTGTGAAGAAGTGTGGAAATATGTCCGACTAAGAAAAAGACAAATGTTTGGACGGATTACGGATGAACTCGTGACCCCTATTTATATTACTTTACATTCTAAATGAACGGTTGTGATCGAATTAATATAACGATTGAGATAAGTATTCTAGCCTTCTATGAGAATATTCCCAAAATATATTTACAATATAATTACAAAGAAATTTCTAGAAATTTCCTACAATCTCTACAAAAGTCCATGCACAATTTTATAAAGTTCTATGTACAAATAAGTCTTAAGTATTAAGCCAAACAAGTGGTCTTGGATAACTTTGACTTAGGCTTATAACCTCTTAGCTAAATAATAGTGCAAATTTAGTCCAAATATAATGGTCTGATCCATTCTCCTCCACCTAATTCGACAGCGTCCTCTTCGCCTCGAAGTATTAAAGTTTAGGTTGGAATTGTCAGAAGTCTTCATCAGGTTCACATGGTACACATCCTAGTTAATACTCCATCGTCGAGATGAAATAGGTACCAATTTATAAAAAAAATACCAAACTCTAGGTACTAACTTGGAAACTTGCATAACTTGATTACCAAACCAGCAAAAGACCTATAATTCAGATACTGAAAAATCAATATCCATAAGAAGAATAACAAATGTCTGGACTGTAACAAAAAATTCAGAAATCCATTTTTTAGAATTTACAGTATTTGCTCCAAAGTTCTCCAATATCACAATTTTCAACCCAAAACTTCAAAATTTTAAATATTTAAAATTGCTTATTGATATTTTAGTACCTGAATTACATGCATTTTTCCGATTTGGGATCCCATACGTGTGATTGACCAATTTAGTATTCAGACTTCACGAGTTCTATAAATCGGTGCCCATTTCAACTTGAAAGGATAAAAAAACCACCACAACTCGAACAATTTTCTAAACTTTTATAAGATTTTATTTTGATTCATTTACCAAAGCACAGATTTCCACGCAAAAACTAATAACTTTTAAAAAATTATTTTGCAACACTAAAAACCATAAATAGACATGAAAATATAATCGTATAAGACTGTAGGTTTAATTAAATATTATATTATGGTCGGATTTGTGTATGAAAATTTTAATACACCCCAAACTCTAGTTGCCATGTAAAATGAAAATATATTTAGAAATTTCGTACATACAATTTTTTTTGGAGCATTGTACTTACAATGTTAACAAATTGTAAATTCCAATTTAATGATCATGAATTTCTAGAGAGGTTTTAATTGGAAAATTGGTGATTTTAAATTTTCAAAAGTGAAAAACTAAAAAGGAAAAAAGAGTAGATTAACCACAATAAATCTTGAGTAGATATTATGTGAAACGGTCATATCGTGCAATAAAACAAAAAATCATACTTTATAATGCAAAAAATAATACTTTTAGGTTAAAAAATTAATAGATTGTTTGTTCAACTAAAAAAATATGCTTAGACCAAATATTACTTTTTTACTTAAAAGTTTTACTTAAATTTTCCACCGCACGTGCGGTCGTTTCACACAAGTTTTTATCACAAATTTTTGGCATAATTGCAAATTTAACCCTATAATTATAAGTGGAGTAAATTTTGGTCATGCGAAAAATACGAATTTTCAATTTGCCCTGTACCTTGTGAAAAAAATCTCAATTGTGATCCTTTTTTCGTTGGAGATACAAAAAACTTCTAAAAACATAATTGTGTCGATTGCCACAGAGTGTTGATGTGTAGGGCCAGGAAATGGGTCAAGCCACTCGGTGCAGCCCGTTTGGGCAAAAAGAAAATTCGGAATGGCTATGGCATAAACTTTATCGGAGCGCTATTTTCCAGGCCCAATCCTGAAAATACACTAGAAACGATTGGGTCGTCGCATCTTTTCTAGCCAAATAGGCCGGGCCAAGTAGACCGGTACCTTTTGAGCCTACAAAATTGAAGTTCAATCCGGCATTTATCTTGACCGGGTCAATCCGGCATTTCAGAAAAACGATGTATTTTTGGTGGTGTCTATTTGTATTTTTGTTGTAGTGCAATTTTGACAACTCTCTCTCCGGCCCAAATTCCCGAATCAACCAAAAAGCATTCTTCTTCTGGGCAATGAATTAAGTAGTGTCCCCAAACTCTTATCTTGGGCTTGGACTGGACTCCTCAAAGACCAATTAGGGCTTAGGGGTCGTTGTTTGAGCACAATCAATTCCTTGATCCCAATTCTTCTTTTTTTTTTTTGTGTGAGTGCAAAAAGAGAAATTTAGGGAGGGAACACATGCACTCGAGATCGAATCCGGTTTATTCGTCCTTGCAACGCACGTCTCAAACACCAAAACTCAAGGTTGATCTCAGTTCTTTGTTTCTATTTATACGAGGAATGATTTGATTTGTTTCAATATACTTTTTTTTTTAGTTACGCACACACACTTCATTGGGGATTGAACCCCTGACCTCCTCCCATACATCGGGAGGAGAGTGATACCACTGTAACCAATGGTTGGTGGAGATTTGTTTCAATATACTTAATTTCATCCTTTTGTGTGTTTGCCATTTTTTTCTTTCAATATGTCGTGCACCGATTGAGTTTTTCTAGGCAATTTCCACCACTTTAAACCGACCCAATTATTAATAACTTGATATCGAGTAACCCGAAAATCGATTAACTTTCTTTAAAAGCGGACCCGAACAAGTATTTTCTTTAAAAAGCCGACCCGATCGTATCGTGTCGGGACCCTTAACCACAGTTAGGTTAAATCGTTGCTGCTTTTCTTAAAGTTCAATCGTTGATTTATATTTGGTGTATATTAAATCCCTCAAACTTTACATCAGAAAATTTGTGTCGAAGAAGATGAAGCCCATTCACTTTGTTTAACATTGAAATTTTAGCAAATGCTTTTTTTATTTCTTATAAAATTTCGATTTGACAAAAAAAAAAAAAAAAGAAAAGCTATACCGAAAAAATTTCGGTTATGACCGAATCGAACTGTTTAAATACGGTTCGGTTTGGGTTTTGGATTTCGACTAATCAAATTTTTCGTTCGGTTCGATTCGATTCAATTTGGTTTGACTATGAACTAGAACAACCCATAATTCGAACCTAACCCATATGCATCCTCAGTCACCTCGACAAAATTCAAACCCGTGAAAGCTCACACTCTACACGACTATGGCGGTGGCGTTTGAAAATTACGCCTAAACCCCCATCATCGATTCTGTTTCGTCTTTTGACATTGTCTTTTTCTGTATTTTTTTGCCTATTTATAGTCTCCTCTTCACTGCTTGCAGTTGAATGTCGGTTTCGCAGAGAATCGTCTGTAATTTCTCTCATACTCTGTGTTCTCGCTCGACATCTCATTCCAGAAGCTTCTTTTTCTTTCGTCAATTCTCACTGCCCCTCACACGCTCCTCGAGCTTTCTCCTGACCATGCCCCGCAACCAGGTATCCCATGAATTTCCTGTTTGTTCGCGTGTTTAGAAATATGGATTTGTGAATGTCATGGTTTATACAGGTTTTTAAGGTTCTTAGTGTTTATGATATGTGAAAATTTGTTTTTTTCTTCTATGTTTGTGATTATTTCTAGTGCCAGATGATTACGTGGCGACTCTGTATTGTCTGCAGTGTTCAATTATTAACAATATAGACTTGTGTTGTTTGTTTCTATATATATATATGTGTGTGTGTGTGTGTGTGTGTGTGTGTGTGTGTGTGTGTGTGTGTGTGTTTATATATTTTGCAAGTATTGATCAGTGACCTAGCTGTTAATTTGGTCTGAAATTGGTATTCCTTAATGCACTGGTTTGAATTTGGTTACGTTATTGTTACTTCCGTATTTGGTATTTCGGTTTATCGGGTTTGAGAATATGTGCATTTTGATTATATTGTTGTACACAGCTTGCCCTTTCTGACCTTGTACTCTTGCAAGTCATCTGCTTCCAATGTATTTATTCCTTGAAATTTCGTTCCTAATTTGTTTGATATTGTGAATATCAGCGAAGGGGAGGTTCTAAAGAGCACAGATGGGTCGAAAAGCCTAAATCCGATAGCCCGTCTACCTCATTATTGGCGTCGGCAGGTTCCTCAAGTGCAACTACTGAAGATCTCACCAACAGGCTTAACACATTGAGTGTTGCAGAGAGCAAAGAGCAGTCTGTTGTTTCAGTACCATCATTACAGTTTGGCAGCATTGGGCTAGCAAATCATGCACGTGGACAAAAATCCATATGGAAGCCCAAGTCATATGGAACAATAAGTGAAGCTACAGCAGTAAAAGTTGATAAAGCCCCAGTTGATCAAACGAAAGTCCTGGACCATGGGCCTGAAACGGAATCTGCCCAGAAACCTAAATCTGCCGAGAAACCTAATGCTGTTTTGAGTAAATTGTTTAGTGGTAAACTATTGGAAAATTTCACCGTGGACAACTCAACGTACTCGCTTGCACAAGTTAGAGCAACTTTTTATCCAAAATTTGAAAATGAGAAGTCTGATCAAGAGGTAAGATATTACATCTACCCTTTTGCTATCTGGAGAAAACAAGATTCATAATATAGTCACTTTGAAAATTTTGAGATTATAGATTGGCCCATTTAAACACAACATTCATTGTTTCAAGTGAACTTTATGATCTAATTAATGCCTCTACATAATTTTGTAGATATTGGTAAAACATATATTGAGCTATTCTGTATATTCTTCAGCAGTGGAAGTTATGTTTGGTAACAAAAATCTTTTTAGTGCTGAGATGTACATGCTCAACTAGTTTTTAATGCCATTCTCGCAGGTTAGAACAAGGATGATAGAGATGGTAACCAAAGGCTTAGCTACGTTGGAGGTACGCCACTGACCTTTCTTTGCAAGCTTATTCTTTTCTTTTTATAGAAATATTTCTTGTTAGATTAATATTGGCTCTCGTATTCTCTTCCCTCCTTTTGCTATCACTCAAATTAGTTGTTTATTTACTCTATCCTACTCAATTATATTGCTCTTTTTCCATATAGGATTTCTGTAACGTTTACTATCGACAGGTTTCACTCAAGCACTCTGGATCACTTTTCATGTATGCTGGACACGAAGGAGGAGCATATGCCAAGAATAGCTATGGGAATATGTAAGCCCATTGTTGATGGTCCTTGTCCTCTTCCACTTTCGTTTTTTTCCCTGTCTTCCATTCTACCCTAGTATTTATTTGGTATAGCTGCATGATGTCGACATGAATGTTATCAAATTTTATTCTTGAGTCATGATGACACAAGAGTTTCTGATATTTCCTTTTGTAGCTTATATTTCTTCATTATTAGATATAGTAATTATGAAATTCTGCTATTGATTGCTGAGTATCGAACCTGTTTGTCCACACTATGACAGTTACTGGGAGTATCGCTGCTTTGACAATTGCATTCTCATCCGATTAACCTTCTATTAAAGAATGTGAGCCTCTGCTTCAATATGCATGGGTTCTATTATTCCAGCATCTCGTATAGTTAAATAAAAATCTCTTTAGACTCATAGGCATAGTATTGAAGATCGTCCACATTCTTAAGAAATTTTAACTCCTGGATCATCAGTCATCACATTGGTCTTAAATGATGATTGCGTGTGACCCAAAACTGGTTGCTTGTGATAGAACAATTATCAGACTCAAATACTAGGCTTAGACTATTTGCTGTTGTTGGGTAATCCCCGCTGCTTATGTTCTATGTCCTTTTGCATAGCGTACTGAGGGGTGGAGCTTCAAGTATGAAATAGAAAAGGAAAACAAAAAGGCAAAAGTAGAATAGAAAGAAGATGATACAACAAGATAAATGTGTTGTAGGGTGTGTGGAAAAAGCTCAGAACACTTAAAATAACAAATGAGACTAGTCGAACTCTAATTTAATATAAAAAGAGTACCTAAGGTAAGAAATGAATGAAAATACAACTTGACACTAATTAACTATTGTTCCACATTTCTCGTCTCTGACTGTTTGCTTCAAGTGGGACTTTAACTCTTTCAGGCATGCATTGTATCTGAACCATTATTTGTTATACAGGCATTTTGCACTAGAAATAAGAAAATATAGTAGGTGATTTGAGGTCCAATGGGTCTTTATGCATTTCATTTTCTGTTTTAGTAAAGCTTTCTGAATTCCATGTATCACAGTTACACTGCTGTTGGCGTGTTTGTACTTGGACGCATGTTTCGTGAAGCATGGGGTTCACAATCCACCAAGAAGCAAGCTGAGTTCAATGACTTCCTTGAGGTAAATCTGGTTGGATGATTATGGTTAAATTTAAGTTAAATTGCTGAAGTTTTGCATTCTTTTGTTTGCCTAACAGTGGAGACATTTGGGGTTTTAACATGGCATTGTTGGGGAGTGTTTTAAAAGAATAAGACTTGTTATCATTTCACTATAGTAATTATATAGCTTTATAGATCATTTATCTTTTTCATCCTATATTTCAATTAAGGTACCCTCTTATGTCTTGATGACAGCATCACTATATGAATTGCACAATTCTTAGATGTACCTCATAGTAGTATATGAGCATGTGCAAAGATTTTGATGCACATATGCATGCTACACATTCATTCTTCAGTGGTTTCTCCTACTGATCTCAAAATGAACTTTACCTTTTTTGTTGTATTTAGCGGAATCGCATGTGCATATCAATGGAGCTGGTTACTGCTGTATTAGGAGACCATGGACAACGTCCACGCGAAGATTATGGTGAGGGGATAAGAAAATATGCTTCCTGATTCCTTGATATTGACTCCATGTTCCCTGCAAATGGAAAAAGCACCATGTTCTTCTATTGCGTAGTTCCTTCAAATAAGTAAAAGACTGTACTTGTGTAACACTTGTTGTTCAAGACTTCAATTGGATACTTACTACGGGCATTGATGCTAAATGATTATGAAATTTCTCCAATTTTATTGATTGTGGGTGACAGCGAACTTATTTTCTTCTAGTACACAAGGTTGAAGGACACAATCACTGTTGCCTCTTTTGCTTACCGTTCAATTTATATATTCCTGCACTTTCGTGAAACTATGAAATGTTTTCATTTGAAGTCGGTGTCATATTTATTTATGAGTTTGTTCTATGTGCCTGCATATTGCTGATACTTTTTTTTGCCTGCTGCCAGTGGTTGTGACTGCAGTCACCGAGTTGGGTTGTGGAAAACCAAAATTCTATTCAACTCCTGATGTTATCGCGTTTTGTAGAAAATGGCGTCTACCAACCAATCATGTGTGGTTATTATCAACAAGGTGATCTTTAGTTTTTACTCATTTGAATGTTTTTTTCCCTGCATCAGATTGCACCTCAAGATTGACTAGAAAGTTTCTTAGTAGACTGATTGTATACTTGTCTTTTTATTTATTTGTTCTTTCAATGAAGTATGCGTGCAGTGTGCTCATGCTCACAAATTTTTGGGTTTGATTAAATGACCATTTGTAAAGTACATTATGTGTTATTATCTCAAGCTTTTTCCTACCCATATTTGAGTAGAAGAGTAATACTCGGGACGTACCCTGAAAACTTTATGATGACTAAACCTGTTGCTAACATGGATTTAAAACTCACCAAAGGAATTGGATGTGTACCACTAACAGCATCAATTAGCTAAACTAGGCAACATTCTCCAAAACAATTCCCATGGCTTGATTTGGCTAGCGTCTTTAACATGCTAAGTTAGTCAAGAAACATTCGACAACAAAAGACTGCTAACAGAACATCAGAGGAAAAATAGAAAGAAGGTAAGTTAGAAAACTGGTCAGTCCTTGGGTCTGTTCTGTCAAATCTTTGAATCTCTTTGGCAAAGTATATTGTGAAGTGATTAGGTGGAAAAACTTGACAAGTTCTCTTTTCGAAAAATCTGCTTTATTATTATATCCAATTTCTTTTGTTTACAATGTTGAGTTCTCCTCTTTGTTTTGTTGAACTGGGAACAGTTTGATTTGCTATAAATAACTACTGCACATGGACATCCATAGATATACATGCCTGCCCCAATACTTGATCATAAGGCTTGGCCAGCCATCATCGTTGCTTGTTTGAGCGAGCCCGAATTCCTTGTTTCTAATTAGTGGTATTCGACATTAGTTAGAGTTAATGTACATGTTGTGTCAGTGTAAGTGCAGGTAATTTTACGTTAGAGATTTTCTTTGTGGAGCTGAATGAACGATGATAAATTTTGTAGATTAAGACAATACAGGGGTAGACGTATTATTTATTTGTCTCTTAAAATGCATGTTGAGGTCTCATACTTCTCAAGAGCTGATGAGGTATTTGTGGCTTATTCTTTGATATGTTCTGCTCTTCTCCTTAGCCATTTTCTTAACAAACATCAACAACTTAAATAGGATGCTTTAGCAAATAGTAAACTTAGCTATTTCTAAGCTGAAATGAGTTGACTGTTAACACTTCAAGTTAGTAGGTTGGCTAATTTGGTATTTCTGGTATATTTTTTAGAAAGCAATAGTGGATGTAATATAATTTGGATAATTTTGTTATTTATGTGATGAAATTCCATGTTTTTATGACCATCAGAATTTTTTGGAGAGTAGGCTCAGTTATGAGTACTCGAAATGTGGCTTTGCCAAGCCATTTGGTTGATTATCAGAGCATATTTCCAAATTTGATCAAATTGAGGAAGTCCTAAACGTTGTGATGCTAATGTTGTTTAACCACACTTCTTAGTTGATCTACTATTAGTTAATGAGTTGGTGTAGGCATTTCTTTTTACTTTTTTTATGTTTTTTATTTTTATTTTTCTTAAAATTCAAACCTTTACAAAGGGATTGTAGGGGAGGGGTGAGGTTTGAACCCTTGGCTCACCTCTAATAGGTGAGACCAAGTACCATCTCTCCTAGTGAGAGATGGTTTAGAATTAGACATTTGTTTTATATTATCATCTTATTCATTGTTTTTTTATTTTTTCGGCTGGGTAATATGTATCATTGGTTCCATTTTGCTATACTGGGAAAGATATAACTCTGTATCACTAGTGCAATTCAAAGAGTAACCTGCTACTATCAACTGAAATTGTACAACGATACCATCCGATGATTTTCTTAACCAAACTATTGAATATTTGAAACATAAGTCACTACTTTGGAACATCCCATGAGGGGTCATGAGACATTGAACTGACCACATGCCCATGAGTCGAAGTTGTAGTCGATTGAAAAAATGCTTCTCAAATATTCAAATTGTAACATTCCTTCCCAAGCAATCTGACTTGCTCAAGACCTTGGGCTCTGTCATTAGAGCAATTAGAACTGTCTATGCCCACCATCTCTTCCTCGGCATTGGTTCTACTTCGAATGAACCCATTTACTTTGGCTTTTCTCAGTTATTGTTCCAATTGCTTTGTGCCCAGAGCCCTAAGTATGGTTTCAATTTTTTCACCTTTTAATACCAATGCACTGTGGTTCAACTTTGACTTGGTCTTCAGTCCGGTACCCACAAAGGTAAATATTGCTAACTTGCTATACCAAAGCATACAGTATGATTGGCCATTTAGCTGATCCAATCATTTGAACCAGTGTGTGACCCTTGCTTTTGACCTTTTACTGCTGTTTTCCAATGTTGCTAACAATGTTTGACCTTCGTGGAGGTCTTTGATCTCTCAAATTCCAAGTAAATTACGTTAATTCTTTGTGTCTAACAGATTATATCAGGAGAAATAAAGAAGAGCCAAACCATGTTCCTTCTTAATAAAAGAACTCGTTCTCTTTTTGTTCATTCGAGTGCGCAAAAACATGGTAGATGGTAGCATATTGTTGCATAAGCTTGGAGGTCCTAGGAGCCTGTCTAACATTCTATTGGCCCCGTCCAACACACGTACCATTGCAGTGAATTTTCCTTTGATTGATAGTTGTTGGGCGTTTTGCAAACTGTTGCCATTGTGCTTGCTTTACTTTGGCTGGTTAAATTTGATCATATATCTTGTGGTTTTAATTTCCTATGCTCTTATAAGTTCTTTCTCCATTTCAGGAAGTCAGTGACATCATTTTTTGCTGCTTATGATGCACTTTGTGAGGAAGGAACAGCCACATCTGTATGTAAGGCACTTGATGAAGTTGCAGATATATCTGTACCTGGTAAGATTTATATTGAGATCAAAAATGGAACTTTTCCTAAACATTTGGGGCCATTTTGTTGCATTTATCAAATTTTCATGTTTTAGTTTTAGATGTCAGCTGATTACTATGACTCTGTTCTTGCTTTGGGTGAAGTTGATTGGGACTGATCTGCTGAAGTGTCATTTTCTATTTGATATACTATGATGACTTCACTCGTTGCTAATCTCTGTTCTCAAGCTACTTTTATAACCTATATCAGTACAACTAAGGCATCTTTTATCAATCAGAAAGGCGTCCTGCTATGCATCTTGATGATTCAACCCTTTAATTAATCTGTGGGGTCATGGGATGATTTTAAGAATCTTTCTTTTTCTAATTGAAATGTAACGTCTTCAGTAATGAGTTGTGTACAGTTTTGTGTGATCATATAGCCAGACCACTTTCATTATTTTATTCAACTTCTCAACTTCTCTTGCCTCTCTTCATTGCCTGTGCCCTCACTCCCTGGTGTTTAGTTGATCTAATGATTCTTCCATCTTCACAATTTGCTTTACCACCAATCAGTTAAAATCCCGATCCTGCGTGTTTTTTGTTTTTATTCCCTTGATATGAGTATTATCCATTATTTTCTTCTTATGAATTAATAAACCAATCAGGAAACAAGATAATGATTGGCCGATAACCTTGTAATTTATAATGCAGTTTGAAATTTAATTTTGTGTATCCTCATATTTCTTTGTCTGCACTCGTCCGTCTTTGACTTTCATGCAAAAGACGATCGTTCTTTATTCCTCACCTGCAGGATCAAAAGATCATATAAAGGTGCAGGGTGAAATCTTGGAAGGTTTAGTGGCTCGGATAGTAAGCCCTGATAGTTCAGAACATATGGAGCAGGTTTTAAGGGACTATCCGCCTCCACAATTGGAGGGAGGTAAACTGCTTATATAAAAGTTTTTATTTTCTACAGAAAATAATACAAGAGGGACTTTATCAACCCATATGTTAGTGTTTGCGATGTCATAAAAGTGGTATTATTGTTGAAGCCATTAATCCAGAAGAAAGGGTCCAGAAATTAGCATTAATAAGCTTTTAAGAGATATTGTTCTGCTTTCCCTTGTGTATAGCACACCCTTTGGTGGGGGTTCAATTTGTGTTTTCCTTACTCTTACTAAACATTACCAACTCTCGTCTCCAACAACTTATACAAGAACAACTTAAGCTTTTATATGAGGTAATTAATCATTATGGTACCAGAAACATGTCAAACAAAAGGTCTTGCTGTCCTACCCTACTCAATTATGCACACACAAATACTCCAGCCAAAACAATTCCATGTGCTGGTCATCAGAGAAAGGAAAACCGCATGCCGTATTAGATTTATTAAGTATTATGTTAAACAACTATTGTCTCTAACAACTTAGCTTTTAGGTTTGGCGGTCATTTAGTATTTATTAACTCTTAACAATTGTGTCATTTAAAAGATACAAGATAAGAATTTACTTTGAGGTCGTGACTTATTGTTACCCTCCTTGCGCTCCTTGCATTGAGTCATTTTGGGCTGAGGTAGTTTATGGATATTCTGATATATGATTTTGAGTGTTGAGATACATATCGTGAGTCAACATGCAATTAGACACTGTTGTTTCTTTTCTTATATGACTAGAGCTTTTTTAAAAAATAAAATATTATAAAAATGCTTAGATTGACGTCTAAGTACAATATTAACAAGAATTAAGTTAAAAACTAAGATTTATTTACCTTAACACTTTAATACTAAATTTTCCATATGGTCATACTCTTTACTTGCACGCTCATATTTTCACTAGTTCTTTATAAATGAACAAATGGATCAGCAATTTTAATTTTTCTTAATTTTATTTTATTTTATTTTTTCAAAAAATAGCTTTGGTTGTAATGCAACTGTACAAGGATTCCTAGTTAAATGGACAACGAACGGTCTTCATGAAAAATGTTGTTGCCTTGTTGGTGCTTTTAATTTCCTTGTCAAAGCGTGATTTAATTATGTTTCTCTCCCTACCTTTCCAACCCGATTGTGACTCACCATACTTTTCCTACTGTTGATTTGATTCTTGATCTGTGTATTTGTGTGTAAATTGTATACCAGCTGATCTCGGATCCAGCCTGCGGGAAATATGCGCCGCAAATAGAACTGATGAGAAGCAGGTGATTGTGATATTTCTTCTGTCAATACGTTAATTTTGCACCTATTTAGAAATTGTTCTTGGAATCGTCCATATTCTTTTATTTATTTATTTTTTGTTACAATTTACAGCAAATAAAGGCACTTCTTGAGAGTGTCGGTACCTCTTTCTGTCCAAATTATTTGGATTGGTTTGGAAATGAGGCCTCTGATGGTCATTCAAGAAATGCAGATCGATCTGTCCTGTCAAAGTTTCTACAAGCACGTCCTGCAGATTATTCCACTACCAAATTACAGGTGAGCTGCTCTTCTTGTTACTCACCGCTGGTTTTGGGAACTGTGAGGAACTGATTTTTTTCGGAAAAGGTGCATGGTAATTGTTGGAACAAATGCATTTAGAGGGTGTTTGGCTAAGCTTATTTAAAACATCTTATAAGCTCCTACATCTGATAAGCTGTTTTAGGAGCTTATAAGATGTTAGATCTTATTTTAAAATAAGCTGTCAGAATGTTTGGATAAATAAGATAGTTGAGCTTATAAGCTGTTTTTATATCTTATAAAATTATTAAGTATATTTTTGTCTTTTGAATGTTTAAATTAAGGAGCTTATAAGCTCTTTTAAAAAAAGTTGGGATGGAGGTACTTTTTTTTTAGAAGCTTATGAGCTCTCTGACAGTTTTTTTTAGAGCTTATAAGCTCTTTTGGAAAAAAATTACCAAACACATTTTAAGAGCTTATAAGCTCTTAAACATCTTATAAGCTGTTTTTAAGAGCTTATAAGCTCAGCCAAACACCCTCTTAATTTTTCATTTTTACTTCATGATCCTGGGGATAGGAGGGTGCAACAACTCTTTATCAGCTAGCTGATGCTTTTCCTTTGGCTTTCAAACATGGCAATTGTATTCTCCTTGGTAGACGAGAGGACTGATAGTTTCTGCAACTGAATTTATTATGTTGGTGTGCTCAAGTATCTTGATATGTAATTGTCTTCTTGTTCAGTGATATTAGCTTTTATTAACCTTTTGCATCAGGAAATTGTTCGGCTGATGAGGAAAAGCGCTTCCCGCTGCTTTTAAGTGTTACCATAACTTTCATAAAATCGACTCTCTGACAAGTGATGATCTTCATTTTAAGATGGTTATTCATGTCCACAGTGATTCAGCTTTTAGACGGTACCAGAAAGAAATGAGGTCTGCTTTTTGAAGTCCATATATCTATTATATGCCTTGGCTTCATTCATACATATAAAACAATTATTGGCATTATGCATAAAGTTCACCTCCTTTGGATTTTTATTGTGAAAGATGGCATATTGCAGGTACAATCCAGGATTGTGGCCACTATATCGAGGTATATAAATTAACTTATAATTCCAAACAATGTCTCTCTCTCTCTCTCTCTCTCTCTCTCTCTCTCTCTCCACGTTCTCTCTCCATCGTAGACCATAACCTACGATGCATTACATGGGGCTTCTATGAGTTCGCTATACAACTATTGTAAAATCATATTTTCGAGTCATGGCCATCTCTTGATGTTTGTTGACGTGGTGTCAAATTAAGGATATATATGCTTGGGTTAACACTTTGCACAACTATTTTGGATTCAAAAATGGTAATAGTTGTTGATATACTGCTTGATTTTTTGTTGACTTATGAGGATAGCATTTTTAATAATGTCAAAGTTAGGGTATATATGCTTGTATAACCTCTTTGCATAATTATTGAGGACTTAAATGTTTTTTACATTGTCAGAAAACTAGTATGGTGGTAGTACTGAAGAAAGTGAGATGCGGAGTCATTAGCAAACTATAAAAAGGATATGGTGCCACCTGCTTCTTTAAGAAACAGGTGTGGCATTCTATTTGACCATTGGGTCTTCTAAAACTTGGACTATAGTGCAGCTACTTATTCTAAGTGAAACATTCACAGAAGAAGATGGTATTTGATCAAGATAATGGCTGAATGGCAGTTATCGCCTCGTGATATACCTTGTATTTTCCTTGATTTTTCGTGCAGGGGAGTAGTGCTGGAAATTTTAATAGGAGAGTGCCTTATTACCCTCTCCCAAGTTCTCAATGATATAGGTAGTCTTATATGCTCACCTAGTGGGCTTAAAAGACTATTTCTAGAATCAAGCAACTTCTCTTAAAACCTATCTTTGATGACGATTTAAAAGACCATATTTGTCCTATGCTCATTTTGTGGAGCCACGACATTGGAATGTGCTATCCGCTCTTCTTCACTCTTTGATATTACCTGCAAAATAAAATGTGCTTCTAATTGAAGTCTGTCTTGTTTTCCCTAATGCCTTTTTAGAAACGAAGTAGGTTCAGTAATTCAATTTGGTTATGCTAAGTTTGGAAATGAAAATGTAAATGAGTTGTATAAGAACTGTGTCCGATACCTCCTCTCGCAGGGAGGGGTTTACTTGCGAGATTTGTGAAAACAGTGAAGGGTTTGAGCAGATTTCATGACATTGGATAACTTAGCTACTTTAAAGAACCATTGTTAGTATTTGTATGCCAAGCATTGGTAACATTGGTGCGTATCTTATCTTTGGCGTTAGCCAGTTTCTATGACACAGTTTTAATCTGTCGCGCAACCCTTTATTGGTGTTCTCAATGCAACTCATGTTTTCAGAGTTTGTTGCCTTAGATTTATTTTGAGATACAGCTATACATTTCTTGATTTCGCTTTCTCTGTATCTATATATACACACAACATCTCTCTCTCTCTCTCTCTCTCTCTCTATATATATATATATATATATAATCTTTCACACACAGTGATTGGTTTATCTATCATTTTTTTCCTTGTTATTTCCTCCTCTTTGGTGTCCGTTGCTTAATTTTTGGTATTCGTTTTTCACTCAATGCTTGCAAATAGGCAAGTTTGGAAATCAGCTTCTAATTATTCTTGCTTTCCCAGGGTTTTTTGTAGACCTAAACTTATTCAAGGCTAACAAAGGGAGAGCAGCGGAGTTCACCAAGGAAACCGATGTGGGTAGTGGCACAAATGGTGCAACTGCAAAAGAAGGTTTAGCCGATGAAGATGCCAATCTGATGATCAAGTTGAAATTTCTCACATATAAGGTATGAGATGATTTGGCTTGCATTCATCTATTACTCAGTCATTGTACTTCATATGATTATTTATCAATCCAATTATTTTTGTTGTTTGAGATGTTATCTGAAGTCGTGTTTTGATCTCGCCGTACTGATACATGGCCAATGGATGATGTTAGGCTGTATTTATCCTTACAAATGTCACACTTCATCTGCTTGTGGAAAATGCACGGCATGATAAATATGAATAAGTTATCCTCAATAACAGTAATATTTTCTGAAAATGAACGGGTGAATCTTACAAAAGCGCCATCCCTGGCTGTGGTACATTGAAATTTTAGTTTAAATCTTGCTCTGAAATGCCTCATGATATAATTCAGTTGAAAGTGATGCACACAGATTGTCTTACGAAAACATTGTTATTTGTTAAGCAAGATGCACAGATCAAAACGTGGCACTCTGCTGAAAATTATCTGACTGTTTTCATTTCAATGGTATGAGTTGGAATGGGCTGGATTTAGAAAGGGAAAGGAGTGACCAATTCATGGAGCATAAAGTAAGCAATTATGCTTTTATGGGAGTGATTAATGGTATTCTTTTAAATGGCCCGAGCCCCGGGGGAAAGGGGGTGGTTAGATAGTGGCGTTAGCCGCATCGTTCCTTCATGCTACAATATTATCCTACAAAACTATGAACTCTAAAGTGGGTCTGTAACTTTTATGGAGAAAAGAGGCCTAGTTAATTACATATACATTATTTTTCTTTCTGTTTTATTCCTGGTAGGATTGTTTTCAAGATTTTCAATGGCAGGCAAGCTTTAACCTTGCTTTATGAATGAAATATTACAGAAATCAAGAATAGCCTGATCTTGGTTTTTCTTGATGAATAGCTTCGATTGTGATGTCAGTGTTGGCTCTATATCTAAATGGAGAACAAGAGTTTACGTGCCAAGAGCAGTATTCCAAATGTTTTCCCCTTAATGTCTTAAAATAAACTTAAAACTTAGGCAGGGCCACAGTCCTGTTGAAATTTAAGAAGATATGCTACATTTTGCCCCTAAGAAGAATTTCTCAGCTTTTATTTGGTTGCCCACGAACTGGACTCATGTTGGCTGATGCCTCATCTTGAGTTACTTAAGTTGCAAAACGCAGTTTCTAGTTGCCAGGTCATGGAGGAAAAATTGAAGCATCTTCTTTAAGAAGGGAATAAGTGTAGAAACAGTCTCTAGAAGATTTCCGTTTATCAGCAGCTTTTTGCTAGGTAAATGTCACATAACGCCTGAATGTTGAGTGGAAAATTACGTTCTTTTCTGGGAGGGACTAATAGGAGGAAGGGCTTTTTCAGCTGGTGCACAGGAGCGCACTTGCGTTCCTTTTACTAATAGGGGGTTCTTGTGGTTCTAATTCTATGTCTCCGTGTTTTCGGGTCCTCTCCGTGTTTTCGGGTCCTCTCCGTGTTTTCGGGTCCTTTTACTTTGATGTTTTTGGCCCGAAGTGAGAGCTTTCTAGCTAGTTTAGTGGATGACATGGCTGCACTTGAGCTCACTCAAGAATGGGACCTATTGAAAAAGGGTAGTTGTGTTAACTTGTTTCAGCTAAATGCAATCGGTAAATTTTGAAAAGGATAACTTAAAATCACAAGGGATGACGTATTTGTAGCGGATGTCTCTTTTTTTATGATAGAGAGTGGAGTTGAAGAAGAGGGTCCAAGTAGCTTAGTGAAAAACACCAAGCTATGTATGTAACTTTGTTATTTAGTTGTGCATCTGACCTCTATTTAGTTGCTAGGCATTTGACGAGCAACTCTTAAGACCGGGTATTATCAGTACGTCACCTTGTTTTATATTCGAATATTGAAATCCTTTCTTTTTATTTTATTTATTCCTCCACCCCCCACCCCCAAAAAAGACAGAAAATTCAACACAAGGAACTTCAAATCACATGTTTTATGTGGAAATTGCCATACAAAAACGTTCATGATGAAGAGAAAGAGCAGCTACTAAAGTTAGATGTTAACCCAATTGTTTGATATATGCCCCCCTCTAAACTCAATTGAATGTTAACCCAACGAACTGAGTTGAGATTTCTTTAGGGAAAGAGCAGCTACTAAAGTGAGATGTGGATGGTGCAAAGAAGTGAAGTAAAAATCTAGCATTAGTTCCTTTTGTTATTATTTAACTTACTCTATTTTCTATTTCAAATTAAAGGTACACTTCCTAGTTTTAGAATTCAATTGTTAAGTTGAACCTTCTTTTTTTATGAATATGATGCCTATTCTCTAAATCTTTGATTGTTTAGTTTATATTCATCTTTGTTAATTTTATTCTTCAACTCTCCCAAGTTGGCAATGTATGATTTTTCAGAAGAAAAACAACACTGAGGGAGTCAACTTGAACTCAATGCTCAAGAAACTGCAAAAAAATATTTATTTTAAGGTTTTTTAGAAGGTACTTAAAACTCTTTTGGAGAGATTGGTATATGGTCAAAAGGATCCTTTTTTTCCGTCAAGAGCACAATTTCGTCAAAGAAAATTGGAAAAATTCTCCCGCTGTTTATTTTTTCTAGATTGGTCCAGCGATTTTGACTGTTGATCAATACCATGATGAAATATGCTGTCCGTTGCATTATGCTATTGTAAAAGGCTTGAAATTGCGCCCAAGAGATTTCTGATGCTTTAGTTACATCTCATTTTTTTCAGACTTATATTGTTATATAATACTTGAATTACATGTAATTTTTGCTCACGAGTTCTTGGACCCCTCAGATGTATGCAAAGGTCATTTAGTGAGTGATGAATGGATTGTTTTTTATTCTCTTATGTTTGAATATGCAGTTAAGGACCTTTCTGATCCGTAATGGCTTGTCGATTCTTTTTAAACAAGGTGAAGCTGCGTATAAGGCCTACTACCTTAGGTTAGCTTTCTAAAAGCCTTACACTTGCACAGTTGTATATGGAAAATGATATTTTTGAGCACTACTGTATGAATTTGCAGATGATCAAGATGAAAGATCTGAAAGATTTTGTCTTCCGTCATTTGACTAACTGTTGCATTGTTTTGAAGAATACTTGTGGTTCCAACTCTTAGAGAATATTTAGAAGACTTCACCTGATTTTTTCAGCATGAATATCACTTGTTGTTGTTGTTGCTGCTGCTGCTGCTGTGTTATTTTTCAGCTAAATATTTATTCCCATCTAGGTAAAGGGAGTGTTTGCAAAAACTTCTGCATTTAGAAGAAGTGGTTTATTATAGCGTATAGAAGTAGTTGAAAATCAAAAGTTGGTAGCGTTTGAAAATAGAATTAAAAGTTGAGAATGAGAAGTTGAGAGTGTTTGGTGAAAAAGTACTTATTTATGTGTAAAATTCAAACTAGAAGCAAAAGCAGAATCTAAAGCACCTCTCTCTCTACTTTTAGATTCTGATTAAATGAAGCAGAATCAGAAGCAGAAGTTACTATATGCAAACACTAAAAACTGCTTTTTATAAGCAAAAACTGAAAAACACTTATTTTTAGTGTTTGCAAACACTCAAACTCACGTACAGGACTTAAGAA
This sequence comes from Rehmannia glutinosa, assembly GCA_016081115.2. Classification (NCBI taxonomy): domain Eukaryota; kingdom Viridiplantae; phylum Streptophyta; class Magnoliopsida; order Lamiales; family Orobanchaceae; genus Rehmannia; species Rehmannia glutinosa. The sequence goes on from CM071924.1 coordinate 2,969,073, forward strand.
CTACTTTTGTACTATAACATGCAAGTGTTTGCATCTGCTGCAGTAGTTGAACCTCTCATTGATGTCAAGAACTTCCACATCAACTTTGTGCTAGAGAAGTTCTTTTTCTTGGATTCGTTTAGGTTGAATGCATCAGTATCCCTTACGTTTTGTTTCTCTCTTGAATTCTGTCTTACACAACAGAATTGTTAAGGATTATCAGACTTTCAAAGACTAAGGATAATTATGGTCTTGTAATCAACTAGAATGGCATGCTTGAGTCTTAAAGCTCAATGTAGATTTTTGTTGTGTGCTCTTCTGATGTATCTATGATTGTTATGTGTTCAATCTAGGCAAATGCAGAAATGGAACACTTCAGCTGCAAAACAAAGAGAGCTGAGCAAGATGCTGGATGAATGGTATTTCTGGAATTCCCTTTATATTCCCTTTGAATCTATAATAAAGCATTTGATTAATATTTTTTGGCCTCTGCCAAGGGCTGTATTTATTCGTAGAAAATATGGACACAAGCAGCTGTCATCATCCACATACCTTAGCGAAGCTGAGCCATTCCTTGAACAGTATGCAAAGCGCAGTCCACAAAATCAGGTTTTGATAGGGTCTGCTGGAAGTTTGGTGAGATCTGAAGATTTCATGGCCATTATTGATGGAGGCAGAGACGAAGAGGGTGACCTTGAGCAAGAGAGAGATATAATACCTTCAAGTCCAACCCCCACGGTGAAGGAAGCCATTAGGAAGGATGAGGGACTCATTGTTTTCTTTCCGGGTAGAGATTATTCTAGTTTCCTGCACTCCTCCTGTATATTTCTGTAGGGATAATTACAAAAAACCACTTAAGGTTTGGGCTAATTACAAAAAAAACCCAAAGATTTATGAAAATTACAAAAAAACCCTTGAGGTTTAATTACATCTTACATTTTCCCCCTTCATAACTAAAAACATATCAAACCCCCCTTGATATTTATAAAAATACTACATTTACCCCCTTAAATTTAATGCATAATCAAACTTGATGGTTTTTTTTTGTAATTTTGAAACATCTCAGGGTTTTTTTGTAATTATCCCTATTTCTATATTTTCACTTCACTTCTTTGATCTGCTGAGAATGAATTAAGTAGCTGTGATCTATAAACTACTACACAGAAACAATTCCGAGCAAAGTGAATTGAAACATCACATGTACAGTAGTCCTAACGTGTCCATGGTTGGTAACTATTTAGTAAAACTAAAGAACTACATGGATATGATATACACATATTTCCCAAGAAACTGCACTTTTCGCTGTTATCTGTGTGTGTGCGTGTCATTGATCTGATGTTTGTTTTATTTTCTTTATTACGACTCTTTAATTTTCTGACCTGCACCGTTATTTGCCACTGTAGGAATACCTGGTTGTGCTAAGTCAGCACTTTGTAAAGAGATACTGAGTACCCCTGGAGCACTTGGTGATGATCGTCCAGTCCATAGTTTAATGGGTGATCTTATCAAAGGTATTGAGCTGAATTTTCATCCTCTTTTTTTTTCCTGCCTACAATTATCCGATTACGTTATTCTTGAGAATTTGTTCTTGCAAACATTGTGAACAAGTTTACTTAGCAGCCATGCAATTGCATTGAATCAACTAAGAAACTTAAAATATGAATATACGACTGAGTGGAACTTTTCACCTTCCTGTGATGTTTTCTTGTTAGGGTGGTGGTCGAGTCATATTTCTTATTTGTTAAATGTACGTCTCTGCATTGTTCAACATACTTTTCCTGATGAATATTTTTCTCTCAAGTCGTTCAGCTTAAAAGTCAATTATCTTTTGTTGAAACTTATTAGAACAATTACCCTGTTAAAATCATACAAAGTCTATGCTTGTAGTTGTATTTGATGGAATTTATTGGTTGCTTCAAAAGCATATTACTGGCAGTATAAGAGATATGGTTATGAAAAATAGATTTTGATACATAATGTCTGCTGCAGATTATTTGGCCATAGCTGTTGTTTACAGTCAAGTCAGTCTCCTGATAACCCTGCTTACTATTTTTGTCTTTAGTTATGGATCCTTGTACCGTGAGTTAGTAGTATGATTCTTTGAGGTTACTTTCCCACCACAAATTTGAATTCCAATTATTCATTACTACATTTTCTCCAAGAGATTGTCTTTTATTGTTGTGCCGTACATTCAATTTGCTTTTTCTAACATGACAGCAAAATATTGGGGGAAGGTTGCTGAAGAGCGTCGCAAGAAACCGTACTCTATTCTGCTTGCTGACAAAAATGCTCCCAATGAAGAAGTTTGGAGGCAGGTGATATATTACTCTTGTGTTCTTAAGCTCCCATAAGATATAGTGTCATGGCATCTCGGTAATATTTCTAATTTCTGAAAAGAAGGTTATTCTCCATACAAAGTTGCTCTTGTCCACTCCAAGGATGTTTGACGGTATTTAATAATAAAATAAGCATGAAAGACAGCTTAGTCTGCTGGCACTGTTTATGTTTCTGGCTTGAGAAGATACAAATATGTTGCAAGATACAAGGGGTATGCATGAATGTGTTTTCAAATCCAATTTTCCATTTTTCAACTATTCCGAAAAATGAGTTTATGTTTGTTTAAGAAATTCTCAATAGAAATAAAGTTATTTTTAGTTTTCATTTTTTTTGGAAATATTCTTTTGGAAACACAACCAAACAAATTTTCACCATAATCACGCAAATCTATGTGAAAAATATATATCAAAAATACATTCAAAAAACTATAACCAAACATATTTTCATTTCTAAATAGAAAGTCAGACAACAGACCAAACATATTCTCAATTCTCACACGAAAACCAATAAAGTTTGAAAATTCACTTTCCAACACTGGAAACTCTGGAAATTGGACTTGGAAACACATCCATACATCCCCAAGATTTTGGGTTTTTTCCATGTAACATTCTTTCCTTCACATTCCCCGTAGTCTTCTCAATCTCAGAGTTTCTTGTGGACTGTTTTTTTTAGAAGAAGTTAAAATAGAAGAACGGGGGTTTGGGGTTGGGAGGAGGTAGTCCTCCATAAGAATTTTGGTGAGCTGTCTACAATGGCTTAATTTGTCATTCATGGAAATCTCTGCAGATTGAAGACATGTGTCGCAGCACAAAGGCATCTGCAGTTCCAGTTGTACCCGACTCAGAAGGTTATTTTGCTTTTGTGGATGTTAATCATCTTTTCAGAAACTTTGCCTTTCATTTTCTCAGTTTCAACTTGCTTATCTTTTTGTCAAAACCTTCCAGATGCTTTCTCAGTGCTGTGTTGCTTAAGAACTCATTCTCTTACTGACTGAAAACGTAGTATATGTTAGAAGTCTATTTTTGTTATTAAAAGGCATCGTGCATGTAGTGACCTTCGAAACATTCTTGCTTTTATCTAGCTTCGGTTCTATGTAGCATTAGAAGCTGGAGAAATATAAATACTATTGATACTCTGTTACATAACATGGCAGGCTTGACATTTATAACTGACAAGTGTACGATGTACATCAGTGTATCTATTATCTTAGAACCCAAGTTGATTCATATGAATCTCTTTTCATTAAAATAAGGGATAATTACAAAATGTATCCCTGAGGTTTGACCTAATTACAAAAAAAAGCCAGGTAACTTTCAAAATTACAAAAAGTACCCTTGAGGTTTGATTCAGTGTTAAAATTAAGGGTTATACTGCAATGATTTTATAAATATGAAGGGGGGTTTTGAATTTTTTTTGCTTATGAAGAGGTTAAATGTTAGACAAAATAAAACCTCAGGGGTATTTTTGTAATTTCAAAAAATAGCTGGATTTTTTTGTAATTAGGTCAAACTTGAAGGGTACTTTTTGTAATTAACCCTTAAAATAAGTGTGATATTGAACATGGAAGGATGAAGTACATTTAAGTGCCACATTCGACTAGGGTCCCATTATGAGAGCTGCCACACCAGCCAAAATGATTGTTGTCCTGACTGCATAATGTTGTTGGGTGCTTTGTGATTGCTTGATAATTTCCATCACAATTTTCCTCGGAAGTCCTTGTTGAGTATATGGAGAAATCATATTTTCTTTGCTGAACTTGTTAAATATACATGATCGTGTACATCTTTCTGTTTATTTAAGTTTTCCATTTTCTTGCAACTGTGACTCATCTTTTTGCGTCTATAATTTTCCTATTTGGTTTGACGATCTACTCCTTGGGAAATGCACAGGGACTGAATCAAATCCATTTTCTCTCGATGCTCTTGCTGTTTTCATATTCCGAGTGCTTGGTCGTGTCAATCATCCGGTAATAATCAACTAAGCTACTTTCATCTTGGGGTATTTCATTACTTCAGTTCTCAGAAAAGTGAAACTAATGGTGCTGGTTTCTGTTTTTTCCTATGCATTTTCTAGGGAAATCTTGACAAGTCATCTCCAAATGCTGGATATGTGTTGTTAATGTTCTACCATCTATATGATGGCAAGGTATTGTTTGTTTAGGTATTTGTGGTAATACTCTATGTCTCTTTTAGACGATCTATTTACAATGCCATTGTCCTACAAACTCCAGAATCGCAACGAGTTTGAGGCTGAGCTAATAGAACGTTTCGGCTCACTTGTGAAGATGCCTTTATTGGAATCCAACAGGTTTGTGATATATTTATTTGATATCACTATTTGTGCAATTTTTTTTTTTTTTTGTGCAGTTCTGTACTTTAGACAAGTTTAATTTAGCTAAATGTATGATTGTTACTTTTGTTTTAAGTTTTGCTTCTCTCTTTGATGTAACTTTTGATTATTTTTAGGGATAATTATAAAAATTACCAGTGAGGTTTGGGTTAATTAAAAAAAAGTCCCGAGATTTTTGAAAATTACCTAAAAAAACTCTTGAGGTTTGATTTTGTGTTAAATTTAAGGGGGTAATTGCAATATTTTTACAAATATATGGAGGGTGTTTGAAATGTTTTTGCTTATGAAGGGGGTGAAGTTAATATAGAATCAAACTTCACGGGATTTTGTAATTTTCAAAAACTTGTGGGTTTTTTGTAATTAATCCAAACCCCAGGGGTAGTTTTGTAAATATCCCTCATTTTATGGATAAATGCACATGAACTTATGATACGAATGTTTTAACGACAATGCAAGGCTATTGTATAAGAATGAAGAATGACTCATAGCTAATATTTTCAACAGATCGTGGAACCACATGAAGATAATGGAAAGCAAAATAAACATGTGAAAATTATTGCGGAGTTTCATGTATAATACTACCCTCCCATGCTTGCTGTGATCTGTCTTTAGGGTTTATAAGTCGATTTGGGTGTTTGTGGGCCCAACTTAGATGCATGCTTGTCCTATTATCTTGTCTTTGCTGAGGACTTACGGCACTTTCTGTCTCTCTCTGCATGTGAAGATCTCCTCTACCTGAATGTGTGAGGTCTACTTTGGAGGAAGGAATAAATCTATACAAGCTTCATTCTAGAAGGCATGGAAGGTAGTAATGCTCGATTTATTTACATTTATCTTCTGGGTTTCACGTAAAAAACTGTCCATCATTGGTTCTGTTTGCAGTATGTATTTTAATGTCTTCTATTTATAACCCACATCTGAAAATATGCGAGTACTCGTCCATCATGTTAAGGGTGGGCTTTTGTCTTGTTTAAGTTGATTTAATTTGACAATGCTTCTTTAATTTTCTGGTAGATCGGAGCCCACTAAAGGCACATATGCAAAGGAGTGGGCTAAATGGGAGAAGCAATTGCGTGAGACTTTACTTGGGAATGCCGAATATCTCAATTCTATTCAGGTTAGTTTTATGGCTGTTGATAAATGGATGAGTTTTATTACGACGCAGTACCATTAGTTCTCTTCAAATCTAAGTTTTAAGTCCTATTCATAGATTACTTGGCAGAACTTGCCACTTCACAAAATATAGGAAGTTTTGCTTTTACTGCCGAAAACCCATGGCTTCAGGTTTAGAAGTTCCGCAGCAAGTTTTATGCATGCTTGTGAGGAGTGCTTAGGTTTTTTAGCACTTGCCATAATGTCAAAATGTTTTTTAGCCATTTGACTATAGCCCTTGAGTCAATTTAATTACACCAAGCTCGGTACTGTAGCTCTAACTGGACACTGTAGCTCAGTGCCTGAGCTACTGTAGCTAAGTAACTCGATATCGAGCTACAGTAAGATATACGTAACTCGATGTCGCGTAACGAGCTTTTGTGTCCAGACTTCTGCATTTTCTATTCTTTCTTCATCATAAAATTGGACAGAAAAGTTTAATATCTATAAAAAAATTGTCTAATAAATGAAATATCGAAAGAGTTTAATACCATTTTCGAGATACCCGTAAACGGGCTGCCGGAAATATTTGCCAGAGCTTTTTTTTAAAAAAATGTGAAAGAGAGAGTAAGAGGATATATAGAGAGAGAAATAAGTGAAAGAGAAAGAGAAATAGATCAAATATCAAGCAAGCATGCTAGAAGGGTATGAATGTCTTTTGTTCTACCAAAATGGCTAAAAAACATTTGTTTTCAAAAGATGGCTAGTTTTCATTTTTTCATTATAGAAGTGGTCATTGACCCATTACCACATAATATATTATAGCTGGAGGATACTTTCAATGTGATAACTAGCTACTGATCGAATAAACAATGCACATTTGCCTGGGAATTTTGTTACTGCATAATTCTATGAAAGGTTTCGTAAGAAAACCGGGAAATACTCTCTCAAATGTACCCACTCACCAACTGTAATATCAAGTTCACTATCAGCCTAGTCAATGACACGGTTATTTGTCTCAATATTTTTTTAACTTTAGTTCCTTTTCTTATCTACCTCTGCTTCCAAATAATGAGTGGAAAAAAATCCAGTTTTTGCCTTGTTACATAGTGATATGTCCTGTGCTCTGTATTTCCAGGTGCCATTTGAGTCTTCCGTCGAAAGTGTTCTCAAACAACTTAAAGCAATTGCGAAGGGAGAATATACAGCACCCAGTACTGAAAAACGCAAGTTCGGAAATATTGTCTTTGCTGCTGTCAGTCTTCCAGTTTCAGAAATCCTAGATCTCCTATGTAATGTAAGTGAATACTTACTCTCTATGCTATACTAGATGGTTGACAACCTGATGAACATAAAATGTTTCCACTAAGGTCCCTAGATTATGGGGATCCTAGTGCACGTTTCCACCCCCTTTGTCTTTATTGGCATTGTTATTTTAATCTATAGGGTAAACTACAAAACGAACTATGAGATTTAGCTGAATTACAAAACAAATCAGTTATCTTTCAAAATTACAAATACTCTCGAGTTATTACAAACACTCTGAGAGAGTGTTTGTATTTGCTCAACAGATATGACTAATTAGATGCTACCCAATTGGGTATCACCCAACTCCCTTTGTGATTTTAACATCTGTCCCATTTTGTTTTTCTTTTTAAAAAAAAAAGAAACAAATGTCCATGTCATAATTGGACACGTGTTAAAATCACAAAGGAGTTGGATGATAGCCAATTGTGTAGCATCTAATTAACCTCAAATATCCACCTCAACATGTGCAATTTGTAACACAGAAGCAAAAATCAATGGGGTATTTATAATTTTGAAAGATAATTGGCCCCTTTTTCTTTTTCTAATTAGACTGAACCATAAGGGTATTTTGTAACTAACCCTAAATTATATATCTTGTCTTCTATTCCATTTTAGTATCTAGAGTAGGGGTGGCCACGGTTCCAAAACCGCCAGTTCCGGTTACTCATTTCGGAGAAACTGGAACCGTTTGTTTATCTTTTGATAATTTTTTGATTTTTTTAAAATGGTTTATCAATTTCAGTTACAAAAAGACTTGAATTTAATATTCAATTAAGTTTTGTACTTAATATTAATAAGATTAAATTGTCTGTATATACTATTAGAGTATAGAAGAAATAAGGAATTAAAGTTCACGTAGTTCGCTTACAACATGTGATTTAAAACGTGCCCCATGTACTAACGAATATAAAACATTATAATAAATATTTAACATTTTTCTTGCATATTTTTACCAAAAAAAAATAAAAGAACATTGGTTTTGGCGTTGAAACCGGTGGTTTTTGAGACCAAGGAACCGGAACCAGAATCGATCTACACGGTTCGGTTCGGTTTCGAAACCGTTGACCAGTCAACGGTTCCCGGAACCGTTGAGCACAATTTCGGTTCCATTTGGCCACCCCTAATCTAGAGAGTAGCTTTAGATTTTGCAGACTGAATTAATTTTTGAAATATTGTGACTTGAAACAGTTAGGTGAAAAGGATCCTAGAGTTGAAGGTTTCCTTAAGGACAAGAATTTGAAAAGCAGCTTCACAAAGGCCCATTTGACGCTTGCTCATAAGAGAAGTCATGGTGTCACTGCTGTAGCCAGTTACGGTCCATATGTCCACCAAAACGTGCCTGTTGATATGGTTGCGCTATTATTCTCGGACAAATTGGCCGCATTTGAAGCTGAGCCAGGGGTGGTCGATGGCGAAAAACTAAGTTCGAGAAACGAATGGCCGCATGTTACGTTATGGACTGCCCAAGGAGTTGCAGCTAAAGAAGCAAATATGTTGCCTAATTTACTTGCAGAAGGGAAGGCTATCCGTGTCGAGCTCAATCCACCTATCACGATAACAGGAGTTTTGGAATTCTTCTGATTGCTGTTGTTTTCGTGTTGGTTGTACCTGTTGTTCTAAAAATCTCCGCCTAGTTCCGATTAGTCCCCACCTAGGCGCTAGACCCTCTTGTTCGTGTGCGTTATTCTTCCGATTAGGGCCTACCTAACCTTGCCCAGACTCCGCCTAACTCCACCTAGGCGGTAGGTCCTAGTCTGCCGCCCGACTAGGGCCTAGCTCTTTTTAGAATATTGCTACAAGTAGAGAGAACAGTTTTGTAGCATAGGATCTCAAGCAACAGCCAATCTGTCTGAAACCAGAATAAAGTTTTGGGTGAATATTATTATGCCTTCGCAGGGGCTATGTTAAATGGAAAAGTTTTTTTTTTACTTTTTTTAATGATTCCCTTAATAATGAGAAATAATTATTAATTTTTTATGTATTTAACAAAACGTAAAATTAGAGATATATTGAAATGTCATTTCGTGATCAGTGGAATATTTATTAGTGTAATGTATTATCTAACATACAAGCTTGAAAGAACTATATTAATTAATCATTAAATTTGTCGTCAAAAAATAATCATAAACTTCGAAATAAAATAAAGCTTTAAATGATTTTAATATTAAGTATTAATAACTTAGGTTGAGAAATATTTATAATATGAATATGGTTATATAATTTTAGAACATTTTGAAGGGATTTACTTTGGACATTTTAAGAGTACACAAGAAGGGTAAATGAGTAAAATGACATAATTTAGAGTATAATGGGACAAAATAGTGACACCCAAGAAGAGTTTAAGGCGGCAATGCATAATTACCTAAAATTTTATTTCCTGATTTCATGTGGTTTTCTAGTTTCTACTAATTAGAAAGAATTGGTCTCTTGTCAGACGGTCTGACGGATCTAATCTGTCAGATGGAGCCCATACTCATCCCACCCCCTCTTTCCCAAATTACCCCTGCCCAAATTTCGTAGGCCCTACCAACTCTCTTTCCCTCCTCCCTGCTGCCACAATCTTCTCACTATCCACGCTCTGCATCATTTGCTGAGAAAATCAAAGGCAGTCCTATTCCATTTCAACTTCACCCTCCCCATAAAATTTGTTCCTCGTTTTGCCCTGGACAAGATTTACTGCACCCCATTAATTGCACCCCACTGCAACATTAAAATTTTTTAAGTTCACAATTGGATTCATAGTTAGTTGAGTCCCAATTTAAGTTCTCTCTTGATTATTCATCAATGTCGAAATGACGTTGAAGACTCACATTGTAATTAGTACTGAATGTCCATTATGAAAATACTATTATGCTGCATTTATGAAAATTGAGGCTTAAAATAATGGTGCTGGTTGATTCTCAAATGTTTATAATATTTCAACATTTATCTTGTTTTACATTTGGTGTAAACTAATTCAGCCATTATTCTTCGAAAGGACTGTTAATACCTTTTAGAAGGACGACTAATACTTTTCAGAAGGACTGTTAATACATTTCGGGAGAAAAAATGAATTATATTTAGAGAAACTACTAAAGTACTCTCCAAGGAACTACTAATACTTTTTCGAGGAACTACTAATACTTTTTTGAGGGACTGCTAATACATTTCGGGAGTATACTCAGGAGAAATACTAAAATACTCTTCAGGAACTAATAATACATTTCGGAAGAATCGATAATACTTTTTAGAATGACGACTAATACTTTTCAGAAGGACTGTTAATACATTTCGGGAGAAAATTTTAATTGTATTCAGGAAAACTACTAAAATACTCTCCAGAGAACTACTAATACTTTTTCGAAAAACTACTAATACTTTTTTGTGGGACTGCTAATACATTTCGGGAGTATACTCGGAGAAATACTAAAATACTCTTCAGGAACTACTAATACATTTCGGAAAGAATCGCTAATACTTTTTAGAATGACGGCTAATACTTTTCGAATGATCAAGTAATACTTGGTCCTGAAAACTACTAAAATATCACTACTAATATTACAGGAATGCCACCGGGTCCGTGGATCAGTCCATCTAACAGGTCAGACCCGTTAGACGGTCTGACAGGAGTTTTTGTGAATTAGAAAATTTAATTCACACATGATACATGCATCATTCAAAATTGGGATAATTACAAAAACACCCCTAAGGTTTGGTTGATTACAAAAAAAAAAACCAGACATGTTTCAAAATTAAAAAAAAAAACCTTCAGATTTATTTTTGTCTTAATTTTAGGGGGTAACAATGTCATGGGTTTTTTTAAATATTTTCGAAAATCACCGAGAAAAATATAAGACCAAATCAAACCTCAAGGAGTTTATTGTAATTTTCAAAGAACTCTGAGTATTTTTGTAATTAGCTCGAACCTTAGGGGTGTTTTTGTAAATCCCTTCAAAATTTCGATCTTGGCCTGAACCAGTTCGAATAGTCAAACAGGTATACCCTCATTCATTGACAATCAAGACAGAATTTTTAATCCAACAAAGAACCAACCATAGAATCATTTCAGAAACACATCATAGATGTAGCAAAACTAACATGTTTTTTCATTAACACGCTTATCACTACAAGTTTGCAATATAAATTGTAAGTTACTCGCAACGAATGTCTAAAAGAAATGCTCTTACATTTTAATCTAACATTGAATACATCTCATATATTTAAGGAAACCTCCACTCAAGATTTGAAAGGAAAAAAAAAAACAAAAAACAAAAAGGAAATTATACGGTTTCGATGAAGTTGTGTTATCAAGGTAAGGAGCTCCAGCATCGAACCCAATCGGTTAAAGTAGAAACGTTCCTATTTATATCATCGATGCAATCACTTCTTAGCGCCATCACAATATCTTCTGAATAACTCTCTTTGGCCTCCTCTAATAAAACCTGAAAGATCTCACATTCGATATTGTTTGAGAGCTTTCGCCCAGCATAACCCCTGCCACACAGGATCGGACCAAGTATGGAAAATTAGCACACAATTAGAATTATAAAACAAGCAGAAGTGTAAAAATCATCATCATCAACTGCACCTTATCCCACTATGTGGGGTCGGTGGTGTGAAGTGTAAAAATACGGAGAAAAAAAATCTCAGGCAGTAAGGAACAGTATCACCTCTTAGTTAGCCGATCATACAACACGGAATTATCAGTTTGAAGAACCACTACTCGATCGAACCAACGTTCAGGAAAGAAGTCACAACCATGGTGATCGACAATGTTTCCACCTTCTTCCATCAAGTCCTCAAGCTCATCACATACCTGCCAAAATACCATTGCATAATGAATTTGAGCTGTGTAAAACTTATCATTCATGGAACAAACACTACTATTATGTCTCAACTGCCCCGAAAATAGTTCAAAGACTACAGAAAAATTACCAAAAAATTTTTGAACCATAACCCAGCTCATTAAACACCAACTATATTAGTCAAAATGCGAATGGAAAAGATAAATTACAAAGCTCCTTGATGTAGTAGCGCTATTGCTCAGATAACAAATAGGGGGATCCCATGCAGTGGCGGACGTCGGGGTCGGGGGAGGATGGGGACAAGGGTGGCTGCTGCCCCAAAAAACTTTGATAAAAACTTCAAGTAGTTGTGTTTTACAATATAAAAAACTATTAATTATGATTAGTAATGAAATTTTTTTCTCATCGTTTAAATTTATGAACTCGGTCCACCCCCCCCCCCACACAAAGCCGAAATCCTACGTCCACCATTGATCCCATGTTCACAAAATCATAAATGAAGTGTGAATAAAATAATTTCACCATCCAAATTTGATGCATATAGGAAACAAGGACAAAAATTTGACTCAATTGACAAGTGGGATAGTTTCTACAACTTTTCTATTCTTCATACACTTACATGTTGGGGGACTAGACAGTCTGGCAAACTCTGTGAATTAAGGCCTCCAATTTGAAAAGAGAAGATGTGCATTCAGCTCTTAGATGATTATACTAATGTTTTAAACTTTTAAGTTTAAACTGCACGGCTCATCTCCATGCCGTGAAACGCAACCCCAATCCTGGAATTATCTGGGCATTTATATACATTTCCTAGTTTGAAAAGCTTCAACCGATTACTCTTAAAACTATTCCACTCAAAATGCATTCATTATCAGCTCAAATCAACTGAATCACAAAAACTCACAAATTAAACAAATGTCTGTCGAAATCATATAATTTCTCCAGAAACTCATCAATTCAATCACATCCCATCCCTTTTCCATTCATCACACACAAACACATGCAGAGGTAAAACAAAAAAAAGAAAAACTTACGAGGTCTTCGTTGATGATATAACAGTCGAACTCCTCGTCCCAGCCATCGTGGAGATTCTTCTCCTTAACTAAATCACCGATGTTGATATGCCGGAGATTGGTCGCCTCCGCCAGAGCCGCAGACGTCGTCGTTTTACCTGTCCCCGGCGTCCCCGTTATCAGAATGTTGGGTCTCTCTCTTTTCTTCCTTCCGCCGCCATTCTGCGCCATTTCCAAGCTCGCCGCTCTTCTTCCCTATGTTTGAGCTTCCGACTGAGAATTTTTGCTGTGAATATTCTTGAGATACAGAGAGCGGTTCAGTAGGGTTTGCAACGAAGTGAATTTGAGAAATTGGGGTTTTTCGCCTTTCAATTGTTCGCGTGTTTATGTGAGAGCGCGTTGAGTAGCGACTTCACCTCTCTATATTTATTATGTATGCAAGGGTGATAATCCGTGTTCGTTTGTATTTTCGTTTTATCTATCGTATTTGATCAAAAATATAATAATTATTATTATAATTTTAATTTAATTTATAATTTTTTATTTTCGTGTCGTGTATTTTTCTTTATGATTTGTGTTTGTAATTTGTGTCGTGTTTGTACTTTGTATTATGTTCATGTCATGTCATTTATTATCAGTCCTCGAAGGGTGATAATTCGTGTTCGTTTTGGCAGTTAAGATCAAAAATAGCCATCAACATGTTCGATAAATTCAGGCCCGAATTTAACTCAATAATAAGCGAGTCAAACTCAAATACTCAAAAGCTCGGTTCGTGAGCAATTTTCTAATTTATAAAAAGCAAAAAAAAAATATTTGTGCAGGAAACGGCTTCTTAGGTGCAAATTTTTCTAAAAATCGGCTATGGAATAGCCTTTTTTGTTTAAAAAATTAAGCTATTTTTTTTTATTTAATTGTGTAACAATGAATTTTTTTTTGTTATATTCTGTTAAAAAGGCCAAGTGTGTCTATATATATTATATATAATCTAGCTCATTTTTTTATCCAATAAGTTGATTTAAATTCAAATCAGCAAAATAAAATTTTAATTATAACTTTTTGGTACTTTATAACATTCACTCAATAATGTTAATTCTACAGATTACCAATGCCTTTTCTCATATTTTAAATAAATAAATGGGTTAATTACAAAAAGTTCCCTTGAGATTACAAAAAGAACCAGCTAACTTTTGAAATTACAAAAAATACCCCCAAAATTTTATTTTGTCTAACATTTATTTTAATCCTTTCATAAGCAAAGAAATTTCAAAACCTTTTCATATTTATAAAATCATTGCAGTTTACCCCTTAATTTTAACACTAAATCAAACATCAGGGGTACCTTTTTATTTTTGAAAGTTAACTGGGTTTTTTTGTAATTAGATCAAACCACAGGATACTTTTTGTAATCATCCCTCAATAAATAAAAAAACCTCATGCCTTGACAGAACCATAATTTGAGAGTGCTGTTTATAATATTCAGACTCGTTCTGCAAAATACAGAATTTTCCACACGTCCTACATAAAAAGAAAACACACGCATACACAAAACAAAAACAAAATAAAACAAAACTCAAGGAACAAAAAAAGAAAAGAAAAAAACAATGACAACAAAATAAGACATACTTGTGACTAGTGAGTGTGTAAAAGAAACGAATCTTTTTTACTGGATTCGATATTCAAACTCGTATATTAACATTCGAATTCGAAAAAATAGAATATGAATCCAAATAAGAATCATTTTACAACAAATAACAACACAATCATTATTTACAACAACAATACTAATAAATAATGAAACTGGGGCGGCTCCGTATTGGCGCAGCCCCAATAGAATCACACAGAGAAGCTTCAATAAAACTTACTGCTTCTCTGAATAAAAACTAAGTACCAAGAAGAGCCGGTTTACTTCTGAGGCAACTCAGGAGAAACGACGTCTTCATTCCGTTTTGCTTGGCGAACTGTTCGGGTTAGGGTTTACAGGGCACACGGAGGCAAACTTACAAAACCTGCATTTCCAGCGCTCGTCCGTTGGAGGGTAAGTCGCTTTTCGCTTCCCCAGCCAAAACTCAAGACAAGACTTAATTTGATCCTTAACCCAGTCAGGCTCATAAGCAAACTCATCTTCACCTAGTAAGGAATTATCTTCCTGTAATTCATATCTGTACCCGAAAAGAACAATGTCATTAATAGTGGTAATGCAAGTAAACTTAGAAATGAAATAAAGATTCTACAAATATTCAAGAAAAAACATGCAAAGATCTTGTGTCTTGAACAAGAGAATTGTAAGGATAATTAAAAGATAATACCCTAATCAAATAATAATAATAAGGGATAATTACAAAAACACCCCAAGGTTTGGACTAATTACAAAAAATCTATAGATGTTTTAAAATTACAAAAAAACCCATCATGTTTGATTCTGCTTTAAATTTAAGGGGGTAATTGTAATATTTCCACAAATATCAGCAGGGTTTTTATCAGGGGGTTCTTGAAACCTTTTTTGCTTCTGAAGGGGAAAGATGTAAGTGAAATCAAATCTTAAAGGAGTTTTCTCCCATTTTCAAAAATATTTGGGTTTTTTTGTAATTAGCCCGAACCTCGGAGGTTTTTATGTAATTATCCCTAATAATAATAAATAAATATGTTTAAAATTTATAAATGGCCCCTTGACATATGTACCAAATTTATAAATTCCACCTGAGGGTAATTTCTAAACCAATTATAAACCTCAAGGGGTATTTTTAATTTTAAATGGTAAATAACTAGGCTAAACCTCAAGTGGAGTTTTTGTAATTATCCTTAATTGTAAATGCAAACTAATAATAATGAGTCAATGACTACCTCACACTTGTTCTATTTCTTTCCTGAAAACTGGCATTATTGCTACTTTAGGTTGTTCTATCTAGATGTGGCTTCAAAAGGTAGCCCTTAAAAACTGGACGACAGACAAGGCACGGACCAAATTAGCTCAGGCAAGTTCTCATTTTGGAAACAGACAGAATACATCTTGGGATAAGAATATTGAACCAAGCCTGTGAAAATTGCAGAATGTCAATGAACTCCAAACCTACTTCAAGTTCCAGTTCAAACTCACCTCAACAGAAGCCGATCATGAGCCGGAGCCAGCAAACAACAACTATTTCCAAAATACCTTATCACATCGTTCAGAGTCTGCAAGAGTACCAAACAAATATTAAATTAAAGCAAGCAACACCATAAAGTGCGCAAATTTTTCTTATCAGCTTTCTTTTTTACATTTTGTTTTTCACAAAATAAGATTTTACTTTAACCAATGGAACAAGTGCTAGGCAAATTTGCATTATGAGCCACAAAAAAAAAAAAAAAATAAATGCGTTTAACCCTCTCTTTCCCTCCCTCCACTCCACACATGAGAACTTGAACGTCTCAAATGGGAAATCTCGGTAATCCTTTTTGAAGATAAGATCAGGAAATTCATTTAAAAAAATGATAATAAGAACAATTTTCAAGGTTAACATACTAGACTTCATTTTGAGAAATATGTTTATTAGCCAGGATAAACTACTGTTCAAGTCTTCAAGACACATCACAAATGATGTTCTTATCCGTATGGCGAGTCAGATCAAACATGTGTTACTAAAAAGACAACTTGCAGGTCTACTGGAACGTAATTGTAAGCTTATGCTACAAAATGACTTGTTTCTTTCCACCCATCAAGTATCTCCATGCAAAACTATTACATTGAAAGCCATAATCAGATAGAAATTTTTTACCTCTGAAGGGAAACCTGATTTTGCCGTATTCTCTCTGATTTCAGGGGATAAAATATGATTGGGATTCAATGAAAAGAAATCAAAAAACTTTTGCGAAGGAAATTTGTCAGCTACTAGACTGTCCCACATATACTTGTAGCACATCAATTGAAGCCTGCCAAAACAGATTTTGACTAAATGACTTAGAAGGGGGCAAAAAGAAAAAAGTAAGTCGCTTCACCAATTGTAATGAAAAACCTTATACCTTCCGTTTCTCCTTTGTGGTTCACCTGGAAGCTTTGCTTGAACACGAGTTTTTGTGTCAACTAAAATTGGGAATCTTTTGGACTCAGATACAGGCATTCGGATTTCATCAATTATTCCCACCATCCATACACCTTCCACAAAGCCCATTCTGAAGACACATTAATTGAATCCATAATATTATCAGATAAATGACTCGCATTCCCCTGATGTAAACAACAAAGTGCAAATATGAAAGGTCAACACAGTTGTGACATGGACAAGTCATGCACACAAAATAGATGGTATAACTAACTGGAATTCAGCTAAAAATTGCAAAAGATTCCACAACAATCTTCAATCTGGATTCACAGTTTAATTAATTAATATATCATTACTAACACACACTGCACATGAAAGAACTAATAGCAGAAAAGTTATATCAAATGCATGTCATCAATAATAACACTTTGCTAGGGTTAGATTGAAGAGCAAGTTATTGTCTTAACAGTTTTCTCAACCCATTGTGCAAAAGTGCAGCTATCCTTCTATTTGACACGCAGTAAAGACATTTCTCTTGATTTTTCTTCACGAATGTAGCCAGCGTTTAGTAAAGCTCTTTGCTTATTTAAAACTATACTCTTTTGCAGGCTCTGCTGAAATTGATTCAAACATGACCATATGAAGCCACATATCCACATTCCCATCTTAAAACTGTTGTCCAACTATGGAACATTAAGTTTTAGCGGTAGGATCTCAAATGTAGCAAATTTCTGGACATGAGTCCATGCTCCATGCAATCAGGTATCAAATCATTAACATTCAACGACTTGATTTAAGTAATAACAACTCAATTATATAGTTATATAAGCAAATTATTAGTTACAGCATACAACAAACTTACAAAGGTAACTCGCGTGTTAATCCATCAAATAATAGTTGATTTGCACCAACAATAAAATTTATAAACTTCAGTGCCCACACATCTTCAGCTGATTGAGCATGAACTTTTACCCTTTTGATTACCTGTCCACATTTATAAGAAAGTGATAAATCCTAATAATCTTATTAATTATCTACCTGTACTTAAATATAACTGTCAAAGGCATATCAAGGGCCCCAAATGTAAATCGAGGAGGAGCAACATACAATAACGAATAACCAGGCAACAAGTTACAAATAAAAATGATGTCAAATAATCACCTAAATATATTTTCCTACTAAAATACCAACATGCAATTTACATTGTCTACGTCATGCAATAATGCGAAACAGCATGACATCAGAAATGCAATTTACACTGTTTACGTCATGCAATAACGCGAAACAGCAAGACATCAGAAATTCAGTTCTTATCACCTTTCTAATACCAACAATAACTAACTTCATATGGGATCTACCCATGTACTCCATAATATAACACGAACTACCACACATCCACACAACATTTTCCCAGCAAGAAAAAGAAATATTAGAATGCATGCTCTTTACTTCCTGAATAAAAACAAATCATTTGAAAAGCCATGAGAAAGTGGTGTATCATGTACTCCATAATATAACACGAACTACCACACATAACATTTTCCCAGCAAGAAAAAGAAACATTAGAATGCATGCTCTTTACTTCCTGAATAAAAAGAAATCATTTGAAAAGCCATGAGAAAGTGGTTGTATGTTCAATCGAAGTGACACAAATTCAAAAAAAAAAAAGAAGAAAATGTACCTCTTCTTCAAGTACTACATGGCGTGCACTACCTGCTTTCATAGCTTTCGTCTTTTTGGGTTTTCCACGGAGTAGAATAAACTCCATTTGTTTTTCACACCATTCCTAAATTATAACAAAAACAGAGGATATAAATTTCAGAAAACGACAAATATTCAAAAATAACAGAACTTCATTAAGAACAGTTCGTGTACTGAATTCAACAAAGAGAAAATGGAAATTCATTTCCATGTCCATAAAGAATATTGAAGTCAATTGACAATTCTTTAACAAGACTATAACAAAAAATAACTAGCTAAAAAAGTTTATGTCAACCAATAGTTTTCACAAGACAGCTGCACGGATATTATTCATCTATCCATCTAAGCTAGAGGACATGTATATATCAATTCACATACATACCCATTATGGTATCAACAATCGAAACAAGACAGTCTTACAATTTACAAAAGCCAAATATGAAACTGAAATAACCAAAAAGAAAATGACGTGTCTCAATCCAGAAGATGAGTCCACAAGACCTGCACTAGTGAAATTCAGAGTCACATAATGAGTTCACAAAACCAACTAAAAATACGTAATTGATAAATGTGAGAGATAAAGTCACTTTTGACTTTTGTGCCATGAAGGATATTTCCACAATGTTGCCAACCATTGTGGAAAATGAGGAAAATTGGCAACATGCTTGTTTTGAAAACAAGCACCGAAAGTTGCCGGGCAATATTTTATTATTGATGTGTTGAATTATTTGGCATTCATTTGCCTATAAATATGCTTCTTTAGGCAGATGAGAAAATCATCCCAAGCAAAATCAGAGTTTAATTTTCTTAATTTGCTAAGTATATTCCTCGTTTAATAGTGCGTGAATAGTGGTATCAGAGCCATTGGTTTAGGAGTTACTGTTCACAGGTTACTATTCACGCACTATTAAACAAGGAATATACTTAGCAAATTCAGAGAATTAAACTCTGATTTTGCTTGGGATGATTTTCTCATCTGCCTGAAGAAGCATATTTATAAGCAAATGAATGCCAAATAATTCAACACATCAATATTAAAATATTGCCCGACAACTTTTGATGCTTGTTTTCAAAACAAGTATGCTGCCAATTTTCCTCATTTTCCATAATGGTTGGCAACATTGTGGAAATATCCTTCATGACACAAAAGTCAAAAGTGACTTTATCTCTCACATTCTCCCACTTAAAGTTACTTTTGTAATCCTTTCATCCTTCTCTACACTTACCACTCATGCTGCTTACGTTTCTGCTAGGCCACACGAGGATCTACACCATTCAAACTTGCCAGTGTTGATTGGTTTGGTCATGCAATCTGCTAGGTTCTCATCGGTATGAATCGGTATATCCACACTTCCATTTTCTACTACTTCTCGAACAAAGTGATACTGAACTCCTATGTGCTTTGTCCTCGAATGTAAAGGTGCTGATTCTTTGCAATATGCAAAGCACTGATCACACAAAAACAACAATATTTTCTTGTTTGTGCCCAAGTTCCTCCAATAACCTTTGAATCCAAACTGCTTCCTTGCAAGCTTGTGTAGCTGCCATATATTCTGCTTCAGTTGTAGATAGAGCTACAACAGTCTGCAGTTTTGAAACCCAACTTACAGCTCCTCCTGCAAGTGTAAACACATAGCCCGTAGTGGATTTTCTTTTATCAAGATCACCTGCAAATCCGAATCAACATAACCCCTGACAGTAAAATTCGATCCTCCATAACATAATGCAACATCCGAGGTTCCACTCATATATCTCAGAACCCTCTTCAATGTATCCCAATGCTCTCTACCAGGATTCACCATGTATCGACTGACTGCTCCCACTGCTTGTGCAATGTCTGGTCTTGTACATATCATAGCGAACATTGACTCCCATCGCCGATGCATACGGATTTCTGCAGACATCTCCATCCTCTCTGTTTCATTGCTAGGACACATACATGAGGATAACTTGAAATTAATAGGAAGAGGGGTAGAAACCGCTTACAATCTTGCATGTTGAAGCGTCGCAAGATTTTCCTGAAATAGTTCTTCTGAGAAAGCCAGATCTTCCTATTTTATCTTTCTCGGTGAATCTGCATCCCTAGAATCTTGTTTGTTGTTCTCAAGTCCTTCATGTCAAACTCCCTAGCCAATTGTGCCTTCATTTCTTGGATTCGATCTTTATCAGGCTCGCCACCAACATATCATCCACATACAACAAAGAAAATAATAAAATCATTATCATCAAACCTTTTGAGTGCGCAATGGTCCAACTAAGTCTGTTGTATTCAAGAGCTCGTTATGAAGGAATCAAATCTCTTGTACCAACACCTCGGCGCTGTTTGAGACCGTCAGAGATTTGTTCAACCCGCAAACCAAGTTTTCTTTGCTGTTTAAAAAACCTTCGTTGAAGCATATAAATTTCTTCCTCAAGCTCTCCATGAAGAAATGCAAGAAAAATCGCTTCCACTCATTGTACATTAAAATAGCACACGCCGCGAACTACCCTCACCGTCCGCGAGTCGAACCACCGGAGAAAATATCTCATTGAAATCGCACTTCCCTCTTTCTCGAGCATATCCTTTACCACCAATCTTGTACGATCTCGCTCTTACTTGATCGTTGTTATCCCACTGATCTTGTAGACCCATTTATTACCAATGGCTTTTCTACCATATGGTAACGGTACAAGTTTCCAAGTTTGATTCTTATGAAGAGCTTCAATTTCTTCATGCATTGTTGTCATCTATCGAGACGATCCGAGCTTTTTGTAGCTTCATGGAAAGTTGATGGCTCCCCATCCTCCGTTAAAAGACAGTATGCAACATTGCTCTCCATAACATACCCCGATTGCCAAGCTGGCGACTTTCTCTCACGATTTGAACGACATACTTCTTGAACATCAGACTCAACTTATTCTTGTACCTCGTGCTGCTGCACGCTTTAAGATTTCTGGATCTTCATTTTGTTGATTATTTTCCACTAAAGATCGTAGTAGTCTCCCCGGTTCTCTTTTAATGTGTTATATCTCCCTTGTCTTTCAGTTTATCTTCCGCAAATATCACATCTCTCGCGATGACAACCTTGTGGGTAGTGGGATCCCACAGCGATACCCCTCGACTCAAGATACCCCAAGAAGATACATTTTTCGACTTTGGGTCCAACTTCCTTCTTTGGTAATTGTACATCACATACACTTGACTTCCAAATGTATGTAGCGAGAATAATCAGCAGATTTACCACCCACATCTCCATGGGCGTTTTCGATCAATCGCGGTTGATGGTGACCGATTGATCACATAACAAGCGGTTTTGACCGCTTCTACCTGCAATGTCTTGGGTAGACTTGCGCTTCTCAACATTGCTTCTTGTCCTTTCTAACAAGTTTCTTCTCATTCGCTACGCCACTCCATTTTGTTGAGGTGTATGCCACCGCGAATTGTCTTTTGATGCCTTCTTGTTGACGTAAGGACTCAAATTCATCACTCAGATATTCTCCTCCATTATCGCCCCCGATCTTTTTCCCAGTTCAAGTTCTATTTGAGCTTTGTAAACTTTGAAGATCGAAAATACATCGGCCTTCCTTTTGATAGATACACACAACATCTCCTGAGTAATCATCGTCAGAAAAAGATACAAAGTATCTCGCCCCTCCTAGGGATGATAGTGGTGCTTGCAAACATCGAGTGAATCAACTATAAGATGCCCTTACTCTTAAATGTTGATCTCGCGAACTTTAATTTGTGTTGCTTACTTGTAACACAATGCTCACAAAATGGTAAAGATACCTTTGTAAGACACTGTAGTAAGCTTCATTCGAGAGAATCTTCAACCCTTGTTCCGACATATGGCCAAGTTTGTGATGCCACATTATCGTTGATTCTTCCACTGAACCTGCAACTACAACATAAGCTTCTCCTTCTTGCATCGTCTTTCCTTTAAGCATATACAAATTTGCAGCGAGTTTCTCCGCCTTCATTACTACAATTGCTCCTTTCACGATCTTCATGATACCTCCCTCGATACGAGTCTTACAACCAATATCATCTAATTGTCCCAAGGACAAAAGATTCTTCCGTAGGCCCTTCACATGTCGTACCTCCTCAATGGTGCGAACTGTACCATCAAACATTTTTATTTTGATAGTGCCAATACGAGCGATATCCAAGGCATGATCATACCCCATAAATACAGATCCTCCAGAGATTCGTTCATATTTGTGAAACTATTCCCCTCGGGAGGTCATGTGCCAGGTTGCTCCTGAGTCTAAAAGCCAGACATCAGAAAATAGTTTTCTCGCCGCGGCGTTGTTATTGCTTCGCCGTATAAAACTTCTCCATTTTCGTAGGTCTTGCAATATTCCTCGAAAGATTTGATGACTCGGGTCCCCACTCTTCTTACTCCAACAACCCTTCTCGTGCCCTCTTTTGCCACAATTGTAGCATTTGATGTTCTTTTTACTCCTGCAGACTTTGATCTACCATGATTTTGACTCCCACCGGAGCCACGTTACGGGATCTTCCTCTCACCACCGCCAAAGCTTCTCGCTTCTCGCGAACTTGCTTGTCTGCCTCTTTGTTTTTGTGCGTGCTCTCCTCTTCTAAGATAGCGGCCGCAATTTCATCAAGACCGGATAGTCCGAAAGGAAGTTGTTCGTCAGTTGATGATGAGTTGATCGCATTTAATCTGTAAACTTTGAAATAAAAGTTCCGCAGACGCTCAATAACTTCTATTTTGTAACTCATTGAGGTGAGTTGCGAAAATAAAGTATTCAAGGTGTTGATATGGTCAGTCACCGAAGTGGTTTCCGCCATACGAAGAGTATGCAATTTTCTTTTTAAGAAAATTTTATTGTGAAGTGATTTGGCCTCGTACAATTTTGTCAGAGTATCCATATCTCTTTTGCCGTCTTCTTCTCCACCACACTGGATAATACTCCATCGGCTAGTCTTTAAGTGCGGATCGAAGAATTGCATTGCCCTCCATCTCGTTCCACTTGGCATCGTCTGTGATATCTGCGGGCCTGTCTCCAATTGCCGCCAAGCAATTGTCTTTCCGCAAAATTGCCTTAATCTTCATTCTCACAATGAGAAATTATTCCCATTGAACTTCTCGACATCGAACTTTGTCGTCATTTTGTTTACACCCAATTTTGATTTTCACTTACCCGTGGTTTTTACCTCAAATTTATTTGGGGTTTTCCACGTAAAATATTCGTGTCATTTTACCTTTATTTTTATCACATCACTATTGTCATGGCTTTGTTCCGGTCCGTAATTTCCTAACAATAAAAAGTAATATATCAAAAATAAAGTACAACAAGAATTGCTAATATTGACTCAGTATCCAATACTCTGTTTTCTCAACTTCAAAACGCGAAGTATTAATAGAAACATAAGTATTATAAGCAAATCCCAGGTCCGATGAATCAGAAGAAGTTCCAATCTCATAATATTTGAATTTTCCACAACAATCTCAAAGTTAATATTCTAGCAATTAAACGAATTAAAAAGGTTAACGAAAATCTACAAGCAGAAAGGAAAAGTCACAGTACAGTGCCAGTAATGTCGGTGACGGATAGACCTCTTCCCCTCCGGAATTGATGAAGGAAAGGCTTGAATACACGGTGCTTCTTATTCTTCTGGGGACTGCCCGGTCCAACAACCCGACCCGAATCCTCGATATCAGGCGACCCGGTCGCCGTGCAAGCAGATATCCCGCGCTTGGACAAGAGAGTAATCGAACGGATTGACCTTGAATTCCGGTGGAACTGAGTAGCAGGCAGGGCGGCGGCGGCGGAGAAGGCGGCTTCGATGAGTGCCATTTCCTCTTCGGCGATGATCTCAATAGGTATTTTGGGGATTTTGTCATCGGGATTAAGGGTGGGAGAAGAAGGGGATGGTGTGGGTGAGCGAGTCATGGTGAGGGAGAGTCGGCGACGGGTTATGGGCGGAAATGACCGTTGGAATAGCCGCCTCTGATGGCGGAGGGAGAAGTCATACCATGTGAGAGGGTCCAGTGGGGACAAGAAAGTAGAAACGTGTTTAAGAAGGAAAGATAAAAAGTTTTGAGTTTTTAACGGTCTGATTTTTTTTGGGCCATTTTTTTATCTACACACATCCAATCGAGTTATCCCCTATACGCCTTCGCCTGTAGGCGTCATAATAATAAGAATGAGACTAATCATCTGCCGAGGTGGGCCTTACCCCAAACCCACAGTCAACGGTAGTCAGGGGGATTCGATCCCGGGACCTCTAACCCACTAAGAGGGTGTTTGGTTAAACTTATAAGCTCTTAAAAATAGCTTATAAGATGTTTAAGAGCTTATAAGCTCTTAAAATGTGTTTGATAATTTTTTTTCAAAAGAGCTTATAAGCTCTAAAAAAAACTGTCAGAGAGCTTATAAGCTCCTAAAAAAAAGTACCTCCACCCCAACTTTTTTTAAAAGAGCTTATAAGCTCCTTATTTTAATCATTCAAAAGACAAAATATACTTAATAATTTTATAAGATATAAAAACAGCTTATAAGCTCAATTATCTTATTTTATCCAAACACTCTGAACCTTATTTTTAAAATAAGATCTAACATCTCATAAGCTCCTAAAACAACTTATCAGATGTAAGAACTTATAAAATGTTTTAAATAAGCTTAACCAAACACCCTCTAAATGGGGCGCTCGCCACCAATACTGTTACTGTAAGAAAGATATGTAAAAGTTGTGAGTATTAACGGGCTGATTTTTTGGGCCATTTCGGTTTCCAAATATTGTTAATATGGTGACTATTGACTTTGGGCTGTCTTCGCCCTTCTTTATGTTCTACAAGTACAATAAGATTAATTGCATTTAGAACCATTATTCTTCAATAATTAGTTTTATAGAAATATAATAACTAAAAGGATTAATATTTTTGAAGATTTTTTTTTTTTGAGGATTTTCTTTTGAAGCTATAGTCATTGTAGTTAATGTGAATAAGATGTACATTATAGATTTGTGGTTAATGAAAAATCTCTTGGACGCGGACTATATTTATGGGAGTGTTTGCAAAAACTTCTGCTTTTAGAAGACGTGATTTATTATAGCAGATGCAGAAGTAGTTGAACATCAGAAGTTGGTAATGTTTGAAAATAGAATCAAAAGTTGAGAATGAGAAGTTAAGAGTGTTTGGTGATAAAGTTGTAAAATTATTTATTTACTTGTAAAATTCAAACTATAAGCATAAGCAGAATCTAAAGCAACCATCTCCCTGCTTTTAGATTCTGATTTGTTATTTGCAAATACTAAATGTATTTTTTTTAAGACAAAAAACGAGAAGCATTTTTTTTTCAGTGATTGCAAAGACTCCCTATATATGAATACATTAATCGAGTATTGAATTTATTTTCTAATATTGATTTGGGTGTGAGCAAATCAGATGTACTTCGGGTCGGTTCGTCTCGAGTCTAGATACTTTCGGTTCGGGTCCTGTAAGACGAATAAACATTAGGCTAGCGGGAGGGTTCCCAACTAAGACCTGCGATCTTAAGTCGAGACAGGTGTTGGGTCGCTAGTAAATATAAAGCGAGGTGAATAGCAATAAATGTCATACATGTAGCAATAGAAACGTTGGCGTATTTATAGCGCCAATCTCCCTGGCCGTCGGGTTAAATGCGGTGCCGTTTGAGGTGTGTGCGGATCCGTGCGACCTCACTCCACGCGTGTCGGCCTCGTATTGGTCCACCTGGCTGCACCCCATCTATCGTATTCGGTCGAGTCGTTTGGGCGACCCGGACGACCACCTCGGCTCAGTCGCGACCTCGCTCTTAAATAGTGTATAGGCTAGCTCGAACTCATTCTATTAGGGTTTGGTCGGGTAGGCGACCCGATCCATGAACTCGGTTCGGTCGTGCCCCGACCCCAAGTAAAACCGTGGATCCTTGCCCCCGGGTCATTCCCTCAAATAGGCGAGGTAGAAGAGTAATTTTAGATAGGTACATATCATTACTCCCCATTACTTTAGTAATTAATTACTATGGTAACTTTGAATCTGTCCGTTGAATTTGAAAAGTTTCTTTCATCCCACCCGCTTGATCTTCCCACCCATTCCTCTCTCTCTCTCTCTCTCTCTCTCTCTCTCTCTCTCTCTATATATATATATATATATATATATATATATATATACACACACTAAGTCTTGAAGTTGTCATTTTTACTCTTCATTCATTGCGGTGAAAAATATTTCCAGTTCGCAACGAGCTCCCAGCCCACGTCCGAGGTTTCTTCACGTAGTCAGATCCCACCTCGAGGTAGCCCTTAGTTTCACTTCGCTTAATAATAATTTTTTTCTTTATTATTGTTAATATTGTTAATATGGTGACTATGGACTTTGGGCTGTCTTCGCCCTTCTTTATGTTCTACAAGTACAATAAGATTAATTGCATTTAGAACCATTATTCTTCAATAATTAGTTTTATAGAAATATAATAACTAAAAGGATTAATATTTTTGAAGATTTTTTTTTTTTTTGAGGATTTTCTTTTGAAGCTATAGTTATTGTAGTTAATGTGAATAAGATGTACATTATAGATTTGTGGTTAATGAAAAATCTCTTGGACGCGGACTATATTTATGGGAGTGTTTGCAAAAACTTCTGCTTTTAGAAGAAGTGATTTATTATAGTAGATGCAGAAGTAGTTGAACATCAGAAGTTGGTAATGTTTGAAAATAGAATCAAAAGTTGAGAATGAGAAGTTAAGAGTGTTTGGTGATAAAGTTGTAAAATTATTTATTTACTTGTAAAATTCAAACTATAAGCATAAGCAGAATCTAAAGCAACCATCTCTCTGCTTTTAGATTCTGATTTGTTATTTGCAAATACTAAATGTATTTTTTTAAGACAAAAAACGAGAAGCGTTTTTTTTTTCAGTGATTGCAAAGACTCCCTATATATGAATACATTAATCGAGTATTGAATTTATTTTCTAATATTGATTTGGGTGTGAGCAAATCAGATGTACTTCGGGGTCGGGTCGGTTCGTCTCGAGCCTAGATACTTTCGGTTCGGGTCCTGTAAGACGAATAAACGTTAGGCTAGCCGGGAGGGTTCCCAGCTAAGACCCTCCGATGCTTAAGTCAGTACAGGTGTTGGGTCGCTAGTAAATATAAAGCGAGGTGAATAGCAATAAATGTCATACATGTAGCAATAGAATGCAGTGGCGTATTTATAGCGGCCCGAATCTCCTGGTCAGACGGGTTCGTGCGGTGCCGTCATGAGGTGTACGGATCCGCATTTACCTCACTCCACGTGTCGGCCTCGTGATTGGTCCACCTGGCTGTAACCCATCTATCGTATTCGGTCGAGTCGCTTGGCGACCCGGGGCGACCACCTCGGCTCAGTCGCGACCTCGCTCTTAAATAGTGTATAAAGCAGCTCGAACTCATTCTATTAGGGTGGGTCGGGTAGGCGACCCGATCCATGACCTCGGTTCGGTCGTGCCCCGACCCCAAGTAAACCGTGGATCCTTGCCCCTCGGGTCATTCCTCAAATAGGCGAGGTAGAAGAGTAATTTTAGATAGGTACATATCATTACTCCCCCGATTTTTAGTAATTAATTACTATGGTAACTTTGAATCTGGTCCGTTGAATTTGAAAAGTTTCTTTCATCCCACCCGCTTGATCTTCCCACCCATTCCTCTCTCTCTCTATATATATATATATATATATATATATATATATATATATACACTAAGTCTTGAGTTGTCATTTTTACTCTTCATTCATTGCGGTGAAAAATATTTCCAGTTCGCAACGAGCTCCCAGCCCACGTCTGAGGTTTCTTCACGTAGTCAGATCCCACCTCGAGGTAGCCCTTAGTTTCACTTCGCTTAATAATAATTTTTTTCTTATTTCATTTATTTTTCTTTCTTCTTCTTGCTATGCCTTCCGACCGTACGTTAGGTTCTCATGACTCGAGCTCGAGCGGTTCGAGTTCGAGTTCAGGTTCCACCTCGGAGTCTAGTTCTAACATCAGCCCTCTAATCGGGGCTCGTATTTTAGATGCTAGCCCACCAGGTCCGTGCCTCCCCTAGGAATCCTGTCTCGACTTGGACCCTACCGATGAATCCGGAGGATGCCCCCATAGACCCGATTTAGAATTTACGAGTTCCTTGGGCCTTGCTTCGCTCTATTGTAAATAGGAACCAAATAGCGAGATTAGAAACCGATTTTTATTCCATCAAATTTTCAAATAATTATCCCAGGTAGGAATGACCGTATAGATAAACCATCTCCCCGTTGTATGTCGTTCCATTTGCCTAGCCTCGAGGCGGGCTTACGTTTTCCTTTAGCCCGCCCTATTGTAAATATTTTAAAGGGTCTAGAGTGTGTCCCGCCCACTAGTTCGAACGCTTATCGCCATATTTTAAGTTTTGCGATATTAATGAAATATTTTGAGGTGTCACTCGTTTCCACATTTTTGGGCCCTTTATTCCATTAACTTCTCTTCGACCACAAGTGAGAAAGACTTTTTCTACCTCTCCCCTCGGCCTAACCGTAAGCTTTTTCATCACCTCCCTACCTCTGTTTGGCCTTGGAAAGAGAAATTTCTCTACGTTAGAGCCCCCGTAGAGACCCCTTGGGAGGTTCCTTCCGAGTGGAAAGTTACCCGCCTCACCTCGTGACCTCGCCCGGTCACTGGGAGGATGACTTCGTCGAGGATGTGCTATGCACGAGCCGTATCTGTCGGAGAAGCTTCTAACCAAAGAGGTTTTTCCTCGCGACCTTAGCCCCCCGCCCGCTTGCCTTTTCTTAAGTTTGGGTAATCTTCAACTCTTTTACTTAATTGCTTGCTCGTATAGTTTACTCACATTATTCTAAATATTTTTTCTATTTTCAGAGATGTCAGTCAATAGCTCATTAATAGCCAAGCAATTGAAAGAACAGGCGCGCTTTACTCTCCAAAGAAAAAACGACCTCCAACTGCTCCGAAACACACCGCCGCCCATGCTGCCTCGGGCTCAGGCAGTGTTCTTCCGACCTCTTCAGGGCCTCACCTCGCTGCTTCGACCGAGGTACTTGATGATACTGATACTTTTCGAGCTGCTCGCACTACCCCAGCTCGCTTAACTCCTCAACGCCCTACTTCTTCAGGGGGTGAAAATGTTGAGAAGGCTTCTGCCTCGAAAGGAAAATCCCACAAAGAAAAAGCTCCGAAGCCCCACAAGTCTCGCAGTCGGGATTCCAGAGGTAAACATCGCGAAGAGCCCTCTAGTAAGAGGCTTCGCCTCGGGTCGTCTTTAGACGTGTCTGGCAAGCAGCCTGAAACTCAGGCTGACGAGGAGACTTGCAGCAACCCTGAGATGGAAGCTCAACTTAAATGGCTCGAGTTATGTGAGAAACAGCTCGCCGAGATGCGTGAGATGGAGAGGCAAATGTCTCCTCCTCAACTATCCTTCACTTTCAATGCCTCGCTGCCCCGTACCGTCCCCAATTGGCTAATTAATGGGCGAAGCTCTGTCCTCGATACTCATGCTGGAGAGGACTCTTTCGAGCTATACAAACATACTCTCCTCGGTCCTGATCAATTTGCTTTGATACCTTTTGAGTTAACTCGGCTGGAAGAATACATAGCCCACAATACTTTTTCGGTAAAAGTCCATTACCTCGTTTAATACATGTTTTAATTTTTCTCTCTTTCTCTTTCTAACCTCGCTTTTTATTCATTTACAGAATAATACCCTCCTACACCACCTTTCCCTTCGTGCTGCTAACTGGAAGCGATCTCTCAATGCGTGGGAAAATGAAGTGGAGAGGCTTTCGAAGGCTCTTCGCGAGGCTGAGGCTGCCAAGGAAAAATTCTCTCAGGATAATACTGCGCTCGTGAGCCGAGTCCAGGGACTGGAACAAGAGGTTAATGCAGCTCGCGACGAACTCAAGGAGCAGAAAGAAAATCACGGATCCGAGCTTAAAGAGACCTATGATATGGGTCGCAAGGAAGGCTATCAGGACTATACGAACTCGCTAGAGTATACCTCCGCTCTCCAGATTGCTCGTGAAGAGGGCGTGAAGTCCTTTCTCACTTCCCATTCCTACGAAACCTTAGTGGCACGTCATGCTGTTGTCTACCTCTTTCAAGGTTTCGAGCGATGCCGGGACCAAGCCTTTCAAGAGAATGCTTTCAGAGAAGACTTTGATCAATATAAGCTCGACTGCTTCCATACAGATGATCTAGAGAAAGTTGATGAGGGCGGCGCTGGGGAGGAGGAAGGACTTGACGTTGTGAATGATGTGGAGGAGGCGGAGGAAATGGATGAGTGGACCAGCCTTATGCACTCGCACATTGCTGCTACAGAACAACCTCCACCCCCCGCTGAGGCTAATGATGATGATGAGGAAGAATAACCTTAGTTTTTACTTCCTTCTTTTGTAAATGAGCTTAATGCTCCATGTGAAGCACATCGTGAATACCAAGTTTTTGTCAAAATTGTTTAAACAATCGTTTTGTAAATGAGCTCAAGTCTCTGACCTCGTTTTTTGGCATTATGATGTTATATGACGATATTTTTGTCCAAGTCTGTGACTTCGCTGTTTGACATTACGATGTTGTATGAAGATATTTGACATGAATGAGCTTAAGTCTCCGACTTCGCTTTATCATTGTTGTTTAACCTTTATAATTTTTAGTTATTACAACAATATTTGTTTGTCAATATTTTCACTCTTATCTTTCGAATTCAGAACGCATTAGGTCGCTTTATTTAGGCCGCAATCTTTTTTAGATCGCTTTTTATGGCTCTTGCTTGGTGCTGACCTCACGAACCACTTTTTAATTGTCGTGATCTTTTTCAGATCGCTTTTATTTGGAACTGACCTCACGGGTCGCCTTTAATTGAAGCTGACCTCGTGGGTCGCTTTTAGTTGAAGCTGACCTCGTGGGTCGCTTTTACTTGGAGCTGACCTCGTGGGTCGCTTTTACTTGCAGCTGACCTCGTGGGTCGCTTTTAGTTGAAGCTGACCTCGTGGGTCGCTTTTAGTTGAAGCTGACCTCGTGGGTCGCTTTTAATTGAAGCTGACCTCGTGGGTCGCTCTTAGTTGAAGCTGACCTCGTGGGTCGCTTTTACTTGAAGCTGACCTCGTGGGTCGCTTTTAATTAAAGCTGACCTCGTGGGTCGCTCTTAGTTGAAGCTGACCTCGTGGGTCGCTTTTACTTGGAGCTGATAATTATCTCTCAAAATAAGGGGGGTATTTCCCCTCCCAATAATTTCATATATATTCAATCAAAACAAGCCAATAATTACAAGTAGTTCACCTAAGTATAAAACTTGCGTAAATTGTGGATGTTCCATGGCCTAGGAAGCTCTTTTCCATCCATGCTTTCCAAACGATATGTTTCTCTCTTGAGGATCTTAATCACCTTGAAAGGACCTTCCCAATTAGCCTCCAGTTTTCCCACATGTTTAGATACTTCAACTTTTTTCATAACTAGGTCTCCTACTTGAAAATTTCTCTCATTCACCCTTTTATCATATGCTGCTCGCATTCTTCCCTTAGCTGCCTGAATTTGAACCAAGACCTTATCCCTATTTTCCTCTATCGTTTCTAGCTCTAACCTTCGAGCCTCTTCGTTCTATGCCAGGTCGTAGTGAGTTACCCTGTGAGATGCTTCCCCAATTTCCACTGGGATTACTGCCTCTGATCCGTACATCAAACCGAACGGGGTTTCTCCCATAGAAGTTCTTGGGGTAGTCCTGTAAGCCCAAAGGACCCCTGGGAGTTCCTCCACCCAATATGTCTTCACTGCACCTACCCTCGCTTTTAAGTGCTGCAGAATTATCCTGTTGGCCACCTTGGTTTGTCCATTAGCTTGCGGATTACCTACTGCCGTGAAATTCTGCTGGATTTTCACTTCCTTGCACCATGCTCGTATTTTTTTCCTTGGAACTGTGTTCCATTATCTGAAATTAAGGTCCTAGGAAACCCAAACCGGCTACAAATATTTTTCCAGACAAAGTCCATGACCTCCTGCTCACCTATTTTAGCTAGTGCTTCGGCCTCGACCCACTTCGTAAAATATTCAACTGCTACTATCACGAATTTCTTCTGCGCCTTTGCCATGGGAAAGGGCCTGAATGTCAATCCCCACTGGTCGAATGGGCATGCAATAGGAATTGTTTCTAAGGGTAATCTTTGGTGATGAGTTAAGTTAGCATGAACCGACACTTGTCACACTTCTTAGCGAACTCAACCGCATCCTTCATCACAATAGGCTAAAAGAATCATTGCCTTAGGATTTTTTTTTGAGCTAGCGGCGACCTCCCGAATGATTTCCGATTCCCTCATGAATCTCTCTCATCACATACTGCGCGTTTTAGAACAACAAACATTTCAAAAGGAGTCCTCCAAAGGACCTCTTATACACTTCATCTCCTATCATTTGGAACCTGGTGCCCTAGTCTCAGTATCCTCCTCGCCTCGCTCGGATCTCATTTGCTGTTGGCAAAGCTCCTGTTTTAGGAAACTCTTTAATCCCCTCGATCCGGTTTACTCGAATCCCCATATGAAGAATTAAGGTCTCTTTTGAGAATTGGTCAAGAGGTTCGCTTTCTGAGTTCACTTCGGAGTGCTTCGCTACTAACACTATCACCTTCCCTCGAACTCGACCCCGAGACGGCACTAGCGAAACGTGCTAATGCATCGCTCTCTCATTTTCTTCTCTAGAATCTGTTTGGTGAAAATCTTCAAAATTTTCTACTAACTTCTTAGCCCTACTCAAGTAGTTGGACATAGACTTATCTTTGGCTTCGAAAGAGCCTTCCATCTCGCATCGCGACTAATCGAGAGTCGATATGCCACGAGCCTTCTTACATTGCATTTATGTGCTAGCTTCATCCCAAAGAATTAGGGCTTCATACTCTGCTCATTATTTGTAACCTCGAAATCCAGCTTTGAAGAGCTACTTCAACTTCAAAAAGTCAAGTCCTTGTAACAAAATTCCGGCTCCACCTCCAATTGCCAGCGGACGAACCATCCACATGTAAAAGCCACGCGACCTCGCCTTGGATCGCCGCTCTTCTACGATTGCCTCGCTAACGAAGTCGGCTAGAACTTGGGCTTTAATTGCCGATTTACATTGATACTTGATATCAAACTCTCCCAATTCCACTGCCCACTTAACTAACCGACCTGGCAACTCCGGTCTTCCTAAAATTTGCCTCAAAGGTTGATTTGTTAAGACGATGATTTGGTGAGATTGAAAATAAGGTCGTAGTTTCCTTGCCGCTACCACCAAGGCTAATGCCAACTTTTCAGTTTCTAAATATCTCTCTTTCCGCTCCTTGTAACATCTTACTCACATAATAAACCGCTTATGCAGCCACCCTCCTCCTTGACTAAAACCGAGCTCACTACCGCTTAAAACACCCAAGTACAAGAAAAGTGGTTTCCCTTTTTCAGGCTTTGACAATAATGGTGGCGAGCTTAAATATGCTTTTAATTCATCAAAGGCCTTTTCACATTCTTCTGTCCATTGAAATTTTTTCATATTTTTTAAAGTAGCAAAGAAAGGTAGGTTACGATCGGCTGACCTCGAAATGAACTGTTTTTAGCGAGGCTAGCTTCCCGAGTCGTTGCACCCGTTCACGGTCCTTGGGGAGGCCATCTCCAGTATAGCTTTAATTTTCTCCGGGTTTGCTTCAATCCCCCTTTCATTGACCATGAACCCGAGAAATTTTCCACCTCGCACCCCGAAAGTACACTTTGTTGGATTTAACTTCATTCCATAAGTTCGCATGATATTGAAAGCTCGCTTCAAATGTTCCAAATGGTCCCCCTACTTCTCGCTCTTGACCAGCATATCATCTACATAAACCTCCATGGTTCGCCCAATCTCGCTTTTAAACATGAGGTTGACTAGGCATTGTATGTTGCTCCCGCATTCTTAAGGTCGAACGGCATTACCATGTAGAATACACCCCATTTTCAAAAGAATAAAATGAGGTCTTGTCACGATCCTCTTCCGCCATGAAAATTTGATGATAACCTTGATACGCGTCCATCATACTCAATAGAGCACACCCCGCCGTAGTCCACTAGGAGGTCAATACGAGTAAGGGTATGGGTCTTTTGGACATGCTTTATTTAAATCGATAAAAACTGCGTGCACATCCTCCATTTCTCGATTGTTTTGGGAACAATTACCACATTAGATAGCCATTCATGAATCGGATCTCGACGACGTGCCCCGCCGAGCGGCTTATTCACCTCGCTTTCTGATTCTTAACATTTTTTCTCCTCCAAAACTTCGTTTCTTCCGCTTAATAGGTTTCACCTCGGGTCGACATTTAAGCGATGCACTACGACCTGGGGCTAATACCTTTGAAATCCGTAGACTTCCATGCGAAAATATCCGCATTCTTCTTAAAAAATTGGATAGATAGGAGCTCAAGGCTCGGATCCATCTGGGAGCCAATTCTAGTCGAATTGCTCGGGTCGCTTGGATCCAATTCGACTACCTTGTACTGCTCAGTAGGCTCGATTCTATACTCCATCACTCGAGCCTTTTTATGCTTCTCCTTCTTGCTCATTCCTGCCTCTTCCTCTCTCTCGATTTGCCTAATAGTTCTAATCTCTCGCTCCCTTTTTTTTCTTTAGTGACAAGTTATAGCACTCCCTTGTGCTTTTTTGATCCCCACATACTTCACCAATCCCGCTCGCAGTTGGGAATTTCATCTTCAAATGATATGTGGAAACAATAGCTTGGAACTGATTTAAACCTGGCCTACCCAGAATGACATTGTATGCAAACGGAGCGTCGACCACTAAATATTTAATCATAACTATTTTTCGGCATAGGGCCGTTCCTAGCGAGGTTGGGAGGTCGATAGTACCTAGCGGGATCACTTCGCTTTCCCCGAACCCAGTTAATGGTGTATCCACCGGTTGCAGCGTGGCTACGTCTAATTCCATCTTCCTTAAGACCTGCATAAAGATCACATCCGCTGAGCTCCCATTATCTATCAAGGTCTTTGTACTGCGAAGTTCGCAATATCCATTATTATCACCATTGGATCATTTTGACCTGTTTCTACTCCCACAAGGTCACGATTATCAAAGGTAGTTGGGTTTGCTTCATGGATATTCAAAATATTCAGAACCCTGTTGGGAGTATGAGCCAAGATTCGCATATTCTTCCGCCTCGCACTTTGCGAGTCACCCCAACTTGGGCCTCCAGCGATCATATGTATCACCCCCCTCCTTGGCAAATTTTCATCTTGCCGGTCTCGCTTCGCTTCAGATCGCTCGCGATGCTGATTTACTCTTTCCTTTATAGGGAAACGAGCCTCAGATCTTCCTCGCGACTTATGCCTCGGGGGCAAACCTGGCCTCGCTCCTCATCCTCAGTTTCCCTTACTCTTACAAAATTTTTCAAGTACCCCTGCTGGATGAGTCGTTATATTTCGTCCTTTAATTGGAAGCATTCTTCTGTATCATGGCCATGATCTTTATGAAAATGGCAATATTTTCTTTCATCTCTTTTACCCGGTATGGCCTTCATCTTTCTTGGCCACTTTAACATATTTTTTCCCTCGATGGACATTAAGGCATGTACTCGGGGAACATTTAGCAGCGTGTATCTGCTAAATCGTGCCGGCCGCGATCGATCTTGATCTCGACCTTGCTCATGGTCTTTTTCAGACTTAAAACGAGGTCTCTCTCTCGGATCCTTTCTTACGCGCACCTCGACCCCCCGCCATCGACCATTCATGATCCTTCAATTCATTCATCTCCTCTTCCCAATATATTGTTGGGTCATCCCCATCAATCTCCTTATCCGTTGGGGTTACGAGCTAAAGAGTCGAAGCTAGTGCCCTTTTTCAAACCATGCACCAATATATTTGTCATCATATTGATCCTCATATCTTGCACCTCGAGCGCCTCGTCATTAAACCAATTAATGAAGTCTCGGTGGCTCGCCGCTTGTCATGCGATGGTGAAAAGGTGGGTCGTGACCTTCGAGCTCGCTTCGACTAGCGAATCGATATAAGAACTCTCTTGCCAATTGCTCATAGGATACTACGGTTCCATGGTAGCCCCGAACCATTCCCGCACTTTTCCTTTAGTGTGGTGATAAATATCCTGGCATTCATGGCATCCGACTATCCATAAAGCCGCATTACGTGATCAAAAGTCATTAAATGTTCCCGAGGATCCTTATTCCCATCGTATTTAGGAAGATCTCGAGCTTGAAACTCGTAGTAACGACTTCTCGCCAAAATTTCTCGGGGATAATGGGGACCTCTTTTTTGCAATGCAGGTATGATCGCCTCTTCTCCTCAAATGGTCCAGCTTCCGAGTAGCTTGCTCAATTTGCTCGGCGAGTTCATTTATATTTGCCACCCTGGGAGCTCGCCAAGCCTCGCCTCGGGCTGCTCGCTCGTGGCACTTGGTGACTAGCCACCTCCTCCACATCTCCTTGCTCTTTATCTCTGCTGCAAACACTTTGTTGGTTCCTTGTCCTTAGGTACTCCCTGGGAGAAACCATGGGAGCCTTGCCTTTCCTTTCCTATCGTTTAGCATTCTTTCCAACATTTTCTCAAAGTCATTTGGTTTCGCATGTTGATCATGGGATCCTCCGCTCCTTTTGATGTTGCTCTTGAATTAACAACGGCGGGGATCCTCCTCGAGTCTTTGTTTCCTTCGTCCTTATTGGTGTCTCATCCATGTTTAGTCCATAGGGTGGTATTCCTTTTGCTTTCACTGGGGTCTCGTCCATATTCACTTTTGACCTAAGTATTATTTCCCACAGACGGCGCCAACGATTTGGGTGTGAGCAAATCGTCGGATATACTTCGGTCGGGTCGGTTCGTCTCGAGCCTAGGTACTTTTGGTTCGAGTCCTGTAAGACGAATGAACGTTAGGCTAGCCGGGAGGGTTCCCAGCTAAGACCCTCTGATGCTTAAGTCGATCAGGTGTTGGGTCGCTTATTAAATATAAAGCGAGGTGAATAGCAATAAATGTCATACCTGTGAGCAATGGAACAAATGTGGGCGTATTTATAGCGCCGAATCTCCCGGCCGTGCGGGTTCGTGCGGTCCGCCGTCACGAGGTGTACGGATCCGCACGACCTCGCTCCACGTGTCGGCCTCGTATTGTCCACCTGGCTGACCCATCTATCGTATTTGGGTCGGGTCGCCGGCGACCGGACAACCACCTCGGCTCGGTCGCGACCTCGCTCTTAAATAGTGTATAAAGCTAGCTCGAACCCATTCTATTAGGCTGGGTCGGGTAGGCGACCCGATCCATGACCTCGGTTCGGGTTGTGCCCCGACCCCAAGTAAACCGTGGATCCTTGCCCCCTCGGTCATTCCCTCAAATAGACGAGGGTAGAAGAGTAATTTTAGATAGGTACATATCAAATATGCTTTAAGAAAAACTTATTTTCTAATAAAGCAATGAACTAATTCGAAAGGAAAGATAGAGAAGAAAATAGAAAAAAACAAGATTGTCTTATGTCCTCCTTTTTAATCAAACCTGGAACAGTGGGACTCGTTTGGTTTTCTTCTCAGCTTTAAGTTTCAGTTCCAGGGGTGTAAACGAGTCGAGTCGAGTCGAACATGGTATTGTTCGAGCTTGTTTGAATTTTAATCGAGCTTTGAAAATTGTGTTTGGGCTTGTTTGATTATTAATCGAATCGAGCTCGAATGGGCTTTGATCGAGCCGAACACGAATCGAACTCGAGTAGCTTGATATTTTTACACATATTTTATTCTTTTTTTACTAATCAAGTCGAGCTCGAGCCGAACTTTAAATCTTATCAAACGAAAGAATATGTTCAAGCTTGATTCGTTATGTTAACGAACCGAGTTCAAACGAGCTTTTAACGATCGATCTCGAATCGAGTATTGAGTAGCTTGGTTCGTTTTTCAGCCCTACCAGCATATAAGGTGAATTATTAGTACTTTTGTATTGATGAATGATTTTCAGTTGAAAAATAGCTTTAATATGTGAAAGTATGTTTTTTGAGTATACTATTGAATGGTATTTTTAAGAAACGATGTGTTGAAAATGAATTTATATTTCTTCTCAAAAAAAAAAAGGAAATGAATTTTTATTTGATGGGTCTCAAATCTTAATGTCACGCAACAAAATTAGCATGCATATGTGTCTAGACATGCACATGCATGTATTAAATATATGCATAAAAGTAAGGTATAATTACAAAAACACCCCTGAGGTTTAAGCTAATTACAAAAAAATCCAGAGATGTTTCAAAATTACAAAAAAACCCTTGAAATTTGATTCCGCTTTAAATTTAAGGGGGTAACTGTAACATTTTTATAAATGTCAGAGGATTTTTAAATATTCTTTTGCTTATGAAAAGAGGTGTGCAAAGGGTCGGGACGATGTCGGCCCGCTGGGCCAAACACTGTCCCAACCACTATTTTTGGAGCCCAGTCCGACCCAACCCACGAAAATACAAATGGAAAATCAGGTCGGTCCAATTTTTCGGGCCTAAGAAAACGTAGCCGGTAGCCCAGTTCGGCCATTTTACCGTGCCGAACCAAAATTGACAGCTCTACTTATGTATGGAAAAATGTAAGATGGAATCAAACCTCAAGAGATTTTATGTAATTTTCAAAAACCTCTGGAGTTTTTTGTAATTAGCCTAAACCACGGGTTTTTATTGTAATTATCCCTAAAAATATAAATATTTGTGTCTCAATTTCTCAATGCAATGACCTTGTCTCAAGGTGAGACCTAGTATTTCTCATCATAAATCTAACAAATACCATGTCTTTCTTACAAGAAATTAATGCCAGCATGGCCACCTCAAATTCATGCATTTCTAACAACTCTTCCCCTTTTCCCTCTTCTCATCCCTCTACTTAAACCCCACCTCAAACTTCAAATTAAGTACAAAAATCACATCTTTTTTATTTGAAGTTTAAAAAAAAAAACATAACAATGGGAAACAAAATTTGGTCTTTATTGTCAGTGTTGGTGGTGGTGGTTTCTTGTACGCTGGTGGCGGCGGTGGGCGGACACGAGGAATCCGAATGGGGGTGGACGACGGAGGAGAGACGGGCGGCGGGTCGGGGCGGAGGAAAGGGGAGAAGTGGTTCTTGTTGCAGGATTCAAAACATGTGGTGAAAACTGATGCTGGAGATATGAAATTGGTTAAGGGTTTTGCAGGCAAATTTATTAGAAGTCCTATTCATATTGGTTTTATTAAAATGGAGCCTAGAAGTCTTTTTATCCCTCAGTATCTTGATTCTAGCCTAATTCTCTTCATTCATAGAGGTATTTTAATTATTTTTCTTGATTTATATTCTGTAATGTTTGTATTGTGTAATTTTCAGGGAATGTTCTTCATTCTTTTGTATTGTGTATTTTAATTATTTTTCTTGATTTAATTATTTAAATAATTTTCTTGATTTATATTCTATATATAATGTTTGTGTTGTGTAATTTTCTAGGGCATATTCTTGATTGTTCAATATGATCTAAGGTTGTGATTGAATCAGGAATAGGGATTCTTGGACCTTGAAAGAATGATCATTGTGTTTTGTTGGAGATAATTGCAAAAACTACCTCTGAGCTTTAGGTCAATTACAAAATAACCCACATATTTTTTTGAAAATTACAAAAGAAAAAAAAATATGCAATTTGATTCCGTATTACACTTTACCCATTTCATAAGCAAAAATATTTTCAAATACTTTCCTTACTTTTGTAAAAGGTAAAAGTATTGCAGTTGCCCACTTACATTTAACACCAAATCAAAACTCCAGGGATTTTTGTAATTTTCAAATATCTCTCGTTTTTTTTGGTAATTAACTCAAGCCTCAGGCCTCGGGGGTATTTTTGTAATTATCCATGTTTGTTAATTTCCAACATGTTTTGGTTTCTCCATAAGACTATAAAGAGTGTCGGATTTTTGCCCTTTTTTCCGTAACAAAAATATTTTTTAGCTATGTTTTTTAGCAATTTTTGAGTTCAAATATCCACTTTGCCCTTTTTCGTTTCTGGGGACCGGTGCATAACTCGGTATCGAGTTACATCATAACTCGGACCGAGTTATGTACCGCATCAATTTTTAAAAAAATGGCCAAGTACTTCACCAATATGATTTTGAAAAATATGGCTATTTTTCATTTTTACAAAACATTAGTGACCAATTTGACCTATGACCACTTCTCCGTAATAACTAATCTGAATATTCAGTTACGTAAGATGATGTCATTATTGTACACGTGACATTCATTATGTGCCACCATATGAAATATCATACAAAATGGAATAAGAACTTAAATTTGGGTTGAATTGATTGGCCACAGGGGAAGCAAAAGTTGGGCATGTATACAAAGATGAACTTGTGGAACAGAGCTTGAAGATGGGAGATATATACAGAATCGAGGCCGGATCGGCTTTTTATTTGATCAATACAGCAGAGGATCAGAGGCTTCATGTAATCTGCAGCATTGATACATCAGAGAGTTTGGGATGGCACACAATCCAGGTAAAATTTAACAGTTTCTTTCAAAAACACCCAGGGACGGACGCAGAAATTTGCTCTTGGGGGGGCGAAATTCAGGGGCGGCGCAGATGGTGCCGCTGCACAGGAGGTCCTCCGGCGAGGACCCCCGAAGTTTTTTTTATATATGTACATACACAATCAATGGTGGAGATAGGAGCCAACTCGGGCCCCCTCCTTTTCTTTTTTCAAAAAAAATTTACTAGGTAAAAGTTTTCAAAAAAATTTTTTAGTTAATATTTATTTGTATTTTTTTAATTTTTTTTTATCTGGCCCACCCCATAATAATCCCTAGCTACGCCATTGTATATCATGGCGTAGCTAGGACTTATTACGATTTGGGTAGACCGATACACGAAAATTGGGGTGGACCAGGATAAAAAATTGAAAAATACAAATAAGTATTAACCAAAAAAATTGAAATTTTTTACCTAGTATATATATTATTTATTGCTCTAGGTCCCTCGAAACCTTGGACCGGCTCTGGCAAAATCAAATCTAATATAAATAAAAACAAAACATACAAGTTTTTATAACAAAATTACATGGAAATTGGGGGGAGGGGGGCAAGATATGTTGATTTACATTTTTATATACTATATTAATTTATTAAATAATATATTATAGGGGTTCGATCGCAAGACGAGGGGGGGCGGTTGCCGCCACCAGCCCCCCCCTGTGTCCGTCCCTGAAAACACCCCTGAGGTTTGGGGTAATTACAGAAAAACCCAGAGATGTTTCAAAATTACAAATAGCCCCCTCAGGCTTGATTATGTGTTAAATTTAAGGGGGTAACTGTAGTATTTTAATAAATATCGGAGGTTTCAAGGGTTGTTTTTGTAATTTTCATAAATCTTTGGGGTTTAATGTAATTAGCCCATACCTTAAGGTTTTATTTGTAATTACCCCTATTTTTTTTTGTTAATATCTGTAAATTGTTGGCAGTCTTTCTTCATTGCTGGTGGAACATATCCAACATCAGTTCTTTCTGGCTTTGATCACTCAACATTGTCAGCTGCATTCAATGTAAGTTAACCATTAATTACATGCATTTTTTGCATTTACCAGTTTTACTTGCTTCATAATTACAAAACTACTCATAAAGTTTTACTTAATTACAAAAAAATCCAGTTTTTATGTTAAAATCACAATGGATCCCCTCGACACAGTGCAAATTGTGAAATAGAAACTTATGTCGATGGGGTCATTGTAATTTTCAACAATTTTGAAAGATAACTGAACTTTTTTTGTAATCAGGCTAAACCTCAAGAGTAGTACTCAGCATAGTATTCAATTGAAGTGTAAAGTCTAAGCCATGTATTCTTTTTGACAGGTTTCAAAAGCGGAATTGGGAAAGATGCTGACGAGGCAGAATCACGGTCCGATCGTATACTTATCGGGCTCGCATTCGCGTAGTGTGTGGTCTAAATTCTTGGACATGGAGCAGCATCATAAACTGGCACATATGAGGAGAATTGTCCATGTTAGGCAACAAGATATCATTGACGAAGAAGAAGACGAGCAACCAACATGGTCTTTAAGGAAGTTCTTGTTCTCTGTTTTTGGAAATGCATACGAGAGGAGGAAGGACATGGGGAGCGAATCGAGCAAAGGGCCGGAATCCTATAACATCTACGATAGAAAGCCCGACTTCAAGAACGATTACGGATCGACCATTGCGTTGGATGCGTCCAATTATTCGCCCCTTATGCATGACGATGTTGGTGTTTATCTTGTCAATCTCACTGCGGTATAGTCCATTCCCAGATCTCTTTGGCATACATGTTTTACATATATTAGCCCCACACACCAG
Organism: Rehmannia glutinosa; assembly: GCA_016081115.2. NCBI lineage: Eukaryota > Viridiplantae > Streptophyta > Magnoliopsida > Lamiales > Orobanchaceae > Rehmannia > Rehmannia glutinosa. The sequence goes on from CM071924.1 coordinate 3,011,956, forward strand.
TCGGGATCCCTTGTTCCTTGCGGTGTTTCATCTTGTGTTTCAGTACATCAAGTGAATGAATGTCACTTGTGCAATAAAACATCATATTATAAAGGGATAATTACAAAAACACCCCTAAGGTTTGGGCTAATTACAAAAAAACTCAGAGTTCTTTGGAAATTACAAAAAAAAAACTTGGGGTTTGATTAGGGGTGAGCAAACGACTGGTTCGGTGCAAAACCGAACCAAACCGCAAAAAACCGAAAACCGAAATTATATTTTTTTCAAACCGAAACCGAACCAAACCGAAATAGTTCGGTTTGGTTCGGTTCGGTTTTTCGGTTTGGACTTTATTTTGGGCCTTTATGTTTTTCTGCTAAAAAAATATATATTTTATATTTATTTTGCAATTTAACAATAAAATAAATTGAAAAATTGAAATAATAATATAAAAAATATATATATAAATAAGAAACTAATATATTCGGTTTTTGGACCAAACTGAATCGAACCGAAAATTTATTCGGTTTAGTGGATTCAAAACCGAACCAAGCCGTTTAACCAAAAAAATTGAACCAAACCGAACCAACCCAACGGTTCAGATCGGTTTTTTGGTTCTGGTTCGATTTTGCTCACCCCTAGGTTTGATTTTGTCTTATCAAAAATATTTCAGAAAAACTCATTCACTTTTGCAAAAACATTACAGTTATCCCCCTTAAATTAAGACAAAACGAAACATGAATGAGTTTTTTGTAATTCTGAAATATCTGTGGGTATTTTTGTAATTAACCCAAACCTCATGGGTGTTTTTGTAATTATCTCTATTATAAACGTGGCATTCACTTTCTAAATTAAAACCTCATATGAAATATAGGGAGTGTTTGCAATCACTAAAAAAAAGTGTTTCTCATCTTTTGAATGAAAAACTTTACTTATTAGTGCTTGCAAAGGTCAACTTCTAGTTCTGCTTCTAATTCCATTTTGTTTAATCAGAATCTGAAAGTAGGGAGATGAGTGCTTTTGATTTCTAATTCTGCTTTTGATTTGACTTTTCGAACAAATAAGCACTTGTTACAATTTTTTCACCAAATACTCTCGACTTCTGATTCAATAATTTTCAAACACAATTAACTTATGATTCTCAACTACTTTTATTTCTGCTATAATAAATCACGTCTTCTAAAAGCAGAAGTTTTTGCAAACACCATATGTAACATTGTTACAAGGCCTAAGAATGCAGCCTACATGTTTGATAAAATGCAGGGCTCAATGATGGCACCTCACATGAATCCAAGAGCAACAGAGTATGGCATAGTATTGAGAGGAAGTGGTACAATCCAAATAGTGTACCCCAATGGAAGTCTAGCAATGAAGGCCAAAGTGAAAGCCGGCGACGTCTTCTGGATACCGCGCTACTTCCCCTTCTGCCAAACCGCCTCCGAAAACGGCCCGTTTGAGTTCTTCGGGTTCACCACCTCGGCCCGTGATAACAAGCCTCAGTTCCTGGTGGGGGCAAACTCACTGCTCCATGAATTGAGAGGGCCCGAATTCGAAGCCGCATTCGAGATGAGCAAGGAGAGATTGAACGGAATTATCGACGCGCAGCGCGAGTCGGTTATCTTGCCGCCGTCGGCCGCGGTGGCTACGCCGGTGGAGGTGGTGGATGGAGGTTATAAGGTGGCTGAGATGATCAGGAGCTTTGGCAATGAGGTGGTCATGCAGTTTGATTAGAAAGGATTAGTTATTAATTTCTCCAATTTTCACCCTTTTTTTTTAATCATTTCTTTTAAAGCATTTTTTTTTTTAATTTTGAGGTGTTGTGATTTTGTGCACCTATCGGAAGTCATGAATAAATTTTGGAGTTGAGTTTACTTTCATATCATCTTTTTTCTTAGTTTGGATGCCATTTTGTTTAGCAAAATGATTAAATACATCTAAAAGCTTATAAGCACATATATGGTTGAAGTTTCATTTTATTTAGGGATAATTACATAAACACCCCTGAAGTTCGGGCTAATTATAAAAAATCCCAGAGATTTTTAGAAATTACACAAAAACCCAAAGGGTTTGATCTGTCTTATATTTTCGCCCTTCATATGCAAAAAATATTTCAATAACCCCCCTAATATTTCTAGAAATATTACAATTACCTCCTTAAATTTCAGACAATCAAATCTGAGGTTTTTTTTTAATTTTCAAACATCTATGGGTTTTTTTGTAATTAGTCAAACGCACAATGGTTTTTTTTTTTTGTAAATATTCCTTTTATTTAATAAATAGTTGACATAAAAGTAAGCTTTCTTTAGTTTTGTATACAAATTAATACTCCAGAAAAGGTGAGTCAAAAAAAAAAAAAAAAGGTGAGTCAATCTCACTGTATAGATTTACTAATTTTTTTTTGTTCAACATTATTGACAAATGATTAAACTGAAACTGAATGTAAAAGAAAATGATGAATTTAATTTGGTCATGCTGTAACTTAAGATTATTTCAGTCATCTTGTACCATAAATTATAAACCCCCATGACTGGCCTAGCAAAATGATTACATACATCTAACGGCATGATTGGTATGAATGAATGGAATTAGGTTGGAATGGAATGAATTTAGGAATGGAATAACATTAGGAATGGAATGATGTAGTATTATTATTCCTATGATTGGGATGTACAAGGAATGGAAAAATGAATGGATGACGATTTTTTACTTGATTTAAATATCTTGATTGGTAATTATAAATTAATGATAGTAATTGAGAAAAATAATTTTAAAGTATCAAATTCTCTTAAATAATATTTTTTAAATAAATAATGTGTTATTCGTAAATTGATATAAGATTATTTTAATGTGTGCTAAATAGTATATATATGTATAGATTTATATCTATGATATCAAAAATATTTTATATAATATTTTTTAGGGATAATCACAAAAACACTCCTAAGATTTGGGCTAATTACAAAAAATCAAGAGATATTTTAAAATTACAAAAAACCCCATCAGGTTTGATTATGTGTTAAATTTAAGGGGATAACTATAGTATTTTTATAAATATCAGGGGGATTTTGATATTTTTTGCTTATGAAGGGGGTCTTCCAATAGCCAAAGGAGTCTACGATAAACCTCAAGGGTTTTTTTGTAATTTTAAAAAATCTCTTGATTTTTATGTAATTATCCCAAACCTCAGGGGTGTTTTTATAATTATCTCTATTTTTTTTATAAGAAAATATAGAAAATGAACAAAAGAATTATATATCAAAATTTTGATTTAACTATTGAATATTGATAGAAATTAACTATGATTTATTAAAAGATTAAATATAACTTATATTTAATTATAAATAATTTTTTTATTTATAACATTACTTTTCGAAAATATAGATTATATCCAATATTTTAGTCATTTATTAAAATATAATTTTATTAAAAATAAAATTTGAGTCATCTTGATGATTGAGAATAGCTAAACCGATGGGGGAGAGGAGGAATGGTCATTCCCTTACTTTTGGGAATAGGGATTCCCATAGGAATGAGTATTCTCATTACTAAAGCATACCAAGCATGTGAATAAGAATGAAACAAGGAATGCTCATTTCATTCCTACCCCATTCCACATACCAATCATGTCGTAAATGATTATAAATATACATATATCACTGATATTTGGTTGAAGTTTTTATTTAGGGATAATTACAAAAAAGAAAAATTGGCTAATTACAAAAAAAAACTCAGAAATTTTTGAAAATTGCAATAACTTCTTGAGGATTGGTTCCGCTTACATTTCTCAGTTTATAAGCAAAAAATATTTCAATAATCCCCCTAATAAGACCTAATCAAACTCGAGGTAGGTTTTTATAATTTTCAAGCATCCCTGCGTTTTTTTGTAATTAGTCCAAAGCTTAGGGGGGTCTTTTGTAATTGTTCCTTTTATTTAATCAATAGTTGACATAAAAGTAAGCTTTCTTTAGCTTTGTAGACAAATTAATACTCCTGAAAAAGGTTTGACTCAAAAAAAAAAAAAAAACTCCTGAAAAAGGTGAGTCAATCACACTGTATAGATTTACTAAATATTTGTTGTGGGAAAATGAGAATTTTAGTCCTGTAACTTGTCATGTTCAGACATTTAGTCCTCTAATTTGTCAAGTTTTGATTTTAGTCCGACAACTTTGCCTTTTTCAGAGATTTGGTCCGATTTTGCTGGATATTTAAATTGACATCTGAAATTGTTGACTAGACAATACACTTTTGGGAATTTCTCACTTTTGACCATTTTTTTTCCACTTGGCTGATTTTGACCTTGAAAAAATAATACAAAAAGACCACTTAGTGCTTCAGCTGAATATAACATGCTTGACCCCATTTAGTGCTTCAGTTTAATGTAATGTGCTTTTTTTTCTTAAAATTTAACAAATGCAATACAAATAAAAATATAAACTAAACTAAAAATCTATAAAAACTAAACTAATTAAACTACTGCACCAAATCACTCAAGTTTGACATGAAAATAAAGAACCAACAATTGTAACAAATCTTAAAATGTCCAAAAAGAAGTTGCCACTTAACAATAAAACAAAATATATTCCAACTAGTTCATGTAGCCTTTTTGACTTTATATTTTTCTTTTGCACTAGACTTTTTCATTTCACTCAGTGCAACAATGAGATCTTGGGATGAATTGTCCTTGAACAAAGGGTCCAGAATTGTCCTTGAACAAAGGGTCCAGGAGCTTGAGCTTGACATAATGCTTGATTGTGAGACTCACATACCATTCTTGTTGCCTTAAATGAAAGCTTTTGAGCTGCTGGCTTGAACCATTCTTCTCACCCTGCAACATAATTTAAAAAAGACAGTCTGTTATACTCAACTACTAACTGAAGTATATCAAATTTTAAAACATCAAATAAAACAATACCTGTAATTTGATTTTAGTTGAACATTATAGACAAATTATTAAAGTGAAACTGAGTGTAAAAGAAAAAGGATGAATGTATTTGTTCGATGTTAGGGGTGTAAATGAGTCGAGTCGAGTCAAGCATAGTATTGTTCAAACTTGTTTGAATTTTAATCGAGCTTTAAAAATTGTGTCTAAACTTGATTTGATTATTAATTGAATCAAGCTCGAACGAGCTTTACTCAAGCCGAGCACAAATCGAGCTCCAGTAATTTAATATTTTTTGCACATATTTTATTCTGTTTTTATTAATCGAGGCGAGCTTTACATCTTATCGAATAAAAAAAATGTGTTTCGTTATGTTAACGAGCCGAACTCAAACAAGCTCTTAACGATCAATCTCGAATCAAGTATTGAATAGTTGATTCGTTTTTCAGTCCTACATGTTAGTAACTTAGATTATTTTATCAGTCATAGTACCAGAAATTATACGCAGAAGAATGACATCGAGAAAAATAATAAACTTGAAGACAACTTTACAATTGAGGACTAAAATGAACTTTATACAACAAAAGCATTGTAATGAGGAATCAATCTCTAATAAACAAATTCACATAACTGTGACTTAAATATTGAATAATATAATTTTCAGAGATAATATTTGTCCATTATTCCCACACTCATTGTATTATTCATTTGCAAATGAAATCTAATCAAGGACCAAAATGAAGTTTGCCCCATCAAAAATATCGAAATGAGAAATCAATCCCCTTAAAAAAATGAAAAATCAATCTCTTGTAAAAAAATGTAGTCTTGAGTCAAATAATGTATGTCATTTTTTGACAGTAATTGCATATTATTTGTATTACGCATTGAAACCGAGATCTAAGGGTACTTTTTTCCAAATAATTTTTTTATTTCAAAACCTCTTTTAATTTAACTCTGTTAATTAAAAAAAAGGTCGTTACTGGTTCATAATATCTTAAAAGCTCTGCCATCTTATTTTATTTTAAATATCATTTCAATATGCTTAGCCAAACACAGTTTAAATATAATTGTCAAATAATAATTATTGAATTTTTAGATGTAAATACATATGTCAAACATTCAATAGGGTGAAACAGGAGATGTAATAGGAAAGATGATTCCATTAAATTATTTATATAGCGCACTTTCACGAGCCTAGCCATTTTGGCCACCACATGATGCTCGTGTGACGCTCCGGACAACCTGGGGCCAGCTTACCCATCGGGACAACTACTGGTTTTCCCCTGCCTTGGGCTCATCGGAAATATGGCTCCAGCATCCGACCAGTTTGGGTAGGGATGACCAATTCCCTTTTTTACCGTCAAGTCCAAGACTAGCGACAAGCTCCCCGAACTTAACCGGGTCGGCCTGCCTGAACATCCGAAAGGTCATATGCACGTATCCATAAACCAGCCGACTGAAGCAATACATACAGTCATTCACCACAAAATGCACTAGTGGTCATAGTAAAAGTCACCCCAATGTCATGAGTCGTGACATCCTCCCCCACCCAATGTGGTGTACGCCCTCGTACACTTCTTGCTTCACCCGAAGTACATCAACAACACCCCCTTGGTAGCCTACACGTGTGCCCCTCGCACACCAATCGCACCTGGAGACCAGAGAAGACTCTCAAATGATCGCCCAACATGTTCCCCTCTCCTGCCTACTCCACTACCCTCTTGGTAAAAGTGCTTGGTGCAATCACGAAATACAAATGTCGGGACGCCTCTGGTACCATCTATCAAGTTCCCGTGAAGATGCTTCACCATGAGCCTTGCTCTGGTCTCGCTTCTTCTTGTCCTTCGACGACACAAATTCCCCGGATTTAATCGGTCCAATTTGCCTGAACATTCGAAATATCATATGCACGTATCCACAAACTAACCAATTGAAGACATACATACATTCATTGACAATAAGATACATACATAAGTAGTCGTAGCGAAAGACACACGGGCACGACAGTACGTCTAAACAATTAAAGGGGCAGAAAAACAATACAACAACAAACCATTTCATAATTCATGTAACTTTTTTTCTTTTCTTTTCACTTTTTGACATCCCCAACACCAAGAATTTAGGGTTCTTTTCACAATCCTTACTGTATTTTACCGGCGAGTTCCCGAAGTCTGAGGATCAGCAATTCGCAATCACTTTCAGTCACGATGCGGCACCGTTTCCCCACTCCCTCAGTCGCTGTCCTATTATTGTTTTTATCCTCCATTGTCCTCTTGAGTTCGATAAGCATTAGTTTCGTGGAAGCTGAAGTCATAACCCTGACAAGCGATACTTTTAACGACAAGGTAAATCTTGATGAGAAATCCAATTCGTAATTTTCTCTTAGATCACGCCTATGTAAGTTTCTGATTACGCTTTTCTGAATCAAGTTGTGATATGGGTTCCGTTGCGCTCATCAGCTTGAAGAGTTTTTGGAGCAATTAATTGTGAAATGTCAGTGGAATGTGATGTTTCTGTTTGTTTATTTATTTGTGAATTCTTTGATTTTTGCGATCTTGTCATACATAAGACAGGTATTAGCCCTAGGAATTTGGGTTAATCGCTTAATCTCTAATATAATAGTAAGATCTTTGCTCCCAGATGGTTTATTGTTGTTGGGAGTTTTTGTTTCTATGTTGAATCAGAATTTAGTCCCTTTTTTCAGTATCTATAATTCTTCTCCGAAATTGTCTTCTGCTTAATTTTATACTTCCATTGAAAGCATAGTGAATGACATCAACAATAACATGGTACAGTAAGGGACTCCGTGGGAAAAATGTCAATGTTTGATGAATATGAAACGAGCTGGCTGAGTCTGTAAAGCATTTATTTATGTCTTGCTCAAGAATAATAAGGCTCTTGTGTGGTTATTTAGGTGCAGGAGAAAGATACAGCATGGTTCGTTAAGTTTTGTGTCCCTTGGTGCAAGCATTGGTAATTTCCATTTTGATCCACGCTTCTTTTCATCCCTGTTTAAAATGAGCTTCCTCTGAGCGGCTTGATTAATGATTACTAGTTAATGTTAGCTTGATAATTGTTGAAATTTGTTTTCAGCAAAAACTTGGGGACATTATGGGAGGATTTGGGGAAGGAGATGGAAGGTGAGGATGAAATTGAGATTGGGGAAGTTGACTGTGCAACAGATAAATCGGTGTGTTCTAAAGTAGATATCCATTCATATCCTACATTCAAGTTATTCTATAATGGAGAAGAAGTTACGAAGTACCAAGGTAACGATTTTTTTTCTTTTTTTGTTTTTCTGTGAAAACTGTGCTTGATTTTTTATTTTTATTATTTCATTTTTCTTATTTTAACTGAATTTAGTTTGTCTTATTACTACTTATCCACAGATATTATGTTGTGAAGTTTGAAAAGCTACATCACGAATTGTCATCTCTAGACTCTAGTCCTTTAGTCAGTTCATTCGTATGAACCTTACCAGTGCTAAACCAAACTAAGTACTTTTTAAAGTTTGTTTGAAAAGCATTCGGTTTGTAGCACAAGGACATTGAGTTTTTGGTACCTTTGTTAAATGGCCTGGAATTGCAAAGACTCCATCCATGATCAAGTTCTGCTTGAAGTGGCTGTGAATTATGTTCTTTGCTTCGTGGAAGATATTGCAAAAGAAGCTTTTTACCATACCATGACCTAGATATCTTTCTGGCTCCATTTGCGAGCATCCAATACCCCCATGTTCCACCCCCCACCATGAGACTTAAGAATACTTAGAAGCTACACGATCCGTGAATCATTTTATTAGTTCAAACAATGAGGTTAAAGTCTCAGTGTTTAATATATCAGTTGTATCGACTCCTATGCTGCATCTTCATAGAAACAAACATACTCAATATTGCAAGTTCAGATTTAATAATTTCCTTGCAGTGCAAGTCATGCGATAAAAACTTTTAAAAAAGAGAGAGAGAGAGAGAGAGAGAGAGAGAGAGAGAGAGTTTTCATTGGAGGAATAGTGGAATACTTTACATGATGTTGCTGATTAGTTGTAGACAAACTGCCATATCACCTAGAGAGCGTTGTTTTACAGTGGTATTCATTGGGGTTGGGATGGGCCTAAGGAGAGTTAAAGCAAGAGGTTGGAGAGATTTGGGGTGGGTTAAGGAGAGTTAGAGCGAGAGGGATGGATGATGATGGTGATGCAGTGATGATCAACGTAGTTCCGATCCAAACACTGGAAAGATTCAGTAAGCTGAACTTCTGTATTTTGGTGAAAGCTGATATTCTCTTGTATCAAATTCTAGTTTGACATGGAAATGCCATTTTTCGTATCAGAACAAAAAATTCCAGACTTGGTTGGAAAGCTCTTTCTTCTGGAATGGACACTTTCATGTCAACATATATTTATCAGATAAAGATAGAAATAAAGAGTTAATTGAGCCGGTTCCATGTAATAAATAGGACTTTAGTAATTATAGCAATCTAGAGTTTGAGAGAGCTCAGCACAAAATAGGCTTGAGTTGTCAACGATTTAGTTTGAGTGGTCAGAATTAGATTTTAAGCTGGGAATCTCTTTGTATTTTGCTCAAGCGAGCTTAATTTTCATATGACATCCTTGCTTCATATGCTTGTTGCTACTTATGAGTTGGTTTGGAATTGTTATCCAGGATGTTGACTTAGGTCAGGTTATTTTACATTGTTGAGCAAAGGATACTTGCCATGCGTAAAGCTCACAAATGTGAATGAACTAGAAGCAACAGTATTATGTCATTCATTAAATCATACGAGTATTCTTCTTATGCATCTAGTTTTAAGAGTCGCTTCACTTGTTGTTTTCACTCCCTTTTGAGTTCATTTTTTAGAATTAACTACCAAAGGTCAAGGCATTTCATATGACTATTTATATGTGCTGCACTATCCTGATCAAATTTCTCAGCCTCTGAACCTTGATCTTTCTGGATCTTAATTGCTTTTCTGCATGTATTTTATTACCTTGCCATTATTATGAACCTCAATTTAGTAGGATTTAATTGTTCAAATATAGCCTAGGTTAATGTGATTCTTTTAAATTGGTTTGAGTATCTCCTTAATCAGTGGAGAGCCAAGAAAAAATGACTATACAAAAAGTTGGTGGTTAATGTTCATGAATGATTGCAATGCAGTCTGATCAAAAGAAATTTGACTCAGGTAAATCTTGCTAAAAATTTATGCTTATCAAGCCTGAGAAGGAATAATTATTGTTTTTAAGAAGTGTGCTTACTCTTGGAATTTGATCTGTCCATTTTGGAATAGGATGCACAACTTTAGCTATTCATCTTTTCGTTTTTTCTTGGATCTTATCCCCGAAAGAATAACAATTGATTAATAAAGCATGCTGGTCCACTGAGAGTTTAATGGCATATAGCTGAACAGAATGAGTCTCTGTGACACCTATGAAATTCTTATTACATAAGGTTAGCGTGCTGATGGTGGTAATACCGTGTTCCGTTAACTATCAGTGAAATTTTCCTATGTTGTGGGTTGTAATTGTTTTTGCTATTTTTATCAATAGGCTGAAGTCTGAACTTATGCTTTATATTGAGGGAATTGCACAGTTAAGTTATTTTTGGTTTGTGGCTCAATAAATTTGTGGCATTTTACATCTCTTTTTCTTGATTCGAGCTCAGACCCACTAGTTATTTTATTTAGGGATAATTACAAAAACACCCCCAGGGCTTGGGCTAATTACAAAAAAATCAAGAGATGTTTCAAAATTACAAAAAGCCCCCTCAGGTTTGATTTTATCTTAAATTTAAGGGGTTAAGTGTAATATTTCTACAAATATCAGGTAGTTTTTTGAAATGTTTTTTGCTTATGAACGGGGAAGATGTAAGCAGAATCAAACCTTAAGGGGTTTTTTGTAATTTTCAAAAATCTCTGGGTTTTTTTGTAATTAGGCCAAACCTCAGGGGTTTTTATGTAATTATCCCTTTTATTTATGCGATTTGAGTATTATAAGTCCAGGTTCTCACTAGGACTTGTGGAATTGATGCTCATGCTTTGATATGAGCATAAGACTAGATTTAAAGAAATACTCAATGTACTAGATTTAATTTGCTCTGAAAAACTTTATGTCACAGGAGCTAGGGATGTTGAATCACTCAAAACCTTTGTTCTGCAAGAAACAGAAAAAGCAGCTACAAAAGCACAACTTGACAACGATGGCGAGTTGTAACTAATCTTTCATGTGAGTATGGAACCATTTACTTATTTATTTCCTTCTTGGGTCTGCTCCATATGTTTCAAATTGTCTTGTATACCAATATTTGTTGCAGTTTTCGAGAGTTCTTACTGGACAGACTTCACCTTCAACAACTAAAGCTGGTTGCGGTGCTATAATGTTGTAAACTACGCATTTTGGGATTCTAGCAAACATACAATGGTGATGCTATGTAGTAGCCCATTTCTCCAAGATAGATTGTTGAAATAGATTTGTACACAGAATTTGCTTTTTGCTTGCGAGACCAATTGTTGGATCAATTTTCTCGAGAGAAATTTTGTTTCATGATATTCTCAGAGATATTTTCATTTTATTTCTAAAGCTTAAAGTTAGAATTCATGTTATTGAAATAAATGCTAGGGTTTCTCAATTGGCTGATTGTTGAGTCCGCTGTTCTGAAAATCCCGCCAAGGCTTTATGTTCCCATTGTCCGCCTACATTATTTTTTTTATTAGGCCACGCCTAGCCCCCGCAAAGGCTCCACTTAGGCGCTAGGACTCAGTTTGTTGCTTGTCTAACGCTCTTTAGAACACTGGTTGAGTCTAAAGTTATTTTAGCTTCAATATATCGGGGTTGCACACAAGGACCATGTTCGAATGCTAACATGCCTATAGCCTCAAGGTAACTATAGGTTTTACATATGTATAAATACATATAAATGTTCGAAATGCGACTACATATAATGAGGTGAACATATATGGTGAAATGTTAGAATAGGCATAAGGGATAATTACATAAAAACCCCTGAGGTTTGGACTAATTACAAAAAAACCCAGAGATTTTTGAAAATTACAAAAAACCCCTTAAGGTTTGATTCTGCTTATATCTTCCCCGTTCATAAGCAAAAAACATTTCAAAAAACTACCTGATATTTGTAGAAATATTACACTTAACCCCTTAAATTTAAGATAAAATCAAACCTGAGGGGGCTTTTTGTAATTTTGAAACATCTCTGGATTTTTTTGTAATTAGCCCAAGCCCTAGGGGTGTTTTTGTAATTATCCCTAGGAATAAACATTGATATGTTCCGAGTCCATAAACAACTATCACCATTGATTTCTCAAAGATTACTCTCCCGCAAGAAATACACAAAGAAACAAGTGCATATGCTAGCTTTGGGTAATAGTTCTATAAAAGTATCACTAGCCAATGCATATAATGATTCTTAAAACAACAAAAAGACACGCTTATGAGTTATAAGGTAGCAAGAACAAAAATTTTATGAAAACATGGATTGAAGTTTAAACAGAAATAAGTTACCGAGTTTTACATGCTCATCTAAAACTCTAAAACATAAATAGAATTCATGGACTTAAAGAAAAAAGTAAAAAGATTGTCCAAAAATGGCAAAAGTAGAAAACCGAAGCAAGACACCAAAATCGACACAGGGCTATCTTTCGAAAAATGTCTTCACTTGGCACCCTTCTTGGCAGCAGCCTTGGTTACCTTGGCACCAGATGGGTCTTTCTTCTCCACGCTCTTGATAACACCAACAGCAACCGTCTGACGCATGTCACGAACGGCAAAACGACCTAGAGGTGGGTATTCGGCGAATGTCTCCACCACCATGGGCTTTGTCGGAATCATCTTAACATAGCCAGCATCACCGTTCTTCAAGAATTTGGGCTCCTTCTCGATTTCTTTACCAGACCGCCTGTCAATCTTGGTCACAAGCTCAGCAAACTTAACAGCGATGTGGGATGTGTGACAATCGAGCACTGGGGCATATCCACTTCCAATCTGGCCAGGATGGTTCATGATGATGACCTGGGAGGTGAAGTTGGCGGCTTCCCTAGCAGGATCATCCTTAGAATTTGAGGCAACAAAACCACGCTTGAGATCCTTGACGGCAACATTCTTCACGTTGAAACCGACATTGTCACCAGGAAGAGCCTCCTGCATGGCTTCGTGGTGCATCTCCACGGACTTAACTTCAGTGGTCAAACCAGTGGGCCGAAGGTCACGACCATACCAGGCTTGATGATACCAGTCTCCACACGACCAACAGGCACAGTTCCAATACCACCAATCTTGTAGACATCCTGAAGTGGGAGACGGAGGGGCTTGTCTGATGGCCTCTTGGGCTCAGAAATCAAGTCAAGAGCCTCAAGGAGAGTTGGTCCCTTGTACCAATCGAGGTTTGTGGACCTCTCAATCATGTTGTCTCCCTCAAAACCGGAAATGGGGACAAATGGGATTTTGTCAGGGTTGTATCCCACCTTCTTCAGGTAGGAAGACACTTCCTTCACGATTTCATCGTACCTAGCTTTGGAGTATTTTGGTGTGGTGGCATCCATCTGCATAACATTGATATGATTACATTAGTTCTTGTAAGGGTAATAATAACTCAAACACATAACATTACTGTAACCAAGTAAATTTAAGTATACAACTTGTATCTCACCTTGTTACAGCAACAAATCATTTGCTTGACACCAAGAGTGAAAGCAAGCAACGCATGCTCACGGGTCTGACCATCCTTGGAAATACCAGCTTCAAAACCACCAGTGGTGGAGTCGATGATGAGGACGGCACAGTCGGCCTGCGAGGTACCAGTAATCATGTTCTTGATAAAGTCACGGTGTCCAGGAGCATCAATGACAGTACAGTAGTACTTGGTAGTCTCGAACTTCCACAAGGCAATATCAATGGTGATACCACGCTCACGCTCGGCCTTGAGCTTGTCGAGCACCCAGGCGTACTTGAATGACCTCTTGTTCATCTCAGCGGCCTCCTTCTCGAACCTTTCAATGACACGCTTGTCGATACCACCAAGCTTGTAGATCAAGTGACCGGTGGTGGTTGACTTCCCAGAGTCGACATGACCAATGACCACGATGTTGATGTGAAACTTTTCCTTACCCATGTTGAGCTTTACAAAGAATTCTGAAAGAACAAAATAGCCAATTGTCAGACTACTTTAATTGCAGAAGTGCTTAAGACAATCCAGCATAATCAAAAGAACAAATTAATGAATGATTAGATTCAAAATCATAAGAATTTTACTATCAACACAAGTCCATCAAATAATTAGTGATCCCAAATAGAAAAATAAAATTTTGCAAGACATGAACTGAATACATCCAGATATAGCAAATTAATTCCATGCAACAGAGAATTAAATCAAATGACACAAAATGCATCCCCGATCTAAAATTACCATCTTCCTCAGAATGAGTACCAGTATTTCCCACAATACATAATCCAATACACGCAAAACAAAAATCGATTTACTGTTTATACTAGTAGAAAATTATTTATCGATTACGATCCAGTAATTATTTTACTGTTTCACTAAGCTGAAGAACATATCAAATTCAGATCTAGAACCCATGTACATCAAAAGATAAATCTATAAAACAAGAAATAACTCAATTACACATGCAGCCATAATTCATCAACAAAAAGGTAATCGGTCACCACATATCTAACATTTAAAAAAAAAATCCCTGGATAAATCACATACCTTACATATTCTTACAAACAATTAATAACATGCAAAAGAATATTTCCACATCCATCCATACCATTTTAAAACACAGATAAATTAAGAATGTGAAAATAGAGAAAGCAGCTGACCTTGGAGAGAAAAATAGTGAGAAGAGAGAGCTCTCTCTAACGGCGATTACAGAGAGAGTATTTCTGAAGAGAATCAGAGACAGAATGAGAGGCTTCGAGCTTTATACATGGAGTTTGGAGAAGAGGGTGTCTGATTAGGGTTTCTGTTGGGCCGTCCGATTAAATGAGATCTGACGGATGAGAATAGACAAGTGTTTCTAAGAGAGGCGCGATTTCATCTGCTGCCCTAGTGCGCGTTGTTGTTTACGCTCTGTAATTACCATGTTATCCTTAGGTTTATTGTCAATTTACGACTTAGTTTTTTTAATTTTTAGTTTCCCTATTTTCGTCTCGTTGCCATCTCTACTTGTATGAAGAGCTATCAAATGGATCGGGATTGGATGAGTTGGTATTGTCTCTTCGGGCCAAAGAGAAAATTCAGTCAAAGCCCAGGGCCGGTGTGAAATTCCATCGAGTCGCTACATTTGAAGCCTAGCCCAGACTCATGCTTTGAAAATACACATAAAATCACTAGGTGGTCGGCTCGGGCCCGCTTTTTGTGCCAAATTTGTCTCTCTTTTGGGCCTATGAAACTGCAGCTAGCCCGAGTTTCACCGAGTCGGGCTAATTTTGACAATTTTACCTGTATGTCATAACATTTAAAATCTAGTGAGAAAAAAAGAACATGCATAAAGTGCAACATTTAAAACCTTAAGCTGGAAACACAATGGAGTAAAAATCAAAATTAATGAAAAACGATTGCAACGCACCAAATAAAATTTTCGCTCTCGCTGAATCAAGCCATCAAAGATGCTTTATGATATTGACTCTTCTTATAAATACGTTACATACCTGTTTAATTATAGTGTAGATGTCGGCAAGAATTTTAAAAATAAATCAACAAGAATAATGCGAGTAGCGAATCTGTTGAACATTTATCTCTCTATTTATTTACATTTATATAAGGTGCTTATTTTAATCATTTATTATACAATTGGCATGCTCATGTATATTTATACTCACATTTGTTTGCTAATAATTATCCATTTGTACTAAAACAATCACTTGTTTGCACAAGATTTGAGAGTAAGTCCATATGTGATACATAAGTGCAAAGCTCTCAATTTCGAGCCAATCAGGTAAAAGGACCGGACTGAGATGTATTTTTAGAGGCCTAAAATAAACTGGACCTACTTAGTTCGACCCATTTAGCCCGAAAAACCAATTGGGTACGGTGGTCCAATTTTTTTAGTTTATTTTCATGGGTTGAACCGAATTGGACTCTAAATAAAAGGGATGGTCACTATTTGGCCGGCCGACCCAATTTTTTGCTTTTGGCCTTTGTGAGTTGGCATCGGGCTAGTCCAACCCAATTAGCGGCACTCTACATGTGTCGATGGAAGTTGGATTATTAAATTATTAAATTTTAAGCTTTTAATGTCATATTGTTTCTATCTTCTATTATTGAAGCTATTTCAATAAGTTGTGTGTTTGTATAAATACGCTTACTGGAAATATTTAAAAGGAAACATTGAGGACACGATATGATTAAAAAATGTTAGACATAAATCATTTTTTCGTGTACTTATTATTTAGCATATGGATTCTCAAAAATAAAAAAAATATATTTAGCATATTGAAGTATAATTTATTTCGTGCTAAAACCATTAAAGCAATACAATATGAAATACATAAATTAGGAAATCCTTTGGATCTTATTATTTGTAAGAAAGTTAATATTTTCACAAACTAAATCATTAGTAAGGCGATTAAATTTGTTTTTCTTATTTGGTTATTTAACTAACCGTATTATGGTTCTCAATATTATTCGATCACCGTTTAAACTTGATCCACTACAAGAAAATTCTAGTTTACCTACAAAAATGATTTTGTCACTAATTTTACAGTTTCCTATAGAATACATATAGAATAAAAAGTATTATTTCCCCCCAAATTATATCGACAAATTATCGACGGATTACCGGTAATTTTTAATTTACCGACAGATTTTTGTAGGTATTTACTAACAGTGTTAGATTCTGTAGGTAAATAATTTACCCGCAAAATACCTACAAGGATTTTACCTACACTTTACAATTTTCTTAATATTTACCTATGGATTTTTCTCTAGGTAAACTATTTTTTCCTTCTAGTGTGATACTTTTTTCCTAAATAAAAAATGAGATGTAATTTAATGTTTGTTATTATTTGCCGCATTGTAATCCTTGATGGTAATGTTGCAGTTAAATCAAGAACATAAAAAAATTTATACCCCTTATTTTGATTGGTTGCTAAATTAACATATATGCCTAAATCCATTATTAGATAAATATAATATTTATCCTAGCTAGACGCCTATGTAAGATTAAGTAGAAGGTACTATTTATTTTTTGTTTTTTGTTTTTTAAATAGAGGATCAAGGTTGCACGATTTCATGATCAACGAGGCCGTATGTATAAAATATTTCCCAAAAAATTGGCACAATAGTAAAGCTGGTAAGTCAAACCATGAAAAATTGCGGATGGGATCTTCTATTCCAAAACCGTGTTTCATCTCCTATGCCAATCATGTGAATGATGGACACGTGTATTACATTTACCATGTTAATTTTCAAGCATAAATCAAACAGAAATTGAAGGGTTCTAAAATGGTAAGTGATACACGTGTCAATCATCCACATAGTTGGAATAAGAGATGAAACACGGTTTTGGAATATAAGATCTCATCCGGAAAAGTTGATATTATCAATATGGATTAAGTAGCCAATTAGTTGTACTTAACTTATTATCCAAGTGTTTAACTCGTCAAATCTGAAATATTCCAATAATTAGAGGGCCACCATGAATGGAAGTGCCTAATAAAATAATACTCATATTTTCTCTCCATACACAAGTGCTTGTTAGTGGAGAACATTTGCCTTAACCAACTCACATGGGCTATTTTATCATGTGAAATCATAGCCCATAGGGGACATTTTTTTTTTCATTTCATCAATGCTTTACCGAAATTTACCTTATTAAATAAAAAATGATTATCTACAATAATAAAGTTATCTATTTTTTCTTATAACTTTGCTTACGTCTCACTATGCCTTAGTACTAACAGTTTCGGTCCCTCATTGTTGCCACCAAAGTAAACTGTGGATGTGCATGCACTGATCAGTGTTATGGTAGGATTTACTGACGTACAACCAGATCCTCTCAGGTAAAGAGAACGATTATTTTCGACCCTCCAAATTTAATAATAATTATTCTTTCCTGAATCAAAACCCACACGAATGTTATTCATTATGAGTTTCCACCAAATCTTCACCAACTCATATATACCTCGGAAAGCAATTTTAATGGTGTGAGATTTTAAACACATGACCTCCACCCCCGTAAGAGACTTAAGTCTCTTGTGGTGGCAATGATGCTAACTCACTCGTTATAATAAAGTTATCTCTTGAATGCATCCAACTTAAACACTTGCTTTATATAATAAAATTTTATTATTATTATTATTATTATTATTATTATTATTATTATTATCTAATTATCTTGAAAATATTGCAGTAGTCTTAATTTGAGGTGGGGCATGAATCATGACACACTTATGCGTGTGCATTTTTCAACAAACATGTAATATTTGCCATTACCATACAAAGCAAAACCACCAAAAGCCTACAATTGAAGAGTCAAACAGAGGCGGCTTTTCCATACTTTGTTTTTCGAATGTGACAAAATATTGCCGGAGGTATATGAAGAAACACTTAAAATAGTCAGTGATGGGGGCTTATTAGAAGCGTATAGCTTAAATGATGTGATTTATTGAAAAATATGTGTATTACTGTCACGTCTCAAATGCGACGCGACAACGATCAATCACTTAAACAGAAATAAACCAACAGTCTAAACCAATGATACAAAACTCCAAGTGAAATAGAGTCTAATGCAGCGGAATAAAATAAACACAAGTACGAAATACATCTCAAGGTCCGATAATATCCGAACACAATCCATCAAAATATCCGAATTTAAACTTATAGTCCAAACCAAAACAGAATGAAGGAGCTCAACAATAACAAAAGCAAAAGAAAATGTCGCTCGACATCAATGATTATAGGAACTAGTACGACAGGCGGAGCACGGGATTCAGTCCGTGGTAGGTTCGACGTCTTCAACGTCTCCTCATCTAAAGGTTAGAAAAACGAGGAGGGGATGAGACATAAATCTCAGTGAATGGGGTGATCGTGTGAGAGTGTGGCGATGTATATAGTTAATGCGAGAAAACGGTTGTATGAAAACGCGTGAGATATGATGCATGTTTTCACACATAGTCCACAAGTGTCGTGATAAATATATATTAAGTAATATACTTATATAGTTTAAGAAATAGTTCGTGGTCACACAAGCACTATGATTCGAAAGACATGTAGGATTGTGTATCAATGTAATGTCAATCCTATGCAAACGAGTAAAGGTTGCGTCTGCGGTTTGTAGCGTCAACCAATCGGTCCGATTAACTCCGAATCGTGTGGATCGATAAACGATTCCTTCGTTCTTCCTTGTAACTCCCGTTCAAGATGGTCCAAGACACATGTCACCTTATCGCTCCATAGGCAAAGACAAAATCCACATTGGAGCTTGCAAGGCTCGGATTCGTCATAATCATGATAATACCTCCAAGTCTACGACCCGCTTCCCTCGGACAAACTCCGTCCCTCCATTGCGTAATTAGGGGCGATGGGGCCTAAGAGTGGAATAGCAGCCGAGCTGCCTTGTTCCCATCCCCCGACGTATCCATTCCGATCGTGAGATCGATACACCAAGTTGACTCGACAGAAAGTAAATACAAGTTCGGGTAGTCAACCAGCAAAATCGAGTATTATTGATTCGGGGAAGCATTTTAGGAAAGTTTTTCGAAAATTTGCGCAAGGCAATTATGGCGTTGGTGGAGTTATTTGGATGAAGATGATTATCGGGAGGATAAGCAATCTTCGATATCTTGAAAGATTAGGTGGAACATAAGTCCCGTTATAGATTCAAAATCGCAAGACGAGGAAGTCGCCCCACGATCGCGTATTAATCGGTCAAGACGATCCGATAAGTCAGAGGATTTTTGAGAAAATAAAATATTTTAATCAATAATTAAAGTCATAGGGTCCATGGTTGTTTTTTTAAAATAAAAAAATAATTCGAGTTAGGTCCTTGTAAAAAGAAAATTTACAATTAGCCCCGTTTTGTGAAAATCAATTCTTTTGGGGTTAAAAATTGAATAAATAAATATCCCGATCTTGAAAAATTATGAGGTCAGTTCCTAAATTCTCTAAATTGTTCAGAGATCTAGGTTTTTAAAGTTTTGAGGTCGAGTTTTTATAAAATTCGCACATTAGCCCCAAATTTATTAAAATTGTCATTTTGGTCCCTAAGTTTAAAATAATTGGAACTCACAAACCGGAAGGGCTTTTAATGTGATTCCAGTTGGAAAATATCACTAAGGTCAGTGGGATATTGGGAAAAAAATAGTTTTAAAAATAAATAAGTATAGGCCCCTTAACTTTTGAAAATCTCATTTTTGTCCCATTTCAAAATAATTGTCTTTAAGGCTTTTAGGGGTCCGATTGTTATGAAATTTGAACCTTGGATCCAAAATATCATTATGTTATAGTTAAATTAGTATTTCAAGGTGCATGGACTGCATAAGTTCTGGAAATTTCATTTTGGTCCTCAATTTTAATCTTTTACAATTTGGTCCCTCAAGTTTTATAAAATTACTTTCCAAGCTCTAAACACTTGGATTTTTGGAATACACTTAAAATATGTTATTTCCAGTCCCTTAAGAGTTAAAATTTCAAATTTTAAAAATAGGGCCTGATACAATTTCGAAAATTGCAAAATAGCCCTTAAACTTCTAAAATTTTACAATATAGTCCTTGGGCTTTTAAAGGTTGATTTTATTTATCTAAAAACACTTAAAACTTTATTAAAATGTCCAAACATCATTTTTGAACCTGAATACAGTCCCAAAACTCTGAAAATTACAGAGGGGTCCCTTAAGTTTTATTTTCTTGCAATTAAGTCCACCAACTTTCTATTTTTGTATTTTAAGTCCAAAAATTGAAATTTAATCAATTATGCTCGACTTTTCCAGGTTATAAGTCATACAAAATATAGATTTCAAGAGTCATACACATACATGACCATCTCATACAAGAATTCATCAAATATAACAATAAAGTGTATATGTATGCCCTAATTTTCGATAAATCGCATTTTTGAGCAACACTTGAGAAATTTTCAACTTGATACAAGAAAATAGGATGCAATACATAATATATATATATATATATATATCTCAAGTGCTCAATAACAAAATACTACATGCATTTTAATTAAAACACCTAGAAGTTGAAAGAATTTTTCCACCCACATCGTAGTAGTTTCTCGGGTTGATCTAAAATGTAGTCTCAAAAATTGAAATTTTCCTTCAAGCCTCTAACCTCAACTTTAGATGATGTAGGTCAGCCCCTAAACTCCAAAAATTCATATTCTTGAGTCAAAATTTAATTATTCATGTTATCAAGAGGAAAATACTAAAACCATAATTTTCTCACTTTAATAATGTGTAGTCTTGAATTTCCTCTTCAAGCTTGTAGTCAAATCTAAGTCTCTAATTCTTCAAAAAAATTCTCTAGGAGTACCTCAACAAGAAAGATTCAACATGATTAGATGGTGAAGGTATAAGGTTGAGGTTTGGAGAAGAAAAATAGAGTTGGGAGAAATGAAGATTTTATTACCTTATGCTTGAAGAATTTGATCCTTTAGAGAGGAAAATGGGAGCAAGTCTTTTATTTTTATGATAATTATGAAATGAAGAGTATTG
The DNA here is from genome assembly GCA_016081115.2 of Rehmannia glutinosa. Classification (NCBI taxonomy): domain Eukaryota; kingdom Viridiplantae; phylum Streptophyta; class Magnoliopsida; order Lamiales; family Orobanchaceae; genus Rehmannia; species Rehmannia glutinosa. The sequence continues at coordinate 3,033,486 of CM071924.1, forward strand.
GTTGATAAAGAAAAAAAATAACAAAAGTGATTGATTCCCCTAAGACAAGGAGCCAAAAGTTGGAGGGAATAATAATCATGGTGTTGTCATTTTTATTTATTAGAATTTGGTGGAAAAAAAAGTTTGTCCCTCCTTTAGGCATGTGACCAAAAGTTGGGGAATAATAATATATATGAATATATATATATATATATATATATATATTGTAGGTCTTGAAAAGAATATGTAACAATCTTCCCATTTATAATGGGTAATTTCGAATTTAAAAAAAATATAATAAAAAAATATTTTTTTTGAAAGAAATTATAAAGTATAAATATCTATAATTAAATATTTAGAAATTTAAAAATTAATCCCCATTTATAAGGGATAATTTTCGAAATATTGTTTTTTTTAAAATATTTTTTATACAAAATTGAAAGTATCTATAATTAAATATTTAGAAATTTAAAACTTAAGGATGTGAAATAAGAAATACGTATTTTAAAAAAATTAATTGGAAGTTGTTGGGGAAATGAATTGTAGAATATAGTGAAATATTTGGATAGGGGTTGGAATATACTCCTAATTTATCGAGGGTTTAATATTTCTAAAGTCGTAGTCATTCGATCAAGTATTAATACTAGAGGAGAATATAAAATTGCTAAGCTCAGAAATGCGAAATGCGTAATTGACGTTGGAAGAAATAAATAAAAGTAGAGTCGCGTTTCAGTAATAATAGGTTTGTGATACATAGCCGAATAAATAATCACCACATAACACCGTATCTCATGTTGTTAAAATTCGGGACCTCACAATTAGTATAGAAATATATTTATAAACGTAACGTATGTTTGGTTGATAATTGGGAAAAAGAGTTAAGAATGAAATGCTTCTCGAGACGATAAACAAACGTAGCCTACATTATCTATATATACATATATTTCCCATATCTAAAAGCATAATAAAATCTCCACTTCTTAGTAAGCAACTCAATGATATAAACATCTATTTGAAATCTTCGGAGTCCAATAAGCAACTCAATGATATAAACATCTATTTGAAATCTTCGGTGACTTGGACTGAGTTTTTACTTTTTAGAGTGAAGGAGATGGCGGGAAACTGTGACTCGGGGGAACCTTTGTCTTTCAAATTTCCTTATAGTCACTCTAAAAGTTACGACACACCGGTAAATAGCCAGGACAAGACGAATGAAGTCTACCGATCCTGCTGCGAAGCCCACAGAGCGGTATTAAATTTATGAAACCACAAGGAACAGGATTGATTTTCCAAGTTAGGTTGTTGCTCTTACTTTCTCTCGAACCCTAGTAATAGATTTTATTTTGCTCAAATTCATTCACTTATATGAAAAGAAGGTGCCACAGAATGAGCTATATCGACCGACGTTACAATATTTCGTAAATGAGTTTTGGCTGGTATAACCAGTCGATGATCCACTTCTAATCGACGTAAGTCGTTGAATGTTGATGGTCCTTCCACCACTTCGAGTGGCGGATTCTGGTGCCCTTGCGGTAGGATCTCTTGCACCGCGACAAGTTGTTCATGAGCTTCCTTTAAAAAAGGAATGACGGGCAAAAAAAATATCATTCATCTTTTTTTTTTGTTCATTTGCTCTGCGAGCGGCATGCCCAAAAAAGAAAAGATGAATTTACGCCTTTCTAGAGCCCTCTCACGAATTGGATTTGAACCAATCAAGCTACTTGCCTTTTAGTAGATTGTGACTATGATTTGAGATCGTTGAGTTATTTAAGCAATTCCTGATATATTATATATTATATTATTTTTGAGTCTTTCTTTTTTCTTTTCTTGCACCCCCGGTACACGGAGCACCAACCCAATCTTGACAAAGTGAAAAGTGGAATCAATCCGATCATTCAAGTCGGATAGCATTTATCGACGCTAGGATCCGACCTACGTTAAGAGTTTTCTTCTCTTAGAACATCCCTAAAAGACTTTTCAAATGAAAATTCCTCTTTATTTTGAAGAGTTATCTACCAAAAATCATTTCCAACAAACTCATAATTAACATTTAAATTTAAAGAATGAGGTTTCACTCTCCAAATTTGGAGAGCCAAAACAACTCTTTATAATTAATTGCATTGGTTTCTTGCACTTTGAATTACCTTTTTGAATGACACTTTCTTAAAACAATAATAATTGTGAAAAAAAAAGTATAAATTACTTTCAATATTCTATGTGTAATTAATTAATGTTGGAAAAAAAATAAAGAGTCAAATACAAATAAAATGTTAGAAGATATCAAAAATTTCACTCTTCAAATTTAAAGATGCTCTTTATTTTGCAATAGATATTCTTTAAATTTAAAAAGTCTCTTGGGAATGGTCTTATTAGTTTACTAGATGTTGAATGCAATTTTGCATTTTTAGACAATTATTATAGTATTTATGTATTAATCGCTTTTTTTCGCATTTAAATTTAAGAAAGCTGGATAAGCCTACATTGGTCAATTTTACAGGCTTACAGCCCAATGATATAAACAGCTGTATGTTACAGACTTACAGCCATTAAAGTTGTTATATCTGAGAATTCATCAAACTACCTGCAGCCTGCTGTAATAATATTTAAGCTAACAAGCACACATTTTAAAAAATATTTTAGATCTTAACAATCATCTTCAAACTTATAAGGTACCTCAAGAGTTAGGGATAATTACAAAAACTACCGTAGATGTTTAGTCTAATTACAAAAAAAGCCTTGTTATCTTTCAAAATTACAAATGTCCCATTGACATTTAATTCTATCTTACAAACTGCACCCTCATGCGCGGTTATTTGTTAGGTTAAATATAAACCTTAGGAGTCAGTTTTTTTTCTTTTTTGTAATTTTAAAATATAACTGGAGCTTTTTGTAAATATGCTAAACCTAAGAGGTAGTTTTTGTAATTATCCCTAAGAGTTATGACAAGTAAAATGCATTGACAGTTAAAGCTTTTGGGAAGTGTCATACTGATTTAGATCAGTAAGTTACCTTTGGGTCGTGGACTTTCGGGTAACCGGGTTCGAGTTCTTGCGTAACCTGAAAAAGACGAACACACGTCAGGCTAGCCGGGGGTGGTCCCGGCTAAGACCCTCCGATGCCTAAGTCAGATCGAGTTCGTGAGGTACGGGGTGCGAAGACAAAGAAAGGTAAAAATATACGATAAAAGTGAGAATGAATAGTTACCATCAATTCTTGATCATGGTATTTATAGATATTCCTCATGAATGTGGTGATGCCAAGTGTCATCATCTGAAGGGTGGACTTGTACTATGTTGTCAGGTGGATCAATGGTCCACTTTTCCGGGTCAGGCCCATTCCCCCAGTCCGGGTCGGATACGGGACTCTAAACCCATTTTCGAGACCTCACTGTGTAGCCTCATGACCCAGCTGCCTTATCATTATTCCCCCGGTTCACGGGGTTGTTGAGGACTTGGGATCACTTTCGAGGGGCTCAAGGCCAAGAATCAACACGTGAACCCTAGTTTGTGATTATCGGTCGCCTCTTCTTCTTCGTGCTTAGGCTCATCCTCCTCGAGCCCCGGGCTTTTTGATTTCGAGCCCCTCAAGGCCTTCGAGAAGCGGATCGAGGTTGTGATATAACACGAGTTCCTCGAGCTCAATCCTATATGCCGGATGAGCCCACTATAAAAATATGTCTGTATTATTTTTGTTATATTTATACATATTTTTTTATTATCATTAATTAATAATTTTATTTTTTATATTTATTATTTATGATTATATTTTTTTAAAAGGTCACGTCTCCTAGGGTTTCGTGCCCTGACATTTATGTCTTGTCAATTAATGTCAGGCGACCGTCCGCTATATAAGGTTGCCTTTGGTAAAAATATTTTCACTTTCACATTCTCTTGTAAAATTCGGATCATCGAAGACCTCAGGACCTCCATAGCCGCCGTCCACCAGACCAAAGGACCTCGACCTCCAGTCCTTTTATTTTTCTTTGTGTATTCTTCAGTTACTCAGGTAGTTCTTAATTTCTCTCTAAATCTTGCCTTTATCTCTGTTCATTCTTTTTGGGTCTTAAATGAACTCTAGAACCACCTCCGAACGATCCCGTAGTAAACAAATAAACATGACTCGCTCGAGCTCTTCTGCTTCAGACTCGGGGTCTAGCTCGAGTTCGTCCAGTGAGGACGTGACCGGACCCTTCCGCCCAGGTCACGACCTACCACAGCCGGACCCTTTGAGCTCCCGGCCTTCGGCCTTGGTACGTAGCCCTAGTGATGCCTCAGGGTCTAGTTCCGATCAGGCCCCTTCCGATCCCCCGATGCGAGATTCGTGGGAGCTAATAAAGTCCACGGTTCGCCGTGAAGAAGCATCACAAATAAAACATAGATTTTTTATCCCCCCGAGTATAAGGTTATTATCCCGAGGCCTCAAGATCGTATGCACAAACCTCTCCCGAACTGCTTTACTTTTCACCTTGCATCCTTAGAAGCTGGGATGTGCTTCCCTCTAAGCCCAACTATAGAGGATATTTTGGTTCGTTTAGGAGTGTGTCTTGCCCAGTTTGCCCCTAATACCGTTAGACACATTATTGGTTTTATCATTCTTGCCAAATATTTCAAAATCGAACCTTCTGTAGCTCATTTTTGGGCATTGTATTCCATTACCACCTCGGCCAAGACCAATGATCGTGATTTTTTCTATTTGACCCCGAGGGCAAATTTCAAATTCCTTACATATTTACCGTCCTCTTACGGTGACTGGCGGAAACGATTTATTTTTATTGAGGCCCCCCCTAACCGTCCTTGGAAAATTCCCAGAAGGTGGTGGCTTTCTAAGCCTCGGATCCGTACCTCTTCTCTGGGTGAAAGTACGTGAGATGAGGATTTCATCTCCCAGAAGCTCACTACCCACTACTATGACATTCGGGAGCTTATTAAGGAGGAGGTCCTATCCTCATGGTCTTAGCCCTCATCAGAACTCCCAGGACCCGATCGGCTTGGTAATTTAAATTTTAAAATTATTCTTTCATGTACCGTATTTGCTCATCTCGAAAGGTTTGTTGTCTTTCGTATGGTTGTGCGGTCTTCTCGGGTTGCTAAGGTTATCAGGGAGCGGAAAGAGCGTCTCATCGCTGCCGCGTGGTCATCTGGGTTGAATATCCCCCCTTCGTTTCTGTGCATTAGAGTGACCCGAGCTCCGCTGCTCCGGTGGTGACCCAAACTGCTCAGGTCGAGAGGTCCGAGCCACCAGTTGAAGGGCAGCCTGTTGCTCGTTCTGGCGAGATAACCATCGCAGGTCCCTCCCCCTTCTTGCTATTGGCGGGCGCCCTTCCGATCCCAAGGACAAGGGGAAAAGCAAGAGCAAGGGTAAAAGCAAGAGTCGGAGTCGTAGTGGCAGTAAAAGCAAGAGCAAGGGCTTCGGTGGTAGTAAACAGAAGAAGAAGAAAGCTCGTGTCAAAAAAGAGCAACCTACCGAAGAAGAGATCTCATTGGCTTTGAGCCAAATTGCCGACCGCCAAAAGCAGCTGAGTGCAGCTCGTGAGCATTTTTGGGCTGAGACTTCTCGAGTTCCAAAGGAGTTCTCTGGGACCTGCATCATCCCTCGTTGGAATATATCGCCCGAGAGCTCAATCATGAAGACCCGGGCAGGCGAGGATTCCTTGGAACTCTATTAGGGCTGTATTTTGCCTATGGATCAAGTCACCCTAGGCTCCATGCCGGACTCTAAGTTAGAGGAGATCGCTGCTCATGATCTTATGTGGGTAATTCGATACCTGTTTACTCATTCTTTTACTTGCTTACAATACATTTTATTCACGCCTTTTATCTCTTGCTGCAGGCTGCTAACGTGGCTCACAACTTGACACTCCGCAGTCATCATTGGCGGGTTCGTTGCCTGGAGGCCGAAGCCCAGATGAAACGTCTTGAGCAGGAGAAAGAGACTATCGTAGCCAAGACCAAGGTCGAGTACGAGTCCCGTATTGAGCTAATGAAGACCAAGCTGCTTGAGTTCGAGACTCGTACGAAGAAATCCGAGGATTCCTTACGCGTCGCTAATGAGGAGATCACCCGCTTAACCCGCGAGGGCAAAAAAGTTTCAGCGCGGGGCAAGAAGCTGGGAAGCAAGAGGCTCTCAACTCACCCGAGTTCAAGGGACTCCTTCAGGAAGCTCGCTTAAAGGGGGCAAAGGACTTCAAGGATTCTCCTATCTTTGCCTGTCTTGTTGTTGAGAAAACAGCCGAGTTCGAAGTTATGGGTTTTTACAAATGCCAATCTCAGCTCCAGAAGTTCGGGGGTTTTAAGCCTGACTTCGATCCAAGTAATTTAGACCTGGAGCTGGATGGAAATGGGGAGAAGGCCTCTCTTGATGAGGAGGAGGAGGAAAGTTTTGAGGGTCAAGAGTTCGAGTTCTTGCTCCAGGATCCAGATCCCGTTCCTGAGGCAACCTTGGGTGCTAACGCGCACGCGACTGTGGCTGAAGAGGTGGATGACATGCTTGATGTCTCAACCCTGTTAGGTCCTCCTTCATAGGATTTTCATTTGCTTAGGACTTTTATTACCAACTTTTGAACTCATTTTGTAAGGGGTATAAGCCTCAACCTTGCTAATATTGCGTATGCTTTACCCTGATACTTTGTACATGGGAAACTCATTTTGTAAGGGGTATGAGCCTCAGCCTTGCTAATATTACGTATGCTTTATGCTCTTGCGCTTTAAAGTTATGTCTATTTTCATAGATTCTTTCGCTTTTCTCATCATTTCATTACGCTTGCAAGCAATTGAGGTATTTTTGATTTCTTCGGGGTCTTCAAGGTCTCAGACGAGCCAAAGAACCCTTTAGGATCCAACCTCGGGGTCCTCTTTATTCTGGCCCAAGTTAGTGAGATCTCGAGGTCTCACTTGTGGGCTGGGGGATCACTTGGGATCCCTCTTTATTCTTGCCCAAGTTAGTGAGATTTGGAGGTCTCACTTGTGGGCTAGGGGATCACTTGGGATCCCTTTTTATTCTTGCCCAAGTTAGTGAGATCTCGAGGTCTCACTTGTGGGCTGGGGGATCACTTGGGATCCCTCTTTATTCTTGCCCAAGTTAGTGAGATCTCGAGGTCTCACTTGTGGGCTGGGTGATCACTTGGGATCCCTCTTTATTCTTGCCCAAGTTAGTGAGATCTCGAGGTCTCACTTGTGGGCTGGGGGATCACTTGGGATCCTTCTTTATTTTTGCCCGAGTTAGTGAGATCTCGAGGTCTCACTTGTGGGCTGGGGGATCACTTGGGATCCCTCTTTATTCTTGCCCAAGTTATCGAGATCTCGATGTCTCACTTGTGGGCTGGGGGATCACTTGGGATCCCTCTTTATTCTTGCACAAAACAGCATTGATCGCGGACATTTTCGTTTCAATTCCCAATTAAAGGAGCCATTTCTTTGATCTCCACATTTAAACAAAATACGGGGTTACAGGATATCGTCTTGCTTGCACACGTCTGTTGCCCCTTTAACAAAAAATGCTTATAATGAGCTATATAAGTTTAGGTCTTATACTTCATGACCTCTATATCTTACTAACAAAACATGGGGTTATAAAATTTCCCCTAATTTTAGTAACGAGATAACAATCATACCAAATGAGTTATCCACGCTACGCGTAGAACCTTCGCAAATTTTGGGCGTTCTAGGGCCTCGGGAGTTCCTTGCCTTGCAGGTCTTCCAAGCGATAAGCCCCTTTTCCCGAGACGCGAATCACTTTGTACGGGCCTTCCCTCCAATTTTCCCACGTGCTTAGATACCTCCACCTTTTTCAGGACGAGGTCTCCAACCTGAAAGTTTCTCTTCTTTACTCTTTTGTTATACTCGTTCATCATTTTTGCCTTAGCTAGTAGGATCCTCCCATAAGCATGCTCTCCTCTCCTCTACGAGGTCCAGATCAGCTGCTCGGTTCTCTTGGTTCTGTTCTCTATCGAAATTCTCAATCCTGTGAGTGGGTTCGCTGATTTCCGCCAGGATCACGACTTTGGATCCGTAGAGCAAGCAAAATGGGGTCTCACCCATAGCCGTCTTCGGGGTCGTTCTATAAGCCCACAGTACTCCCGGGAGCTCATCAACCCAATAGGTCTTCATTTGTTCCAGGCGCGTTTTTAAGTTTTGTAGGATTATGCAGTTCGCTACCTCTGTTTTCCCATTAGCTTGCGGGTTCCCTACCGAAGTGAAGTTCTACTGGATCTTCATTTTCTTGCACCATTCCATTATATTTTTTCTCTGAAACTGAGTTCCGTTATAGGTATTGAGGTCATTGGTACAGCTGGTTGATGTGGCAAGTTCGAGTATAGTTGGCACTTCTCGCATTTTTTGACGTACTCAATGGCATCTTGAGCTAATGTTTGCCAAAAATAACCCTGACGCGTGACCTTCAAAGCCAATGACCTTCCACCCAAGTGGTTCCCGCAACACCCCTCGTGTATCTCTTGCATCACGTACATAGCCCTTTCTAGAGCTAAGCACTTGAGCATGATCCCGGTCACCGACTTCTTATAAAGGTTCTCATCAATCATGCAGAAACGAGATGCCCTTACCTGGAGGCACTTTGCCTCTAGCGGGTCCTCTGGCAAGTGACCCTGCAGGAGGTAGTTTTTTATGTCCTCCATCCAAGTCTCGGAGCATGAGATCTTGAGCACAAGACCTACTGTAGGGCAAAGGCCAATTGGATCTTTCTCAGACCCGATCTCAGGTCCTTCGGCTGTTAGGACGACCACCTTTCTGGAACTGACCCCTGTGATATTACTCGCAAATTTCGCCAATGCATCGGCTGCTTTTCAGGACTGGTGAAGTTGAAATTGCTCAAGCTCTCGATTAGTTGCTTCACTCGCTCCAAGTATGCTACCATGGTCTTTTCTTTGGCCTCATACTCTCCCTGGACCTGCATTGCCACCAAATGGGAGTCCGTGTAAGCTATTAGCTTCTTCGCTTGGCATTTCTGCGCCAATTTTAATGCAATTTCGAGTTCCAGGTCATTAGGACCTTGTAGTAGAATTCCGGCTCCTCCTGCATCTGCTACTACTGAACCATCCACATGAAGCATCCAGGTTTCTGAGATGGGTTCAATCGGGCTCGCCATTTCTATCAGGAAGTCAACTAAGACTTGAGCCTTTATAGCTGTTCTAACTTGGTACCTGGTGTCAAATTCTCCTAACTCCACCGCCCGTTTGACCAAGCGCCCTGCAAGATCCGGTTTGCCCAGTATCTGCTTTAGTGGCTGGTTGGTTAAGACGATGACCACGTGTGATTGGAAATAAGGTCGGAGCTTCCGAGCCGAGGTGACCAAAGCTAGGGATAGCTTCTCGACCTTGGAATATCGCTCCTCTGCCCCTTGTAAGACCTTGCTAACATAGTAAATCAAGCCGTGAGTTCCCTTATTCTCCTTACCAAAGACCGAGCTCACTGCTGAGGTGACATCTGCGAGATACGAGTAAAGGGGCTTACCCTTAATTGGCTTCGCGAGCAAAGGGGGTGAGGTCAGGTACGCCTTGAGCTCTTGAAAAGATTTCTCACACTGATCCGTCCACTCAAAATTTTTCACATTCTTAAGATTAGAGAAGAAGGGTAAGCTATGATCTCCGGACCTAGAAATGAAGCGATTCAAGGATGCTACCATTCCCGTCAACTTCTGGCCCTCTTTGACGCTTTTTGGTGATGACATCTAGATCACCGCCTTAATTTTTTCGGGATTCACTTCTATTCCGCGTTCATTGACAAGGTAACCCAAGAACTTGCCACCTCTGACCCCAAAGGTGCATTTTGCCGGATTGAGTTTCATTTTATACCTCCTTAATACTGCAAAGAACTCCACCAAATGGCTTAGGTGATCATCATCTTGCTCACTTTTTACCAACATATCATCCACATATACCTCCATGGTTACACCGATGAGATCTTTGAACATCATGCTGACCAGTCTCTGGTAGGTGGCCCCCGTATTTTTGAGCCCAAATGGCATGACCTTGTAACAGTAGACCCTGGTATCTGTTACAAATGAGGTCTTCTCCTTATCCTCTTTGGCCATTGATATTTGATGATAACCTTGGTAAGCGTCCATCATGCTAAGTAATGCGTACCCAGCGGTTGAGTCGACTAGCGGATCAATGCGAGGAGAGGATATGGGTCCTTAGGGCGGAGGCTTTGTTCAAATCCGTAAAGTCGGCACATTCTCCATCTTCCATCTGTTTTTGGTACGATCACGACATTAGAGAGCCAATCCGTGAACTGTACCTCAACTATGTACCCCGCTTGGAGCAGTTTGCTGACCTTGGCTTCTATTATTTTGCTCCTCTCATTTCCAAAATTTCTCTTCTTTTGCTTAACCGGTTTTACAACAAGATCGATATTAAGGAGGTGAACAATGACCTCCGGGTCTATACCCTCCAGGTCCGCCGGTTCCCAAGCAAACACGTCGCAATTCTTTTTCAGAAATTCGATCATCATGAGCTCTTGGGTCGGGGTCATCTGTGATCTGACTCTTGTTGTTTTTGCCGGGTCGCTCGGGTCCAGCTGGATAATGAGATACTCTTCCACCGGCTCCATTCGATAATCTCCCGATTTTGACTTTTTACCCGAGCTTGACTCTCCTAGACACACCTGCCTCATGGGTTCCGGGTGGTCCTTCTTTACTTCGCTCTTTTTTCAGAGACAAGTTGTAGCATTCCCTAGCCATCTGTTGGTTACCCCGGACTTCCCCCACTCCAAACTTCATGGGGAACTTCATTTTCAGGTGATAAGTAGATACCACGGCTTGGAATAGGTTCAGCCCAGGTCTTCCCAATATTATATTGTAGGCAAAATGCGCCTCCACCACCAAATACTTGATCATGAAGGTTCTTCTACACGGCTCCTCACCTAAAGAGGTGGGTAGGTCAATTGTACCTAGGGCATGACCTCCTAACCTCCGAACCCCGTAAGAGGGGTCCCCACTGGTTTAATCGATGTTATCCCAAGATCCATCTTCCTCAGCATGCCCAGGGAAATAACATCCACTGAGCTACCACTATCCACCAAGACCTTTTGCACAACATAATTAGCCACATCCATCGTAATTACCATGGGGTCATTATGCTCTAGGTCCAAACCCTGAAGGTCGCCCTAATCAAAGGTGATCGAGGGACCTTGGATCGTGTTGACCTGATGACCTCTAGCATCCTTTGGTTTGTGAGTCCCCGTTAGTTGGTCCCCCGACTATCACGTGTATAACCCCCTTGCGAGGCAAGTTATCTTACCCGTGGGGAGGTGCCTAGTCCGCGGGTCTCTTCCTTTTATCTGGACCACCGCTGTTACGCTGCGCGACCCTCTGCAGACCTCTCTCACGGTCTTGTTTGTGAGCTAGTTCACCTTGTGCCTTAAAGTGCTGGAGGTACCCTTGTTGAATGAGTCTCTCAATCTCGTCTTTCAACTAGAAACAATCCTCCGTATCATGCCCATGGTTTTTGTGGAAGTAGCAATACTTATCTGAATTCTGCCTATTCGGGGTGGATCTCATCTTCTTTGGCCACCTTACCAATCTTGAGTTCTCAATGGCCATCAATGCGCGTAACCTAGGGCCATTCAAGGGAGTGTAGTTTTGAAATTTTGGTCCGTCCGATTTAGGTGGATCTCTGTCACGATCTTTTTCAGATATGTGCCACCCCGACTCCTTAGACTCTTTCTTGTCCCTAGTCCTCGTATTCTGGGACCACTCGCGATCTTTTAGGGAGTTCATCTCCTCTTCATGTATGTACCTTTGCGCCATCTCCATCAAGCTCTCCACGTCGCTCGGGGGGTCTCGGGCTAATGCGGATGCGAAAGGTCCTTTTTTCAGAGCATGAATCATGATACTGATCATCATATCAATCCTTAGTTTGTCGACCTCCAAGACCTCATTGTTGAAACGATTAATGAAGTCTCGAAGAGGCTCTTCCTCCCTTTGCCGAATAGTGAAGAGGTACGTAGCTGACCTCTTAGCCTTCTTCTTGCTGGCAAAATGAAAGAGGAATTTCCTCACCAACTGTTCGTAAGACACCACTGTACCCGACAGTAGGCTCGTGAACCACTCTTGAGCTCCACCCGCTAGCGTGGTGATAAAGATACGGGCGTTGATAGCATCCGATTGCCCGTATAGCTACATCACATGTTCGAATGTTGTTAGGTGCTCCTGGGGGTCCTTGCTTCCATCGTATCGAGGTAGGTCTTGGAGTTTGAAATTTGGGGTCACCACCTCCATCAAGATCTCATCACAAAAAGGAGATCCCCTCTTTGCAGAGCGGACGTAACAACTCCCCTTCTCTTCATCTCCCCCAACTTCTTAGTAGCGAGCTCAATTTGCTCACTGAGCTCTTGCAAGTTGTCGCATAATGGTACTCGTGTCACGGGTGCTCCCAACCCTTCGACCCCTAATCCCACTTTCGCAGGGGATCTGGGTCTTGGGGGTGGGGTCCGACTTTCAGCTTCCTCTTCTTGCTCAAGACCCCGTGGGCCGGCCTTCTTACCCACTCGCTTGTGCACGTCATGGTCTCTGGCCAAACCTGCTATGGGGTCGGGTACCCCCCTCTCCCTTTCTCTCTCCTTTGCGAGCTGCTGGCTCATCTCCATGACCAATTTCTCAAAGTCCTCCTTTCTCATCGAGATCATCTGGTCCGGGTCTTCCCTTCCCGTGTCCTGAGGATCCTGCAGAGATTGAGACGAAGAGAACTCGGGTTGCAACACCTCCTTATCCTTCCTGGGGGTCTCTAGCACCCCCTTTTGAACATGCTTCAATGGGTCTCCATCCTTCCGTACCTCGTTTCGGGTTAAAGGGAAAAAAGTTTCCCATAGACGGCACCAACTGATTTAGATCAGTAAGTTACCTTCGGGTCGTGGACTTTCGGGTAACCGGGTTCGAGTTCTTGCATAACCTGAAAAGGACGAACACACGTCAGGCTAGCCGGGGGATGGTCCCGACTAAGACCCTCTGATGCCTAAGTCAGATCGAGTTCGTGAGGTACGGGGGTACGAAGACAGCAATGTAAAAATGTACAGTAAAAGTGAGAATGAATAGTTACCATCAAGTCACTGTAGCATGGTATTTATAGATATTCCTGGTGAATGTGGTGATGCCAAGTGTCATCATCTTGAAGGGTGGACTTGTACTATGTTGTCAGGTGGATCAATGGTCCACTTTTAAAGATCGAGCCCATTCCCCGGTCCCGGGTCGATACGGGGCTCTAAACCCATTTTCGAGACCTCACTGTGTAGCTCATGACCCAGCTGCCTTATCACATACTAAAGGTTAGAGTAAATTTTCTCCATTCTGCTTAAATCATATATTCCCTTTTACATTGTTTTATCATCTAAATAAAAAAACATAATATGTTCTTCTAACTGCATCCATGTGTACTTCTCTAACATGTTACGATTCTGAGACTTCGCTAAGCATTTATCAAAAGAAAACACATCGGAATAGGGGCGTCAATTCCTGAACCTAACACGAAGTTATTAGGAGAAACACGTATACGATTAGCACAAACTCGACATAAAGTTACCAATTTGTCTAAAACATAGTTGTTTTATTTTTTTACTTAATTTTTTGTTGTATTTTGAACATAACCCAAAATCAACCCAAAACAGAATACGAACCCGACCGATGACCTAAATTGACACCCCTACATCTAATATAGACAAAGCGAAATGCAACCTTATGTCTAAAAACCAATTTTCCAAATGATAAGGTTCTTTTTGTCTTTAATTTCACCATTCTAAAATAAGTCTATTTAATCTCCCTTCGAAAAAAAAAAAAGTCTCTTTAATCTCTCTTCTCAAATTATGCTTCATTTCATCTGCACTGACAACTACTTTTTCTTGAGGCATCTCAGTCTTTCTTCCAATTTATTCCAAGATTAAAGGGATTAACTTTTATTTTCCATTATTTCTCAAAAAAAAAAACTTTTATTTTCCTTTGGAAATTTATTGTTTACAGACTTATATTTTTTTGATGAAAATGTGAAAAATTTATTAAAAAATGTGGAAAAAAATACAAGATAAAAGGGGCATACCCCAGTTCAAAATAATGTTATATGGACAGGCCCATTAACATGTGGAGAAACCTAACAAACCTCAAAGGATGACTAAAAACAAAAAAATAAAATCTCCAACCAATTAGTCAAGACAACAATCGGAAGTAGACGGTCACGACCTAACGCTCCCAATTGTTGCTCGAAAAAGGGTGGCGAGAGATTTACAAGAAAATTTACACACTGGAGATAGGGCATACCCTATAATTCAGAACGCAAAAGCCGCAGCCAGGTGGACAACCCTAGTGGAATTAGATCAACATAAAATCCTATCAGGAGTTTCAAAAGAGACAACATGAAGCCATCCAATTAAGGGTAAAAACCAGTTTTCAAACAAGAATTCTGATAAGCAAAATTGTTACTGTTACAAAGAACAGAAACAATTTTAAACCCCTTAAAATTTTATTTTTTTTAATGCCCACAAAATAATGAAAACATTCATCATATGGGATGAGATCCAAGATTCCACACAGAGCTAACCACCTGTAAAATCAGACCTAGATAAGCATAGTAACAGGAAGAGCCAAGCATAGAACAACCCAAGAAAAACAAAAACCCACCAGCAAGAGCACAAGAAAGGGAGGTGATGAGGCGGGGCATTCAGGGGGAGTTCCACTAAAATAGTTTTATTACATATTACAGGCCCAAAAAGGAAAAAGAAACCCACACACGGGTTAAGGCAATGCAAAATCATCCCTAACATTAGAGGACTAGAAATTAACCAGCTCCACTGGGAATTTGTTATAAACAACCTTGTAAACATCCTTCTGTATTTTGAGAAACACATCATTTTTCTGAAAAGTTCAAGCCCTAAAAAACCTGGCTGTTTCGGGCCTTCCAAATTTGGTATATAGTGCAACAAACGGCGACAGCTCGAGCCTTTTTGAGGGCAGGAGCAACAAGCTATTTTTTTGTCCATTTAAGGGCTCCAGCAATAGTACTCATAGAATGGCTAAATTTCAACCATTTTTTAACGCGATCCCAAAGCAACCTGGTGACAATGCAATCAAAAAATAAGTGAGGAGCATTCTCAAGGTAATTGCCACACAATTTACAAATAGGATCAACATCCAAGTATTTTAAATTATTAATGGTTGCCAGTCTATCATTAATAGCAAGCCACACACAAAAAGGAGTATTTGGGAGGAATAAAGTTTTTCCAAACAGCAGAGTGCCAAAAAGCTTTAGGGCCAGAATCTCTAAAAAGGTCATATATTTTGGAGGAACAAAGGCCTTTTGAATTTGAAAGAAGAGATAGGTTGGAGATAGCCGAATCAGGGGAACCAAACTTAGATAAAATATCATTTCTGATTTCACAAATCCTTTTCAAAAGGCAGGAATCAGATTTTTTGGGGTCCCAAGTCCAAAAGGACTGATTTTTTTAAGTAGAAGGAGTGAACCCATCTGACCCAAAGGGAGTCAGCTTTTGAATGAATATTCCAGAGGATTTTAGCAAGAAGGGCTCTATTCCAAGAATGCACATCTCTTAAACCCAAACCTCCTTCCTTAGAGGGTAGGCAGACTTTAGACCAGGCAATAGGGGAGGTATTCTTCCCCCAAAGAAAGACTCTGCAGAGTCTATTAATCCTGTCAATGACAGTTTTTTGGGAATGGAAAAATTTGGAGCCAAAAACATTCCACTCCTTGCAGCACTGATTTAATAAGAAGGAGCCTCCCAGCATAAGAGAGGGAGTTTGCAGTACATTTATTAATGTAGGAGGCGATTCTGTCATAAAGTGGGGCATAATGGTTAACATTCAGCCTTTGTGCAGCCAAAGGAACCCCCAAATATCTAACAGGAAGAGTCCCAAGAGGGAAATTCAAGAGGTTGAGGATATTGTCAAGTTCGTCCCCAATAATCCCCACAGTGAAGAGATTTGATTTAAAAGAGTTAACATCGAGGCCAGAGACATTTTTGAAATCATTAAGACAGTCAATCAGGATTTTGACTGAGGGAAGGTCACCCCTAGAGAACAACATAAGGTCATCTGCAAAAGCAAGATGGATTATTCTGAGAGCTTCACATCTGGGGTGATATTTGAAAATCAAGGTATTAGTTCTCACTTTAAGAAGTCTAGACAGGTATTCTATACAAATGAGAAATAAGGAAGGAGACATAGGGTCACCCTGTCTTAGACCTCTTTTGCCTGGGAATTTACCCTGAAGAGAACCATTAATACAAATGGAATAAGAAGCAGAAGAGACACACTCCATGACCCAAGAGATGAAAATAGGAGGAAAGCCCAGACTATTTAAGACTTGTTCAAGAAAAGACCAAGAAATGGTATCATAAACTTTCTTAAGATCAACTTTAATAGCACAACGGGGGGAAATTCTGACTCTAGCATAATTTCTGATAATTTCCTGAGCTAGAAAAATATTATCAGTGATATTTCTACCACTAATGAAAGCAGATTGGGTTGGATCAATCAGTTTGGGAACCACGGATTCAAGCTTAGAGACAATGATCTTAGTAATGACTTTATAGACCACGTTGCAACAAGCAATAGGTCTAAAATCAGCCACAGTAGGGGCATGATCAGTTTTAGGGATCAGGGCAATAGCAGTGTGGTTGATTTGTCTAAGTAATTTTGAAGAATAAAAAAACTCAGACACAGCCTCAACTACATCGTTGCCAACAATATCCGAATATTTTTTGAAAAATCCAGAAGAAAAACCATCGGGACCGGGGGATCTATCATCCTCAATATCAAAGAGAGCCTTTTTAATAGCTTGGGGTGTAACCGGGTTAGAAAGTAGACTGAAGTCATCCTCATCCATGCAGGGACCAGATTGAAGAGTTTGAAGGTCCACTGGGTTGGTTTGGAAACTAGTTCCAAAAAGACTTTTAAAGTAGTTCACAAAGGCTTTGGAAAGTTCATCAAAAGAAGATGTTTTGGAACCATCCTCTAAAATAACTGAATTCATTTGCTTTCTGAGAGAGTTTCTTTTAACAATACTGTGAAAAAACTTGGTGTTTCTGTCACTATTATTTAAAAAATCACATTTTGCTTTTTGGGTAAAAAAGGATCTCTCAGCTTTGTCAAGAAAAGATTCTTTAGCTTTGAGCTCTTTAACGGTGTCATTTAAGGCAGAGTTAAGAGGATCAGCATGAAGCTGGATTTGAGAATTTTTAAGAGCGGTTTTCACCTGCTTA
This sequence comes from Rehmannia glutinosa, assembly GCA_016081115.2. Taxonomy (NCBI): domain Eukaryota; kingdom Viridiplantae; phylum Streptophyta; class Magnoliopsida; order Lamiales; family Orobanchaceae; genus Rehmannia; species Rehmannia glutinosa. Next base: position 3,050,678 of record CM071924.1, read on the forward strand.
ACTCTTGAAGATATATGACTAAAATGGAAGTTATTCAGCTCTTTCAGGGAGGGCTTAAGAGCTTTGAGTTTTTTACAGAGAATAAATTGGGCTTTATCCCAAAGGTTAAGATTCAAGCGCGCACGCGTGTGGAGAAAATCGAGTGCGGGCCCACATATTGAAAAATTTGAATGGTTTAGGGAGAACTAAGTTCTGCTCAAAAAAAGTAACAACAATTGGAGAGTGGTCAGAAACATTCCCTGGAACAGGGATGTCAGCTGAGCACCTCCAATCTGAGTGAGACCAAGCGGAGTTTATCAAAGCTCTGTCAAGTCTATACCAAATGGTATTATTGGTCCAAGTAAAGTAGCATCCAGTAGACTGCACCTCACTAAGACCAAGATAAGCACAAGTGTCATGAAACTCTTTAATTGATTTATTAGTAAAAGGTGCCCCATTTAGTTTTTCATCTGGGTTTTTGATAGTGTTAAAATCTCTAAGTAAAAGCCAAGGAGAATCAATAAGATCGCCCAGCTCCAACATTTTGTTCCAAAGCAACCTTCTTTCACCCACAATATTAAGACCATAGATGAAAGAGGTGAGGATGGAATTATGAGAAATTTTGCAAGTCAAAGAGCAGTGGATAAGTTGTGGATCAGTATTTAAAACTTGGAGGTCCACAGTGGAAGGGTTCCAGAGAATCAAAATTCTGCCATTTTTTATAAGATGGAAATTATTGGTGGCAAGCCAACCCGGAAATTTATTTTGGACAATAAAATCACAACGATTGGATTGAGGCACAGCCTCAAACTCAAGTTTGGTTTCTAGAAGACAGAGAACATCAACTTTCTTTTTTTTACAAAAGAAATTATGTTTTTATGTTTAATAGGGTTGTTAAAACCCCTAATGTTCCAAGAAACGACTATCATTTTGGACCAAACTTCTTTCTAGGGGCATTACTAGAAGAAGATCTAGGGTTGGCATTTTTGCCATTACCTAGAGAAACAAGTTTATTGCCATAAGTAGGCTGAGTTAAAGAAATACCTGAGCCTGAGGGTTGCTTACCATTCCCCTCAGGTTTACCCGAATCAGCACACATGAATGTTATCTCCAAACTGGCTTCATCTTTCTTGTTCTTTTTTTTTCCAGCTTTTTCTTAGCACTTTTTGAGAGAGCAGGAGAAAATTCTGAATCTTTGTCATGGGAGGTTTGATCAGAACACTTGTCAGAAGATGGGCCAGGTGGCAGATCCTCCAAGCAATCAGCAGATTGTTTTTCAGAGTTTATTGGAACCAAGGATTCCAAAATTTCAGCAGTCTGCAGAGGAGCAGGTTCCTCAAGCACAACAAAAGCATTAGTAGTCTCAGGGGGGATAACTATAGAGTCTCCCATTGAGATGATAGCTGGATTTTGAACATCTGAAACCACAACAGTATTTACAGCAGAACCAGACTTAGTTTCAACAAGGTGAGAGAGTACTAATGGTGTTTCCTTGTCATCCTTACTGGTAAGCAAAGAAGGCAAGGGATTTAGATCGATGACTTTCCCCTGGTCAAGTAAAGATCACCGAAACAAAGTCGGATCAACAATGACAGTTTAAACGATTTTTTCCCTTTGTCCTTAGTGTTTTTAGCGGAAATGCAAACTTTAGAGAGAGGCTGGGGTCTTTTTTAGAACCACAAATATCAACAAAGTGGCCAAAACTTTTACATTTTTGCAAAATTGAGGGAAAAAGTCTATAACCACATTGCTCAAAAGTAGCACCATTAGGATCGCTTTAGAAAAAACAGATTTGGGCGGGGGTTTTGAAGGGTCAACATCAACTAAAATTCTAGCAAAAGCTGGCCTAGATTTTTCAAAAGTAGCTCTATCACTACAAATGGGAGTACCAATTTTAAGACAAAGCTTACTAAAAGCAGCCGGATTCCAGTATTTACCAGGAAGAAAAGGGAATTTAACCCACACAGGGACAAACTCACAGTTAACACCCTTAGGGGGGTTTTCAAAATCAAAAATTTTCAAGAGTAAAGGTCTGCCAAGGCAATGAAAAGGACCACCTTGCAGAATTTTTTCCATATCTGTTAAACGATCAAATCTGAAAATAACACATCCATTGACATAAGGAAGAACGTCACAAACAACATTCCAAAAATTAACTAATTTTTTGATGTTAATCATTCCTAGCCATTTACCAACAAAGCAACCAAGAAGACAGTATCCCCATTCATTAGGGATATCACAGAGCTCATCATCAGACTTATATTCATCTGTCATAACATGGGATTTCCCAGTACACAATTCTCACATAACCCTTTGGAAATAGGGATCATTTTGCCATTCTTCGCGCACATAAGCTATGACGAACCAACATGAGTCTCCTATATAATTTTCGTGTTACGTATTAATTTTATTACAAGGTCACAGTCGGAAGAGGTAGATTATGGAATCAGATATCTTGTTTCACTTCGTGTTCCACGTCATTAGATGATGAACATGTGTATATACATCTAAAAAATCAACAACACACACACATATATATGTTAACACATGTCCAACATCCAATGTAGTAGAACACAGAGTTGGAACATCAATCTGTTCCCATAGATTATGGGGCCTAATTCTTGTAATGATCGATATGTATCCAAGTTTCATTTATTTCCAAGTCTTTCTCTTTCTTTTTTTTTCCAGAAAATTAATCAATTTCATTCAATAAACGAACCTTTGAATACAAAGTAACAAAATTTTCAGACCTACAAAATTATAAACTTACGCAGATCTAAAATATGCATATCTTAAACTTATACAAATATAAACGATCGTATTTCTTCCAAGTCTAGCAATTAGCATAATTTTCCTATATGATTATCACTTCCACGAATCGTCTGGAAGATTAATTTTTTTGAAGTTTAGGCCTGAAATATACTCAGAAAGATCACAACATTGCACTCTTATTTAAAATTTAACACACATGAAAACCCAGATTACAAAGAGAAACAACACAAAATTCATGTACAGAAAAGCAAAAGATTAATCTAACATAATATATTCACGCTATTCACCAATTTTGTAACAAACGCTAGACACTAATTAGGCGATATACTGAGGTCTAGTGCCTAGATAGAGGCTTGGCGAGATTAGGCTCCGTCTAATCAAAGGTATGCAGACATGCGGAGCTTAGCACCTAGTCAAGACTAATCGGGAGCTATTCACCCTTTTCCGTGAACTTATACGACGCATAAGAAAGCGTCCCATAGCTCCAGCTATGGTGTACGAGCTCACCTCTGGTGTTCTCCTCGGCGGCGCCCATCGCCACATGGAGCGGGTAGAAATGATCGGGCCTCGGATGCGCCACCTTCGCGTACGGCGCCTTCTCCTCGTAATCGTTCACATCCTCATACCTACCTTCCAATAGCGCCTTCTTGATCCAATTATCGAACTCGTACGCCCAATCCGCCACCGAATCGCCGCCCTGCCGGTCAATCAGCCTCAGATTGTGTGTCGCGGCGCCCGATCCGATTATCAAAACGCCGTCGTCCTTCAGAGGCGCGAGCGCCTTCCCGATACGATAATGGTGGGCGGCGTCCTTGTGCGTCTGGACGGACAGCTGGCAGACGGGGATGTCCGCCGCCGGGTACATCAGCATGAGCGGCACCCACGCGCCGTGATCCAGCCCGCGCTTCCTGTCGACTTGGACCGGCCCGAACCCGGTTTTCTGTAGCAATTGCTTCACTCTGTTGGCCAGATCTGGCGATCCCGGGGCCGGGTACTTGAGCCGGTACATCGGGTCGGGGAACCCGTAGAAATCGTGGATGGTTTCGCTGGGGCCCGAAATCGCGTTGACCGCGGGGTCGGAGGTTTCCCAGTGGCCCGAAATTATGAGGATGGCTTTGGGTTTTTCGGGGAATACCTTTTGCTGGAACGATTTGAGGAAATGGCGGGCCGGGAGGGAATCGTCTATGGAGAGCGTAGGTGCGCCGTGTGAGATGTAAAAAGTCTCTTTTATCCCCTTGTTTTCCATTGATGATGATTCTTTTTTGGTTTCGATTCTGTTTGTGAAATTGAGGGTAAATATGATGCAGAAACAGAGGCACCCGATTGAGTATATGAAGAAGATGGATTTTGCGTGCATCCGTGGGTTTCTGCAAACCACCACCACCAACTCCGTCGATGTTGACTTTTTGGTGGGGTTCGATTGCTTCTCAGGTAAAGCGTTTTCATTTTCCTTTTAAGGCTTCACCCGTTTTTGCTTACGTTTGCAAGACTAAGATTCAAATTGGTCCCCTGAATTTTGATTTTTGGGCAATTTGGTCTCGTAAATTATAAGTTTATGCAATTTTGGTCCTAAAAATGTGAAATACGGAAGTACCTCTTGGGACCAAAACTGCACAAAGTTGTAACTTATGAGGCCAAAATTGCTACGAGACTGAAACTGCTACATACATAGAATACTTATGGGGCCAAATAAAATTGTGTCTCATGGACTGCTTAATAGTGTTATGACCCAGTAATAATTAATGACATTTTGGGCAAAATTAATAGTTTAGGGATTAATAATAAAATAGGGGAAAAAATGAATTAATACCAAAAATGGTACGAGTAAAATTCTCATTCTTCTTGTAATTTTTGTACTAATCTAGTATTACTAGTATTCTGTTTAGAATTTGATTCTATAACAGATAAATAATGTTCAATAGCTTCCTGTTTTTTAGCAGGATTTGTAATTTGGTCTATTAAACTTAAAATCAAATTTTCTTCTTTAGAAATTACATTAATTTGTAATCCTAAGAAATTTGCAAAACATTTTTCGCAATCACAATTTTCATCACAATCATTTTGTGAAGATGAAAATTCATCGGATTCATTAGATTTTGTTTTTTCGGAATCATTATTATCAATAACTGAAACATATAAATTATTTTGAGAATTTTGTTCTTCTTCTGTATTAAGAAGAATATCAAATAATGATTTCTTTAAATCATCTGCTATGTTTAATGTTTGAATTTTCTTTTTAACATAGCATTTATTAGTTTTATGTTCGATTCGACCACATTTCCAACAGACAGGTTTTTTCTGTCGAATTATTTGGTTTTCTTTTTTCTTTTCCCTTTTGAGGTTTATTTTTAGAATAATAATTATTCTGTTTATTTGAATCATTTTGTTTAAAAAATAATTTTCTTTTCTTTTTATAATTTTCTTTTTTAAAGAATTTTTTCTTTTTAGATTTATCCCTTTTAGGATATTGTATTGGTTGGAAACCAATTTGTTCTAAAAATCACCAATCATTTGGCGATTTTCTATTTTTTTGAATATCTAATTGATGTTTCAATTTTATGTCATTACATAAATTTATACCTTCAGCAATTATTTCTGCTGATAAATCTCCATAGGATAATTGATCCCATTGTATATTACCATTAATACTTTTGCCTTTTAGCTTTATTTCTTACTCTTTTCTTCGCAAAGAGTCACGGAAGTCCAGAAAGAAATTTTTCTTTCCAAAAATCTTCCTTACAATCGATGCGAGTAAGTATTTTAGATAAAAATACATCTTTGTACCATCTAAAATGAGATAGAGTTGGACACTTCAAATTCATTAATTGTTCATGTGTCCGATCGAGTAGAAATCATTAGCTCCTATAAAGTGTGATAACACCGTATATATTAATGTATTTATTGCACGATTCTCCATTTCAAGGATTGTAGCATTTAATATTTTTTGTCTAGTCAATCGATGAGATAAAAATCCCACCAACCTTGTAATTGTCAGTATTGCCTTTCATTTTAGAAACTGATGCAAATATTAGCATATGTTTTATAGTGGTTTTAATATGATATTCAGATTTACCAGTGCCTAGCAGGAGGCAAAGGCTTGACGGGTTTAGATCCGTCTAATCAGAAAAACAAACGCGAGAAAACTAACATAGGTAGACAAAGGGAGTCTTAAGCGCGTAGAGGGGATATTTTTACAACAGAATTATTCATCCTTTTCCGTGAACTTATACGACGCATAAGAAAGCGTCCCATAGCTCCAGCTATGGTGTACGAGCTCACCTCTGGTGTTCTCCCCGGCGGCGCCCATCGCCACATGGAGCGGTAGAAATGGTCGGGCCTTGGATGCGCCACCTTCACGTGGCGCCTTCTCGCCGTAATCGTTCACATCCTCATACCTCCTTCCGATAGCGCCTCCCGATCCAATTATCGAACTCGTCGCCCAATCCGCCACCGAATCGCCGCCTGCCGGTGAATCGCCCCTCGGTGTGCGTGGCGGCGCCGATCCGATTATTAAAACGCGCCGTGCGTCCTTCGTAGGCGAGCGCCTTCCCATCCGATAATGGTGGGCGGCGTCCTTGCGTCCTGGGCGGACGGTACCGCGACGACGGATGTCCGCCGCCGGGCATCGGCATGAGCGGCACCACGCGCCGTGATCCAGCCAGCGTTCTGTCGGCGTGGACCGGCCCGAACCCGGTTTTCAGAGCAATTGCTTCACTCTGTTAGCCGATCTGGCGATCCGGCCCGGTACTGAGCCATCGTACATCGGGTCGGGAGTTTGACACTTCAAATTCATTAATTGTTCATGTGTCCGATCGAACAGAAATCATTAGCTCCTATAAAGTGTGATAACACCGTATATATTAATGTATTTACTTGCATCGTCATTCTCCGATTTCAAGGATTGTAGCATTTAATATTTTTGTCTAAATGAATCGAAGAAGATAAAAATCCCACCAACCTTGTAATTGACCAAGAAATCCGAAAACAAGGGCTTTGGCAATTGTCTTGTCAGTATTGCCTTTCATTTTAGAAGCTGATGCAAATATTAGCATATGTTTTATAGTGGTTTTAATCTGATATTCAGATTTACCATCTATATTCCATTCAATTATGGTATCACCATTAAATTGCGCATTATCCTGTTTTTTTTTCTATTTGAAGATCAAACGGAGTATGTCTAGTATAGTAAGGTTTTACCTTAGTGGTTTTATAAATTTTATTTACTTGTATTGATGAATCAGAATCTTTCTCTGTATTTTCTTCAGATGATTCTTCTTTATTCATCATAGAAACAGTCTTTTTAGACTTGTCTTCTAAAATTTTTAATTTCTGAAGTCTATCTATTAATTCATTCATAAAATCTGTATCCTTTTTAGGAATCAGATTGTATTATTTCTTTTTAAGAGTAGGAGGAGGTATCAACATAAGAGTTGGTTTTGAAATCGAAGTTTCATTCTGTTTAATTATATATTTTTGAGAATTTAACAGATTTTCTATTTTAGTAGTTTGACTACTTTGAGATTCTAATAATTCTTCAATTCTAGTAGTTTGACTACTAATTGATTGAAGATTTAAATTTGTAAAATTATTTTGCTGTATTAGCACATCAAAATTAGCTTGTCCTGTTCCAATTTTATTGGTGTTGCTAGAGTAATCTTATCTCTTTTTCTACTTTTAAAGTAGTAAAGAGAGGATGTATACTTCTAGCTTCTTCTCTAGAAGATGATAAATATTTTTTATAAGCAGATTCAACAGTATTAGTCATCTGCGTATGATTAACATTAACATTAGGGAATTCTTTTCCTCTATAAGGGAGATAAAATGAATTTTAGCCATTTGAAAAAATCATGTTCATATGGATCTTTATTATTAAATTCAATCCATTTGAAAAAATTATTAAAATATCTATTTTGTTTTGACTTATTATAAGTCAGTAAAAACCATTGGGCTTTCAAATAATTTTTTGGCTTTTTAAAAGCTTTTCGAATAGCTTCTGGAATATAAGTCAATTCGTCAGAAATGGTATTAACACTATATCCCATATCTGAAAAAGATGGGGACGAAGGTCTGTTTGTATTAAAACTTGTAGTTGGTATTTCAATTTTATAATTTGGTTTACTAATGTTTTCAGAAGTTTTATTTAACCCTGTTATATTAAGACTTTATATAGAAGATGTAGAAAATCTTCTAGATCCAGAATCACTGGATTCGTTTAGTTTTAAACGACAACTTCTTTGCGAAGTGAATTTTATTATAACATCACCATCATCATATTGGATGATTTTCTCAACTGTCTGCTAGCTCGGTTTTACATTTGAAATAACCGCTTGTTCCATTTTTCAGATTTCTGGTAAAGATATTTGATTCCAAGAAATTGTTTTAGGAACCACAATGTTACTTTTGGTAATATCAGTAATGAATAGAGTAGTTTCTTGTCTTTTAGACGTAGATCCAATTCGGAAATTAGAAACAATAGTATTCATTACTTTGTAACAAATACGATATATTAATACAACATTTTCTGATCCAGACAACATATCAAATCCTTCAGTTTTAACATTTAATGTTAAAGCCTGAAGTATATTAGGATCAGATAATGATATTATATAATCAGGAAAACAACTGAAATAAATAGGATCATTACATAAAGAAGATTCTACTATCCCTATTAGAGAGTCTTCAAAATTTCTATGCCTTTGGTCTCTGACCATAATTAAGGCAGAGGTATTTAAACCTAATCTTGTTAATAGCTTTAAGCCGATTTGAATCATACCTAAATGCATATATTTATAATGAACTTTATGAAGTTCTATTAACTTTTTAGATAATAAATTAAAATTGCCATAACCTTCTTTTAGTGTATAGATTCTTCTATTGTTTTAACAATATAATCAGATCTGGAAGATAAATGATTAGATCTATAAATCTTCTGTTTAGAAGAGACTGGTAATGTCCAGTTTTGAAGATTTTTCTCAAAATTTTCAGAGATTATTACCTCTTTGTTTTTTCTGATTTTCAGAATTTTCTAAAGAATTTTTTGGAAAGTATTTACTTAATCGATTCATTTTGAAAATAAGTATACTGTCAACGACTTACACACTCTAACTTGCCTCTATCTGGGCCTTACGGTGTACAAGCTGCGCGACTTAGGAGAGACTCCGTGTAAAACTTATTATCAAAAATGAAAAGATTAATTAAACCTTTTTCAAAATTTTCTTTAGGAATTAATACAGTTTGACTATAAGTACCGTATTTATGGCTCTAATACCAAAAATGGTACCTGGTAAAAATGCCAGTATCATCAATTTTTTGTATAGGAAATATTGTTTGGAAAAACGGAGTTCCCAATATTACAGATGTAGATAGATATTTAACCAGAATAAAGGTTGTTGGTAAACATATACCATTATTGCAGATTGTTGCATCTGATAATTTATAATTGACTATCAGAGGTTGTTTATTAGCAGCAATTATTATTTGAGTAGTTTTAGAATAATACCTTGTAGGTATTAATCCTTCCGATATACAATTTATATCAGCACCTGAATCTAATAAAACTTCTGTTGTTAAACAGGATTCATTATTAACAATAATTGTAACTTTTGTATACCATTTTTGAAATAGTTGTTTGTCAATTTTATTGACCCAAATAAGTTTTTCTTGTAATTCAGAAGTAATATGATTAACTAGTTCTAAATCCTGAAAAGGATTATTTTCTTCTTCATTAAAATCATTAACTTCATCATCTGATGAATTATACTTCATTTTAGAAGTAGAAGGTATATTTTCAATAGATTCTATTTTTCTTTTTAAAATAGACAATTCATCTTTAATTTCATTAATTCAGCTTTTAGCTAAGGAATAGTAGGCTCTCTAGTTTTGACTTTAGCCTTTTCAATTATTTTATTGTAGGAGTAAAATTCTCCTTCTTCTTGTAATTTTTGTACTAATCTAGTATTACTAGTATTCGTATCTGAACTAGTATTCTGTTTTGAGCCTTTTATAGCCAATCCCCCGGACTTCAACTGTGGATTTCAAAATTTTATAAAATGCCGACGTCATTGCTTATGTCATGGCTTACGTCACTGCTTGCGTCAGTGCTGATGTCATGGCTGACGGATTTGTCTGTGATTGCTTTAGAACAATTTTATCCCTCGTATTCTTTTGTCATCATCTCTAAAATGAGAGCTTAAAATTAAATAGCAGAAGCAATTGTATGAAACTTATGAGTTTCAATAATAAGATTATTATCAGAGTATTATTACAGACTAAGAACAGTATAATATTATAACAACAAAATTATAAAACAAACCTTTTATTAAATACTTTCATGTACAGAGACCTGAGATCAAAAACTATTACAAACTCTAGTCGGAATAGTAGTTCGGAAACTATTACAAACTTCTATTTATTACAACTAAAGAAAATGTTTACAAGAGAGAAAAATAGAGATAGAGAGAGCTAAACTTGAATACCGAAAATGAAAAGGCTTATGAGCCTTTTATAGCCAATCCCCCGGACTTCAACTGTGGATTTCAAAATTTTATAAAATGCTGACGTCATCATTACATCATTGCTTATGTCATGGCTTACGTCACTGCTTGCGTCAGTGTTGATGTCATGGCTGACGGATTTGTCTGTGATTGCTTTAGGACAATTTTATCCCTCGTATTCTTTTGTCATCATCTCTAAAATGAGAGCTTCATCATCATAAGGATCTTGAGCATCATTCATTTCGATGTCTTCAGTATTTTTATCTTTTTGAGGATGATGAAGTACTTGGTTTATCATTTCCAGTATTTATTGGTTCAAACACTTCTTTGAATACTTTTGCAATACTATCTTTATCCATATGTTGCAATAATTCTTTTGAAAGAGCCGAATGAGTCGGCACCTGATAATTCATATTTCTCATTGTTTCATGAGCAGGTTTCAGAGATCTAATTCCTTTTAAGTTATAAGTTGAGCCTTCTCCAAAGAAGTCTTCTTTAGCCCACCACTTTATTAAAATATTTCTTCCTAAAAATGTGACATTTAATTTAATGTTATTTTTATTAAATCTCTCTTTTTAAGAGCATATCCCCATTTTATGATCCATGGGAATTGATATTGTATTGCAAATTGCAATAGAGAGGTATCAGAATCAAACTGATCATTAGTTTGTTGAAAAAGAAGTAAAATCTGTTTTACATTTCTAGGCAAAATATATGTCGATACGCCCCAAGAGAAGAAAAAGGTTTTAAACCAAATAGGAATATGTTGAGTTGGTTCAACAAGTGAAAATTTTATCCACCAAGTGTGTTTCCTTTGAGGATTATCATAAAGGAGAGTAAATTCCCATGCATGAATATAATCGTCATAGTTATAAAGATTTGATATTGATTTAAAAGTATTCAATTGCCTAGGTTGAGGCAATTGTAATCCCCAACTTGTAGGTGGAATGATGTTTTTAATAATCATTTTAGAAAAGCTATATTCATGAGTTCCTCGGTTCATGTGAGATATTTCTTCAGATCCGGTTTCAGTTAGAATTGCCTCGAAGTATTCTCTAGTCTTTTTTTTCCCAAATAAGGGAGGAAGATCTTTTATCAAATATGATTGAGCAACTGTGATGGAGAAAGATTTTGTATACTTTCTTCCACTTAGACAATATTTTATATATCCGAAAATAACATAAGGATATTTTAATTTCTCAATCATCTTATTAGGACTATTTGAAAAAATAGCGTTTTGATATATTTGAATATCATAAGTACTATCATCATTTTCCAATTCCTTTGTAGGATCGAAATTCTTCATTTTAAAAGATTCTTCTGTGGCTTTGGTATCTTTAGTGCTTTTAGCACTTGAAGACAAGCACCGGATGATTTTTTATTCATCTTGTTTTTCTGGCTTTTTGGAGGTGACTCCTCCTCCGGGATTGTATTCCAAGGATTTTCCCCGCAAGAATTCTCGTGTTAGAAAATCTTATTAAGAATTTCTTATTTAGTAAATCACCGATGAATAAACATTCATATGGTGCTTAAATCTTCAAGTCTAAAAGCACTAAAGATACCAAAGTCACAGAAGAATCTTTTAAAATGAAGAATTTCGATCCTACAACGGAATTCGAAAATGATGATAGTGCTTATGATATTCAAATATATCAAAACGCTATTTTTTCAAATAGTCCTAATAAGACGATTGAGGAATTAAAATATTCTTATGTTATTTCTGGATATATAAAATATTTTCCAGTGGAAGAAAGTATATAAAATCTTTCTCCATCACAGGTTGCTCAATCATATTTGATACAAGATTTTCCTCCCTTATTTGGGAAAAAGACTCGAGAATACTTCGAGGCAATTTTAACTGAAACTGGATCTGTAGAAATATCTCACATGAACCGAGGAACTCATGAATATAACTTTTCTAAAATGATTATTAAAAACATCCTTCCACCTACAAGTTGGGGATTACAATTGCTTCAACCTAGGCAATTGAATACTTTTAAATCTTTACCAAATCTTTATAACTACGATTTATATATTCGTGCGTGGGAATTTACTCTCCTTTATGATAATCCTCAAAGGAAACACACTTGGTGGATAAAATTTTCACTTGTTGAACCAACTCAACATATTCCTATTTGGTTTAAAACCTTTTTCTTCTCTTGGGCGTATCGACATATATTTTGCTAAATGTAAAAAATGCATTTTACTTCTTTTTCAACAAACTAATGATCAGTTTGATTCTGATACCTCTCTATTGCAATTTGCAATACAATATCAATTCTCATGGATCATAAAATGGGGATATGCTCTTAAAAAGAGAGATTTAATAAAAATAACATTAAATTAAATGTCACATTTTTAGGAAGAAATATTTTAATAAAGTGGTGGGCTAAAGAAGACTTCTTTGGAGAAGGCTCAACTTATAACTTAAAAGGAATTAGATCTCTGAAACCTGCTCATGAAACAATGAGAAATATGAATTATCAGGTGTCGACTCATTCGGCTCTTTCAAAAGAATTATTGCAACATATGGATAAAGATAGTATTGCAAAAGTATTCAAAGAAGTGTTTGAACCAAGAAATCTTTGGAAATGATAAACCAAGTACTTCATCATCCTCAAAAAGATAAAAATACTGAAGACATCGAAATGAATGATGCTCAAGATCCTTATGTGATGAAGCTCTCATTTTAGAGATGATGACAAAAGAATACGAAGGATAAAATTGTCCTAAAGCAATCACAGAGAAATCCGTCAGCACTGACGCAAGCAGTGACGTAAGCCATGACATAAGCAATGACGTAATGATGACATCAACATTTTATAAAATTTTGAAATCCACAGTTGAAGTCCGGGGGATTGGCTATAAAAGGCTCATAAGCCTTTTCATTTTCGGTATCCATGTTTAGCTCTCTCTATCTCTACTTTTCTCTCTTGTAAACATTTTCTTTAGTTGTAATAAATAGAAGTTTGTAATAGTTTCCGAACTACTATTCCGACCAGAGTTTGTAATAGTTTCGATCTCGGCCGCTTGTTCCAGGATCTCATACATGTAAGTATTTAATAAAAGATTTGTTTTATAATTCTGTTGTTATAATATTATATTGTTCTTAGTCTGTAATAATAATCTTATTATTGAAACTCATAAGTTTCATACAATTGCTTCTGCTATTTAATTTTATTAGGACTCAAAGTCTTAAAAATTTTCTAATATTAAAATTTTTGAGTTAAAATAACTCATTTATATAAGTATTGTGTTGTTCTACCTCATTTTATATCTGACTATGCTCGATGAGTCTCATTCATATGGGAAGTTAGTAAAAGAATTATAATAGATTTTTACCTCATCATAAGGCCTCCAATTTGTTAGTCCAAGTGGCTACGATAATCTAGAGGGAAGTGAACAGATTATCTCGATTTTCCAATTTTCGCCCTTTTTTCGAAAATAAGAATGATGACAAAAATGAAAGTGCGGAAATGTAAACAACACACAATGATTTATAAAAGATCAACCCACCTAGGGCCTAATCTTCTACCACCCCAGTATGTCCGGAATGGATTTCGAAAAAGGAAAAAAATTCATTCATACCAAACAAATACAAATATTTACCTTGAAGAGTACCACACTCTTCTTACAACACCAATGAAGATTACCACAATCTTCTCACAACAATGAAGAGTACCACAATCTTCAACACCTAAAATATCCAAGTGTGTTCTTACCACAAGAACACTATCAAGAATGTCTTGTTTTGGATGATTGAAAGTTACAATCAAGACTACACTTTATTAGAAAAAAATATTACAACTTAAAAGAGCAAGTGTAATCAAGAATGAAACCTAATACTTAATATGTGCAAGTGTAAGACTTAGGCTTAAAAATACAACTAGAATTATGCCAAGAGAGAATAAAAAGTTTGCTGGATTTTTCTTGTTGTTTGAATGCTTGTGTTGTTGTATTTGATCATTTAAAGCCTTCATCTATTTATAGGAGAGTCTTCAAGATTGGATCTGCAACATAAGCTCTTTCATCTTCACTTTTGTCACAAAAGAAGGATCAAAAAATCTACAAAAAGATGGTTAAGAAATGTAATGTAGATAATTACAAATAATGACTCAACAACGGGTATAATGTTGTTGTCAAGGTCGACCGGTTGACCTGTTGAAAATTCGAACATTTAAAAAGTTCATCTGAGATTTGGCCTAATTAAATAAGGGGTTGGACTGGTCGACCAAGTCTTTGACTGGTCGCCCTCACCTTGGAACAGTCCACCAGAGCAAATGTGAGACGAGTGAAATGTGCAAAACAAATGAATTCGATCCGATCGATCATTGGTTGGCCTTGCCTATTTTGCTCCAGATTTGATTGTGTTTCAAGTTTTCAAACTTCAGGCACGAGTTGCCCTTTAGGGCGATCGGTTGGCCTCAAAACGGAAGTATTGTCCAATTTTTGTCAAAAATAAACTTCTAGAAATACTCCGAAAAATTAGTAAAAAATATTTAAATCAATTTGGAGTATTTGGACAACATTCGGGGACATTGTTTTGGTGTAAAAACTCATTTCAACAAAATCAAGATAAAAATATTTTTCTAACAAACTCCCCATTGTTTATGATTACAACCCAAAATAATTTTTACAAGAGCAAGTTTTTCGGTCGAAAAAATAGTCTATCCTTTTTAAGCAACATTTATCAAAAACAGTTTTAACAAGGAAATGAGCAAGATTTTTCAAAATAAGTTTTAAGAAGCTCCACCAATCAACAAGGTTAATCAGAACACAAAAAAAAAAAACTGAAATTTTAAGCATAAAAGCTACAACTTTTACAATATAGTTTAAAAGCTATACATCTTAAAAACTCCCCCTATCAATAGAAATCATTAGTAACAATGCTTAATAAATATAGGAGCAAAGTATAAAAAATTGTAGCTTCAAAAAGCCATTTTCTTAAGCGCTTTTCTTAAGAGCTTTTGTAAATCTAAAAAAGCTTAAAAGCTCCCACTGTCAAAACAAACTTGTTAGAGGCAAAAACTAAATATAATGAGGGAGTATAAAGTATTTGATCATAAAAAAAATGCTACAAAAGCTCTAGCTTTTGAAAACCAGTTTTTATATCCATGAGCTTTTTCTGTGAGCTTTTACGAGCTCTTTTACCTCATTCAAAAGAATTTAGGGTCAAGACATGTTTCTCCCCCTTCGTAATCATCAAAAACATCATTAGCATAAATAAAACAGTAGAAAGTCGCGCATTAAGAGGGAATTAGCCGAAAATACAAGAGTTAATATCAACCAAATACGAGAAATTTAAAGACAATAGTTTGAAAGCTAATGACAAAAATAAATCATTCTTCGTCTGAAGAGAAACACACGGTTGGGAGTAGCTGTTTGATAAACCTCTTCAATTTGCAAACCGATTTTTTTAACATTGAGTTCTCTTTATGAAGCTCTATATTTCATGTTTTGAGTGAAGCACAACAAGCTTGCAGATTTCGAATTTCGGTTCTAACATCATCATTTTGAACATCGGCACTGGTATTACCCTCCGGATTGCCGTCATTACCACCCGCCGCCAATCTTTCGGCTTCTTCATCATCAAATATGTCATTCGGGTTATGCGAGGATGAACCTTGTGATTTACGTTTTGCCGACTTCGTAGGACGTTTGGGCATTGTCCTACGCATTCTAAGCATTTGTTAGACATTGTTATTGTCAAAGTCATCTTGGATAATTTGTAAGTTGAACTCGGAAGAATGTAGACCAGACTGTAAAAGCAGTTTACAAATCCATTTCCCATTGAATTTTTTTTTGTTCCCTTGAGTAACCGACTCAATAACACATTGGATAAACGCCGCTCCAAAGTTTACTAGCTCCCCCTTTTTAATCTTGTAAGTCAAAAAATAATCCATGTGGTTTGGCAATTTAACAGATTTTCCACAAACGCAATATGCTACAATCACAGATATTAGACGAAGCTCGGTTGTCATAGCCAAAAGAGTGAAATCGGGCCAAACATCTAAGAATGTCTTAATCTCTTCCAAGGACACCCCAAAAATATCATTATTCCAATGAGTGCAACCAAAATAGTCCCAATCCCATTCTCTAACATTCAACATCCGACAAATATCATTAGGCGTCCAACGAAAATGACGCCCCTTAATAAACGATTTAATAGCAATCGGCTTATCACCCATATCAAACTCAATCCATAAATTCGAATAGAAAAGCATAATCAACTCATCATCATACATAACGAAAGGGTGTTCCCACAAATACATCCACCCTTGAGTCTCAAAATATTCTCTAATAGTAGGAAATTCATTAGAAAAAGTACCAAACTGGCAAATTTTGGTACGCCCAATCGTTTTATTACTCAACTCCAAATCTTCGTAAAATTTTTCCGCAAAGTTATTGATGAACATCATTGTATTAGAATGACTAGGAGTTTGAGATAAAATGTACCTTTTACCTTTCGTCCATTTGACATTGTCTTTTGAAATTGTAGCCCGGAGTTCGAAAATTTGGGCCTGAGAAAGTTGGGGGTTTGGATTCTCGGCTTGGCCTTGAGCTATATTCCTTTGGGCAGCGCGTATTTTATGTTGCTCGGCTTTATTTTGGCAATAACATATAGAACCCTCTCCGGCTCTTCTTCGCTTGAGATTGGGATTTCGATCGGTGAAATTTTTGGGAGGTTCCATATTTGTAATATACTTGTAAAATCGAGAAGATTAGCAACAAGAATCACCAATTTTGGTGATTCATAGGAAAAAAATTGAAGAAAAAAGTGATTTTGAGGCTTAGGGTTCGAAGAGAAAACTGGGGAGGATTTTTTTGTTGTTTGCTGAATAAGGAGATAAAAGCGTTTTTTAATTCTGACACGAGCTAGGTCGATCGGTCGATGGGGGTTCAACTTGGCAAGGTCGACCGGTTGACCTTCTGTGCGACTGGTACCTGTGCAATTTTTTCTGCCTCTATTTTTCAGGTTTTACAAAAATTTGATTTTTCACCCCAAAATTTTTAAAATGCATTAAAAATGAAAATGTAGACTTTGTTAAATATGCATTATGCCTAAACGAGCTCAATCAAAGTAAAAGTCTCGGTGGGTAACGATTTTGTGAAAATATCCGCGAGTTGATCTTGAGACGGAACAAAGCACATCTCAATTTTTCATTTAGAAATACAATCCCTTAAAAATAATGTCGAACCTCAATATATTTTGTTCGGTTATGATGAATCGTATTTTGTGAAACATTTATAGCGGGCGTATTGTTATAAGAAATAAGAACATTTTCGAAAGAACATTTATAATCCGCTAAAGTTTGTTTCATCCAAAGAAGTTGAGTACAACAAAGAGCCGCGGAAATATATTCGGTTTTGGCCGTTGATAAAGATACACAATTTTGCTTCTTTGAAAACCAAAATACTAGGCAATCACCTAAAAATTGATATGATCCGGAAGTACTTTTATGATCATCAATATTTCTTGCATAATACGAATCACTATAACCTTTTAAAGAAAATTTTTCATTTTATGGATAAAACAAGGCATAAGAAATAGTGCCTTTTAAATATCGAAAAATTCTTTTAACGGCACTTAAATGAGATTCTTTGGGATTGCTTTGAAATCGAGCGCATAGGCATATGACATGAAGAATATTGGGTCTACTTGCGGTTAAATAAAGTAAACTACCAATCATACTTCGATATTTTGTTTGATCAACCGGTTTACCTTTCTCATCCTTGTTGAGCTTGATATTTGTTGCCATAGGAGTAGCAACGGTCCTTACTTCTTCAATTCCGAACTTCTTTAGAAGATCTTTTGTATATTTGGATTGAGATATATAAATGTCTTCTTGACATTGTTTTATTTGAAGTCCAAGAAAGAAGTTGAGTTCTCCCATCATGCTCATCTCAAATTCACCTTGCATGAGCTTAGAAAATTTCTTACAAAGAGACGCATTAGTAGCACCAAATATAATGTCATTAACATAAATTTGTACAAATAAACAATCTTGCCCTTTGATGGCTCAAAAGCTACCTTTAAAACCTTAGGCAAGTGCACCTATCGTTTTATAGTATAGATTTTTTAGTACCGAGTGTCATTCCCACAAGGATTGTAAGTACTAGTAATTACCGTCTTTTTGTTATCTAATCTAGCAATTTTCAGAGTTTTGATGGTTTAAAAAAATGAAAAATAAAGAATTTAAAAATAATTGCAACTTACAATAGATCAAATAAAACTAGATTGTAGAATAAGAAATCAAGAGCTAGAAATGTGTTTGAATGTAAATCACTCTAGAATGTTTTTGTGATTCAACAAGATAAAAATACAACCATGAGCCCTTAAGCAAAAACCAACCTCTTTTAATAAAATCTCATGTTTTATGTACCGTAGAAATTCCCGATTTAAGTTAAACCCTTTCTTAAGGTGAAAAACTCCTAATCTCAAGTTGATTAACTGAAATCTCTTTCTAGTTAAAACCCTCAAGATTGCATTATAACAATTTGTGAATTCTCATATTAGGTTTGACCCTAATCCAGAAGATTTATGTCGTCATATATCTAGGATTGTATGCAACTCTTTTCACTTATATATGTTATATTTCACCATGAATCTCTCGATTTCCCGAATTAAAAATAAACTTCAAATCAATATTGCGCATATACCAATTCGAATGAATAAAGTATAATATAAGTGAATCACACAAAGCATGAAGATTTTATTAAAAACATACACACTTTAATCACAAATCCATTATAGAGTTCATTACATTCAAACACTAGGAGTTTAGCTACTCATGATCTTGACAAAAGAGTAAATTACACAAGAAGATGTAAATATTATAGACATGGTGTACTTATCTTTCTCAAAATCTCAATTGACTTCTTTCTTGAATGATGATGTTGCTCCAAGCCTTCTTCCCCAATGTTTCCTCAAGCTTACTCATGGTGGATTATCTAATCAAATGCATGAATGAATTATGAATGATGATTCTTCCAACTTCAACTCTTGGCTTTTATAGACACCATTTTTGTATAATAATACATTGATGGTGCCATCTTTTGCTAAATAATTGCCTCCACTTTCATTGTTGGTTGGTGAATTCTTGTACTCAATTGATGATTGGGGGAATATGGAGACATGGTGGAGCAAAATTGGGTGTTAAAAGTGTACAAAAGTGGTCAAAAAAAGTTTGGTTGGTGAGTTTTTCATAGAAAAATTGCAAAAGGAAGTCCCTGACATGGTCATGTCGCAGAACACACCCTGGCCATGCTGTCTGACATGGCCATGTCGCCCAACACGGCCAGGCCGTGTTGGGGGCTGTTTTGTGCGAATTTTTTGAGTTTTTGGCTCCCGGCGGAACACGGTCGTGTTGCCCAACACCCCCTGCCTGTGTTGGATCAAAAAGGCCCCCAAAATGACGCATTTGGCGTGGAATTTCGAGCGTTTTTGCATCCTTAAACTCCCCGGCATGTTTTGACATGAATCCATGGTCCGAAATTCACCAAAATTAGCCCCGAATGGTCAATCTACATCAACAAAAGCATCTCGGAGCAATATAAACTATGTACAATCAAAAATTTACAAAACTAACAATAAAATAACTCGAATTCTACTCAAATATACACATAAAACATGCATAAAAAGACCCTTATCAAATCACCTCCAACTTTGAACTTTGCTTGTCCTCAAGCAAAACATTAAATTAAAAAGAGGGATTCAATAAATCACAACATACAAAGAAGATTTTTTTTTTCAACACATTGAACACAAGCAGTCAAGTTCTTAGCCTTCTCAACCCAAATTAACCATTCATTAAAAGCATAGTTTTGCAAAGCGATCTATTGTCAAGAAAGACCGTAATATCAGCAGTCATTATTATGTCTTGAAATCATCACTCCACAAATACTGATAATTATGAACAACTTCAATTCAATAATGCCATGAAAATACAAGAATTCAATAGATCATTATAGTTAGCATACTAGTCATATAACCAAGCTTCTTGAACTTTATTGGAATGAGAAGTCAATGAGTATTCATTCTCCTCTTTTTTTTTTGGGGACCTTTCGAGACATGCTTCCACTAGGTTTATATTTTGAATTTTCCGTTCAAACACTCCTAGGGTGGTTTCCCATACTCATATTCGTGTCGCCGTTTTACGTAAAAGACAAACATGGGGCTCATGAATGCTCCTAGTTACTAAGCAACAACAAATTGAGGAGTATAACCTCGATTGGTCCGTTTTTTTCTTCATTTTTTTTCATTTTTCTCTTTCTATTTTTCTTTTATTCACAAGCTTGGTTTAACAACTAGTTAACCACTACTAAATCATGAGTTCTCGGACGCTTCATAGCACTAGGTATCATCGTATATGCCTTAACACATCAAGTATTTATGGTGTTGGAAATCTCGTCAAAATTTAGCCCGCATCCACGTCAATCTATCCTAGACAATCAATTGCTTCACATTGAAAACACAAATTAACAAGTTAATATATGTATAATTGGGCCAAGTTATTGACTAGCAAATACTCAATTTGTTAAAAAAAAATCACATATCTTGAAAACAAACACACAAGCATTCCGAAAATGTTATTGTACCCACCTCCAACTTTAAGATTCACATTGTCCTCAATGTGAAAAAAAGAAATGGACAAACACACACAAAACACTCAAAAAAAACAAAGAAATTAGAATGATATAAAAGAGGTGGAAAAAAGAAACATACGACCTTACTACAATAGTGGAATCGGTGTTGAGTGACCATTGGGTTATTTTGGTACGGGACCTTCAACGGCATCTTCATACCTAATCAAAGTTAAGCAACACACAACTCGAATACCGTGAAATCTCAAATATTCCCAATTAGGACAAACAAGAAGAAGCTCAAGAGTTTTTTTTTTATGATTTGAAAATGACTCTAAGGACTTGTGATTATTTTGAAAGAAAATAAAATAAAATAAAAATAAATGAAAACAATTGCACACAAACATCGGGTTGCCTCCCGGGTAGCGCTTCTTTAAAGTCGTATAGCTGGACTAATTCACCTAAATGTGAAGATTAGTCGGGCGGAGCCTCGAACTTATGAAAATACCTTTGGTGTTTAGTAGAACTACCTCCAACTTGAAGTTTCAAAATGTGCTTTTCAACCTTTTTGGTCCCCTTTTTGTGCATAATCTTCCAACATGGACTTTGAACAACACTTTTCTCCAAGAGATTTTTAGATTTCTCATCATGAAAAGGAATTGAATCGACAAAAGAACAAGTAATATCCTTTTCAATATCAACATGAATTTTAAAAATTACTTGTTCATCCCCCACTCTCAAAGTTAATTTTCCTCGTGCACATCAATGATTGATTTTGCTTGTAGCCAAGAAAGGACGCCAAGAATTAGAGGAACCTCAATATCATCATGCATGTCAAGAATAACAAAATCAACTGGTAATATGAATTTATCAATCTTGACTAACACATCATTAATAATACCTCTAGGATGTTTAATCGATTTATCGGCTAAGTGTATGTCCATCCTAGTAGGTTTCAGTTCACTTAATCCCATATGCTTGAATGTTTCATAAGACATCACATTGATACTAGCTCCTAAGTCGGCTAGTGCACATCAACATGTAAACCATCAATTGTACAAGGGATAATAAAACTTCCTAGATCATTAAATTTTTGTGGTAGTTTATTGGAAGAACAATTATCATTCAATTGCACATTTGATAGTTCGTTAAGCTTATTTTCATTAGAAATGATGTCATTTAGATCCCTAGCATGCTTTGAAAGAGGTTGAACAAATGGAATATTAGTATATAATTGCTTGAATGACTCAAGTACTTACCAAATTTGTCCTCCCTTCTATCTTCTTCAGATTAAACTCCTAAGGGATCTTGGGCTTGTATTCTCGCAAACCACATTTTCATGGGCTTTTCTTGGATTTGTCATCCTCCACATATTTTTGCATGGTGGTGTTGGGATAATTATGCTCATGTGGGACACTAATGGTGATTGCCTTTACGTGCTCCCTTGGGTTTGTTTCGGTATTACCCTAAAAACTTCCTTGCGGCCTTTCGCAATCATTTTCGCAATCGACCTATTTGATTTTCCAAATTGGATAGATGTCTCTTGATTTCTTAAGGATGTTTTATTTGCTGAATCGAGCGTCTGTTGTTTGCACAAACTTTGCCATGAGTTTTTCCAAGTTATGCTTTTCTTGGGTCGGCTGGAATCTGGGAGGCGTGTGTGGATTAGGATTGGGATTAGGCCGTGGTTGGCCTTGATTACCCCAACTGAAATTAGGATGTTGTCTTCACCCTGGATTGTACATATTATTGAAAGAATTAGTCGGAGGATTTCGGGTTTGGTTCCCAACATAATTGGCATGTTCAGCTTGTGATATTGTGTGTGGGCACTCGTGATGACTATGGGATCCTCCGCAAGTTTCACATGATAAAACGTGTTGTGGTGGTTTAGGAGTCGCCAAATCATCGATCTTTTTGGTCAAAGCTTCGACCTGTGCGGCAAGTGTAACCACTACATCTGCATTAAAAACACCAACAGACCTGTTAGTTTTACCTTGTATGGATTGCCATTGGTAGCCGTTCATGGCCATTCCTTCGATCAAATCTTGAGCGGCTTCTGGCGTTTTGTTATTCAGAGTTCCCCCGGCCGCTGCATCGATCATTTGTCTTGTTGAAGAAAGTAGCCCATTATAGAATGTTTGGACTTGCATCCAAATATGTAAGCCATGGTGTGGGCACTTTCACAATAATTCTTTAAATCTCTCCCAAGTATCATATAAACTTTCATCGTCCGCTTGGGTAAATTAAGAGATTTCGTTTCTTAATCTTGCGGTCTTTGCCGGTGGGAAATACTTCAAAAGGAATTTTCCTGCCATAACATTCCATGTTGTAATCGTTCCTTTTGGCAAAATATTTAACCATTATTTTGCTCGTCCCCGAAGAGAGAATGGGAATAAGCGTAGGCGAATGGCATCATCAGAGACCCCATTGATCTTGAAAGTGTCGCAAATCTCAAGAAAAATTGACGATATGATTATTGGGATCTTCGTCTGGTAGACCGTCGAATTGAACAAGCTGCTGCACCATTTGAATGATATTGGGTTTAATTTCAAAATTGTTGGCGGCAACAGCGGGCCTTACAATGCTTGACGTTGTGCCATCTATAGATGGCTTGGCGTAATCGTACATAGTTCTTTGTGGTTCATCCGCCATGGAAAAATCATTGATTTCGTCTATATCCTCCCCGTAGTATGTATTAATGCTTTCCTCCGTGTTACTACCGGTGGTCTCGTGCTTCCCGCCTCGACGACGAGTAGGCATGCACTGCGTTAAATAAAGATGGGAAGTGTTAATCAAGACTCACAAAGATAGATAAAAAGAAAGATAATGGTAAAATAAAATAAAAAATGATTAAATTAACAAAAATAAAGCGTTCTTAATATTACAATCCCCGACAACGGCGCCAAAAACTTGATGGCTCAAAAGCTACCTTTAAAACCTTAGGCATGTGCACCTATCGTTTTATAGTATAGATTTTTTAGTACCGAGTGTCATTCCCACGATATTTGTAAGTACTAGTAATTACCGTCTTTTTGTTATCTAATCTAGCAATTTTCAGAGTTTTGATGGTTTAAAAAAAATGAAAAATAAAGAATTTAAAAATAATTGCAACTTACAATATATCAAATAAAAGTAGATTGTAGAATAAGAAATCAAGAGCTAGAAATGTGTTTGAATGTAAATCACTCTAGAATGTTTTTGTGATTCAACAAGATAAAAATACAACCATGAGCCCTTAAGCAAAAACCAACCTCTTTTAATAAAATCTCATGTTTTATGGACCGTAGAAATTCCCGATTTAAGTTAAACCCTTTCTCAAGGTGAAAAACTCATAATCTCAAGTTGATTAATTGAAATCTCTTTCTAGTTAAAACCCTCAAGATTGCATTATAACGATTTGTGAATTCCCATATTAGGTTTGACCCTAATCCAGAAGATTTATGCCGTCTTATATCTAGGATTGCATGCAACTCTTTTCACTTATATAGGTTTTATTTCACCATGAATCTCTCGATTTCCCGGATGAAAAATAAACTTCAAATCAATATTGCGCATATACCAATTCGAATGAATAAAGTATAATATAAGTGAATCACACAAAGTATGAAGATTTTATTAAAAACATACACACCTTAATCACAAATCCATTATAGAGTTCATTACATTCAAACACTAGGAGTTTAGCTACTCATGATCTTGACAAAAGAGTAAATTACACAAGAAGATGTAAATATTATAGACATGGTGTACTTATCTTTCTCAAAATCTCAATTGACTTCTTTCTTAAATGATGATGTTGCTCCAAGCCTTCTTCCCCAATGTTTCCTCAAGCTTACTCCTCTAAGACCCCTTGATCCCAATTATGAATATGATGAATTATCTAATCAAATACATGAATGAATTATGAATGATGATTCTTCCAACTTCAACTCTTGGCTTTTATAGACACCATTTTTGTATAATAATACATTGATGGTGCCATCTTTTGCTAAATAATTGCCTCCACTTTCATTGTTGGTTGGTGAATTCTTGTACTCAATTGATGATTGAGGGAATATGGAGACATGGTGGAGCAAAATTGGATGTTAAAGGTGTACAAAAGTGGTCAAAAAAAGCTTGGTTGGTGAGTTTTTCATAGAAAAATTGCAAAAGGAAGTCCCTGACATGGCCATGTCGCAGAACACACCCTAGCCATGCTGTCTGACATGACCATGTCGCCCAACACGGCCAGGCCATGTTGGGGGGTTGTTTTGTGCGAATTTTTTGAGTTTTTGGCTCCCGGCGGAACACGGTCGTGTTGCCCAACACCCCTTGCCCGTGTTGGACCAATAAGGCTCCGAAATGACTGAGTTTGGCTTAGAATTTCGAGCGTTTTTGCATCCTTAAACTCCCCGGCATATTTTGACATGAATCCATGGTCCGAAATTCACCAAAATTAGCCCCGAATGGTCAATCTACATCAATAAAAGCACCTCGGAGCAATATGGACTATGTACAATCAAAAATTTACAAAACTAACAATAAAATAACTCGAATTCTACTCAAATATACACATAAAACATGCATAAAAAGACCCTTATCACCTTTTTTCAAAACCAAATAGAGTACTATCAACTTTACCTCTTGAAAATCCATTTTGTAAAAGAAAAGAGCTAAGTCTATCATACCATGCTTGGGGTGTTTGTTTTAAACCATATAAGGTATTTTTAAGTTTATAAACATCATTTGGCCTCGAAAAATTTTCAAACCGTGGAGGTTGTTTTACATAAATTTCTTCTTAAATAAAATAATTTAAAAAAATTGAGATGTGTTTTGTTCTGTCTCAAGATCAACTCGCGAATATTTTCACAAAACCATTATTCGCTGAGACTTTTACTTCGATTGAGCTCGTTCAGGCATCATATTGAATAAAGTCTATATTTTTATTTTTGCTGCATTTTAAAAATTTTGGGGTGAAAAATCAAAATTTTGCAAAACCTGAGATATAGAATCAGAAAAAAAATTGCACATGTACCGGTCGCACAGGAGGTCGACCGATCGACCTAGCTCGTTTCAGAATTAAAAAACTCTTCTGTCTCCGTATTTAACAAACAGCAAAAAAAAATCCTCCCCAGTTTTCTCTTCGAACCCTAAGCCCCCAAATCACTTGTTTCTTCAAAATGTTCCCTATAATTCACCAAAATTGGTGATTCTTATTTCTAATCTTCTCGATTTTACCAGTATATTACAAATATGGCACCTACCAAAAAGTTCACCGGTCAAAATCCCAATCCCAAGCGAAGAAGAACCGGAGAGGGTTCTACAAGTTCTCGCCAAAATGAAGCCGAGCAACGCAAAATACGCGCTGCCCAAAGGAATATAGCTCAAGGGCAAGCCGAGAATCCAAATTCCCAACTTTCTCGGGCCCAAATTTTCGAGAACTTGTAGAGATGGACAAGAATTGTAATTGGCTGAAGGTGCAGTATGACCATGAGGTCAAGATTCGAGGGGAATAACCAAAGTTCTTTCAGGGGGTTCAATGGCTAGTTGGAGAAAGATTCACTGTTGTGAGGGCCAATAGGGCCTCTGTTAGCTATAGATCGAGCTTGATGGAGAAGTTATCCACCTTCTATGATAGGGTTGCTTGTCATTGTCGAAATATGTTTTAAGGAGAGTGTTTTGTGTGTTTTTGTTAGTTATTTATGTGGTTACTTTGATTTAATTTTAATGTTTTTAGTGGTGTATGTCGTTATTTTTACATGCATGTTTGTGTGTTTTGTCGTCGAGTCTATTTTCATGTGTTATGCTCATTTTTGGTGAAAAATGTAGGACAAAATGATGATGGAACAGGAATATGGATGAGAGCGGGTCTTGGTGAACGATCACTGAATGATTAGAAGAATTATATTCGAACAGACGGCAAATGACCTTTCGATGGTTGTTCACTTTCGAAAGAAAGTGAGAACGACCATTCTCAAAAGCAACCTTCTGCAAGTTGCCTGTTCAACAAGTCGTTTGCAGAGTAGAAGCTTGGAACGGCCATTCGGCAGTCGTTCCACGACCGTTCAATGGGATTTCATCTGATTTCGTTTGATTTACTCAATTTCTTTTAGGATTTGGACTCTCCCGAGTTATTTGGCGGCCCTTATGCTATAAATGGGAGTTTATGCTTTAGATTGATTCATTTAAGCTAAATACAAGATTTGGATTTCTCTCATTTCTTCCTTTTCTCTCTTGACGTTAATTCGAGCTTTTCTCTTGGGATCTCTTGACACCTTGAAAATTATAATTTTTCTTATTCTTTTTTTGTATATTTGATTTTCTTTTAATACTAATTGTTTCATGATCATATTTGTGATTGTTATCTCTTATTTAATTGAATTGATAAATATATCCATGAGTTGATTTCCTTGTTTTATGGTTAGTGTGAATTGAATCAAATAACAAACATGTATATTGATTTATATTTTAAATTAGTGATAAATGTACATTGTATATTAGTGATAAACATAATGATGTTTTATGTAATTAAATTTGTATTGGTTGAAGCGAGAAAATTTTCTTTTAATTAATAAATTATTAATTTATATTTAATTATTACCTCTCTAAATGAATAAAATTTAGCGGCCCTAATATTATTAATTTATAGAGGTTTGATTGTAACTTGAAAAACTATAGCATTGCATAATATATGTATATAGAATTATATTGCTTAATAGGAACAAATTAACAAATGGTCCATGCTGCCAAGAAGTATTTAATAATAGTTTAATTGATATTTTTTACAAATAATATTTGAATTTCCTTAGTTATTACACTAAATTCTTCAAGAGGAACAAACTCATGGACATATGTTGTCCAAAAGCATTTGTGGCAACTGAGATTTATTACTAATAACACTCGATTTTCTTAAGTTACACGAAGATGAACTCTTTCTTACGTATATTTTTCTCAACAACAGCATCACTTAGGATTGTTTTTATACAAGCGTATTTGCCTTCATAACACTTTACCTCAATATCAATGCATCACAATCTTTGTTCATCTTGCATAGTATTCCAAAGTTTCTTGCTAACACTGTCAACCATGAAAAATAAATGTTTGTTACGTATAGGGTTGTAAACGAATTGAGCTTTCGACAAACAGCTCGTGAACGAGCTCGGTTAGCGTTCGTTTATGTTCGTTTATTAAGCTTAGTGAACATAAACGAACAAGAAAATTTGTTCGTTTATGTTCATGAATTGTTCACGAACATGTTCATTTAGTGTTCGTTTGATGTCGTTTATTATTCATTTTTAATTATTAATTATACATTTAATTCTTAATATTCATTACTTTATTATAAAAAATAAGCTTATTTTAGTTTAATATTACAAGCTATTTACATTTGCAATTATCACAATGTTCATTTACTTTGAGTTGAGTGTTCATGAACAATGTGTATTTAACATTTTATATACATGTTCATATAGTTGTTCATGAACAATTAATGAGTATGTTCGTGAACCGTTCGTAAACGTTCGTGAACATGTTCGATTATTAAACAAACGAACACAAAGAGCCTTTTAAAATAAACGAACAAACACGAACAACCCTCGTTCGTTCGGGCTCGGTTCGTTTACAACCCTAGTTACGTACTCACATGCACATATATACTGGGAAAAAAATAATAATAACATTTAATTTTTGCACCCAAATTCCAGTTGAAATGATATGATTTTGTTATGTACTTATTTTAGGCTTAAGAAATAGAATTAATCGAAGCTTTAGATACACAAAAAATAAGTATGGTTTATGCAAAATAGAGATTTGAAAAGCACCTCGTTTGTGATGGGTTATAATTCAAATTTGATTCATTTAATAATTCAGATTTGACTTAGATTTGATCCATTGTCACCTTTAGTTATGCTAAAAAATATTATTTATTGGTCGCGCATATATTTCATGTATGAAAACGAAGAAATGGGAAGGGAAAAAAAACTTGAGCAATAAGGAAGAAACATAACAAGAGGATCAACTTCTAGGAAGCCATTGTTGTGAGTAATATTGGTTTGTTGAAGTAAAAAAATGTTATATGAATATTAAGTTATACTTTAACTTATATATAGAGAGAGCAAGATGACAAAAATAAATCAATTGGATAAGACAAGACAAAATTATTTCAGTCGACATTTTAGATTCCAAAATAAATCTATTTTTCAACATGTGCACATTTAATTTGTGATATACAATTTGTAATAGAAAACTTTATCTAATTTTTGGTTGTGTAACACACACACACATCTCTTAGGAAGAAAGGGCAAAAATGTGAATTTTGGGAACTCATTGTTGTGACAAATGATTAGGTATTGCTACAGAAATGTTTTGCACACACCTTGAACCTACTACGATCCATATATTTATGAAAATAAAATAGAGATAAGACAATTATTAGAGTATTATCGAGTGGTATTCATAATTATATCAAGTTTTATTAATCTAGTGTTACCAATAGAATCATTGAGTCAACTTTTTTATATTATGGAATGTTAAACAAATTTTTGCAACAATTTTGATTAGCTACTTTGACCAATGTCTAAATGAGAAAAATAATTCAATAATGTTTAAATTAAGTCAATTGACCTAAATTACGATGCACGTGGTAAAATTGGTCTATTCATATTCAAAAAAAAATGTATAACGTAGATGATGTTTTAGAAAATTCAATATGGATTAAGTGCATATTTGGCCAAAGGATTTAGAAAAAAGATTTCAAATGACTCAAATTTTAAATCTACCACTAGTTTTGAACCGTGCAATGCACAAGGTATATTGTGTTCAATTATATAAATTGAATGCATGTATAAGATGTGTATATTGTGTTCAATTATATAAATTGAATGCATGTATAAGATGTAAAATATATATAATACATAACTCGATTATATAAAAAAGATTGAATGCAATCTTGTATAAGATGTAAAATATATATAATACATAACTCGATTTTTGTACATATCTAAAAGATTACTCTTGTTACTTTTGTATCAATTTTTGTTCCTTGCTATTTTTTGATTATTTTTATTTTTTTCATTTTTTTGATTCTGCATTATTTTATATGTTATATAAGTTGTTTTGTACCATTGTTTAAATTTGTTTCTTTATTTTTTCTATGTTGTTTCTGTTTTTTGTAACCTTTTTTATCTATTTTTTTTTATTCATATATTATTTGTACATTGTTTCTACTGTTTCGGTATTGTTTTATAATATTTTTAATGTTGTTCTAATAATTTTTTGTTGTTGTTTTCATGTAGTATTCAATGTGTAAATACAGTTTTTATATATTTTTAAACTCTTTTTATTCATGTTATGTTTTAAATATTTTTTACGTTGTTTCTGGGTTATTTCCATACCGTTTTTAATGTTGTTCTGATATTTTTTTGTTGTTTCAATGAATATTTTGATGTTTAAATACAATTTTTTATCTATTTTTATTAAAAGAAACATGTTAGAAATAATGTCGAAACATAGAAACATGTTTGAAACATGTTAGAAACACAAAAACGTGTTTGAAACAATGTTGAAACAAAGTGTAAAATTTTTCGGGAATTTTTGCTGGAGCGTATTGTTGTGTAAAAAAGAGCGGGGAGCGTAAATTTAGGTAAAATTGCATCGGAAAGCGTAAATTTAGGTAAAACTGCATAGGGAAGCGTAAAAGGCTGATATTGACTTAAAAAATGTGGGTATTTTTGTCATAAGCCCATGATTGGCCCGGGTTCTGATATCCAATCGTAGCCTAGGTGCAATTCTTTCTTTTACTCGACCTCGACGACGTTCTATCACAACACATCAAATTTTCCGTTTATTTTTACCGGTTTACTTTGATTTTTGCTCTTCAATAATTTAGAGGCATTTATAAGATAATTATAATTATTAATTTTTTTTAGTGTAAGATAATTATGAATTTAAATACTAGAATACACGTGAAATAATCCCTCCACAAACATAATTAAAATGCGTCTATTTGAAAAAAAAAGGAGCAAGGGCAACCTAGTGAATCTACATCCCAAAATTACATCATTGGATAAAAATAATTGAATACAAGTAAAATAGAAAATTCCAAATTAGAAATTCAAGGGAATAGGATTTATGTTTCACTTTTTTATTCTACTTTTTGTTCCACGTGGTCAGATTAATACCTCATGTTATTGAGATAAATATGTGTGGTTGATTGTTTTAGTGTCTCTTACATGTCTCATATACATAATTGTTCTCTTTATTTAAGAAGATCAGTGTGGTTAACACTCTGATTGTGATATTACAACACCGATAAGGGGATGAAGTCTTGTCATCGTATAATACTTAAGCATAATTAAAAAAGAAAAACAAAGTGGAATAAAAAATCATAATAGAAAATAAAATTTAAAGTCGTCCACAATTGTAACTAATTAGCTGAAAAGGACCGAGGGCAATATAGTAAATCATGCCGAAAAAGAATATCCCGGCTAATTTAACAAAATAAGTCAAATTTAAAATCAATTTAAACAAATAATGCAAAAAAAAAATTTAAAAAAAATGGGTGAAAACAGCGTTAGAAACGCTGTTTTCTCTGTTTTTGTCAGAAAACGCAGAGAAAAGAACGATTCTAACGTTGTTTTCTCAAAAAAAAAATATTTTTTTAAAAATTAGTTTAAAATAGCATTTTTAGTTTTAGGATATTGTTTTGTAAAAATAATATCAATTTGTTTTGTGTGATTTAATTTTTAAAATTAGAATTTTTTTTTTAATTTTAATTAAAATTATTGAATCTCTATTTTCACAAATTATTTTTAATTTTTAATTTTAGGATATTGTTTTGTAAAAATAAAAAATACATACACAATTTTTGGAATATAAAAATGAACTTCTACAACCCGGGATTACCACGCTGCGTGATGATGCGGGTCCATCCACTTCACGCGTCATGATCGATATTTATTGTTCGAGTTTGTTGTGCGATTTTAAATTGTGTGATTTTCGATTGTTTTTAAATAAACAATTAATTTAAAAATAATCGAAAAACAATTTAAAATCGTAGTGGAATAAAAAAACCCGCATCATCACGTGTGGTAAGCCGTCCACAATTGTAAAGTTCATTTTTATATTCCAAAAAATTGTGTATGCATTTTTTATTTTTTACAAAACAATATCCTAAAATTAAAAAAAATTAAAAATAATTTGTGAAAATAGAGATTCAATACCTGGATTAAAATTAAAAAAAAAAATTCAATTTTGAAAAATTAAATCACAAAAAAAATTTGATATTATTTTTACAAAACAATATCCTAAAACTAAAAATGCTATTTTAAACTATTTTTTTTAAATTTTTTTTTTTGAGAGAACAGCTTTCTCTGCGTTTTCTGGCAAAAACAGAGTTTCTCACCCATTTTTTTTTTTTTAAAAAAATTTGCATTATTTGTTTAAATTGATTTTAAATTTGACTTATTTTGTTAAATTAGCCGAATATCCCACATAAGCCCTAGCTGGCAGCTCCCCTTATAAAACCATAGGACCCTCTGTTCTAAGCTCACTCTATTTTTTGCTTCTTCTCTTTTCTTCCTGCGGCTAGGGTTTACACAGGCGGCTCTTCTCTCGATATCTCCAAATTCAGTGTTCAAGGTCAGGTTTTTTCCCGTTTGTTTCTGCATATCGTTTACAGGCTTTGCGATTTTTTTTATTGTTTTATCTTGTTTGGATGCGGTTCCAATCTGTTGTTTATCTCCGTTTGAAAAAAAATATGATCGACTCTGTTTTTAGGTGAATTTTAGATTTGTTGTTCATAGAGCCAATCTGAGTGTGTGCTGATTACTCTTTGTTCGTATTGATTGTCTCAGTTAGTTTTTGTTTTAGCAAAAGTGCATGCATCTAATAATAACAATGGTATTATGGTATCCAATTTTTGATCTGTTTATGTATTTTGTTTCTCTATATGGTTGAAGGAACTCTTGTTTTCTGCTTTTTTCTTTGTTGTATATTTAGCCAATAGGCAAATTTATCTATTTAATATTTAGCCCAGTATTATCTTACTTAAGAGTGAAAACTTATTGTGTGTTTCTGAATCAGAACAGTCAATTTTGATTAGGGGAATTGTCGTCATAAATCTTCTTTATTTTGCATGTAAACGATGTTAGCACGCCGACATGTTGGTTTTCTTGATCTGGTTTTGTGTAGGGTTGCCTGGTTACATTCTTCTAATTGCAAATAATTTATAAGTTTGTTGCGTCTGATAAACCTTCCAGTTTTATTATACTTATGCAGACTATCATTTTTTTTTGTTTTTCCCTGATTGCAGTTCCTAGAAATTCACCATGGGTAAAGAGAAGGTTCACATTAACATTGTGGTCATTGGCCATGTCGATTCTGGGAAGTCGACCACCACTGGTCACTTGATCTACAAGCTTGGTGGTATTGACAAGCGTGTCATTGAAAGGTTCGAGAAGGAGGCCGCTGAGATGAACAAGAGGTCATTTAAGTACGCCTGGGTGCTCGACAAGCTCAAGGCCGAGCGCGAGCGTGGTATTACCATTGATATTGCCTTGTGGAAGTTTGAGACCACCAAGTACTACTGCACTGTCATTGATGCTCCTGGTCACCGTGACTTTATCAAGAACATGATTACTGGTACCTCACAGGCTGACTGTGCCGTCCTCATCATTGACTCCACCACTGGTGGTTTTGAAGCTGGTATTTCCAAGGATGGTCAGACCCGTGAGCATGCGTTGCTTGCTTTCACTCTTGGTGTCAAGCAAATGATTTGTTGCTGTAACAAGGTGAGATACAAGTTGTACACTTAAATTTACTTGGTTACACTAATGTTATGTGTTTGAGCTATTAATTATCCTTACAAGAACTAATGTAATGATATCAATGTTATGCAGATGGATGCCACCACACCAAAATACTCCAAGGCTAGGTACGATGAAATCGTGAAGGAAGTGTCTTCCTACCTGAAGAAGGTGGGATACAACCCTGACAAAATCCCATTTGTCCCCATTTCTGGCTTTGAGGGAGACAACATGATTGAGAGGTCCACAAACCTCGATTGGTACAAGGGCCCAACCCTTCTTGAGGCTCTCGACTTGATTTCTGAACCCAAGAGGCCATCAGACAAGCCCCTCCGTCTCCCACTTCAGGATGTCTACAAGATTGGTGGTATTGGAACTGTCCCTGTTGGTCGTGTGGAGACTGGTATCATCAAACCCGGTATGGTTGTGACATTTGGGCCCACTGGTTTGACCACTGAAGTTAAGTCTGTGGAGATGCACCACGAAGCCATGCAGGAGGCTCTTCCTGGTGACAATGTTGGTTTCAACGTTAAGAATGTCGCTGTCAAGGATCTCAAGCGTGGTTTTGTTGCCTCTAACTCCAAGGATGATCCTGCTAGGGAAGCTGCCAACTTCACCTCCCAGGTCATCATCATGAACCATCCTGGCCAGATTGGAAATGGATATGCCCCAGTGCTCGATTGTCACACATCCCACATTGCTGTTAAGTTTGCTGAGCTAGTGACCAAGATTGACAGGCGGTCTGGTAAGGAGATTGAGAAGGAGCCCAAATTCTTGAAGAACGGTGATGCTGGATATGTTAAGATGATTCCGACTAAGCCCATGGTGGTGGAGACTTTCTCCGAGTACCCACCTCTTGGTCGTTTTGCCGTTCGTGACATGCGACAGACGGTTGCTGTTGGTGTCATCAAGAGCGTGGAGAAGAAAGACCCATCTGGTGCCAAGGTCACCAAGGCTGCTGCTAAGAAGGGTGCAAAGTGAACTGTGCTGGTTTTTGGTTCTGCTTACATTGCCAGAGGACTTAATTTGAATTTATGTCGTAAAAACTTTATTTTCATATTTACTGCTTTATTAGGACCCTTATATTGCTTATCGTGTTGTATTTTTCTGCCTTGTATGTTGGTTAGCCATTCCCAGAATTGGGTTCTCGACAGGCGGTGGCAGGATTTACCGCGTGGATCCTTGTTTTAAATTTTGGTCGTTTGTGTTTCTTGTTCTGAGATACATTTGTCTTTCCCTGGCGGCTCAATTGATAGTTTTGTGTCATATTTCTGCAAACGTCTCTTTTTTTATTATTCTGATACATATTTCTAGTCTTTAACTGATAACTTTTAGGTTGTTTAGCATTAGAAGTTCATTATTTTTATTCCATAAGTATAGTAAGTAAAGTTGCACTGTGTCTTCCTGTCATCTGCTTAGTTACCCTCGTGTATAATTGTGAACCTTAATGTGCCAAATGATATTATGATCAGTTGGGATTCAACCTGTGTGGCCTGTTTCCATTCTTATGCCAATTTTAAGCGATTGATAATGCTTAAGCTTTGGATTGTATCTGGCTTATATTATTGGCAACAATTTTTTGATGAATGTGGCTGTTTGACATGCTCGTTATCCATGTCGAATGCTTGGGTGTTTTAGAGCCGCTCTGTGAGTGTAAAAATGATGTGGCAATCGACACGGGTGCGTGGCTCTCTCAAGCATTGCCTAATTGCCTGGGATGGTAGTGGTGGGGTGCCTTTGGCGTCCAAAAGTTTGCGTTTTCATGGGGTGGTCCAGTGGAGTTGGTTGGGTTCTCGAGGCCGAGAGGTCTTAAGCTCGAATTCCCAACTTTCCACCACTTGGTTGAGCATGTTTCACAGGATTTGTCCAGTGCGGCTCTAATTGGCGTGGTTTGCGCGGCTCTAGTTGGCGTGCTTTGCAGACTATAGAACCTCTCGAAGGGTAGTGACTGAGTTTCTCTGTTACAAATAAAAATGTGCAATTTTTTGTTGAGTTAGTTACAACAAATATCATTGGAGTTGATTTTATTTAGGGTGGCGCTATTGGCACACCCTTTTTTTATGAGTACACTCACCTTCTAAGTACACCACCCTCCACTTTTTCAAATATGACACAATTGTTAAATACACCCCCCATTTTTTCTAATTTTACCCTTTCATGAAAAACCCCTAGTAGCACGATAGCAAAAATATGGCACGATGGCATTTTCACCATCATGCCACATGGCACGATGGCATGATGGCCGATGGCAAAAACATGGCACGATGGCCCATGGTGGGTGTGGCGCGATGGCACAATGAATTTTTTGTCATAACGCGCGTGATCGTGTCTTATATCGCATCGCTTCTTTTGTTAAAAGATTTTTCAACCTCGAAAATTTGAGAAATAACATATTTTATCTATAAACTAAGAATATACGTTCATTATATGGGGATATTAATACTTTGTTGTTCGAATCTTCAATAATTTGGGTGTTGTATAAAAAAAATTTAACTTTCTTCGAGAAGAAGAAGAATATGGGTGAATGATGTGGGTGTATTTAGAGATTGGATGGGGTGTATTTAGAACTTGGCTTTTAGTAAGGGTATTATAGTCTTTTAACTTAATGGCATTTTTGAAATTTTAGAAAGGGGGTGTACTAATAAAAAAGGGGGTGTTAATAGCGCCACCCTTTTATTTATTGTTAAAAAGCTAACATATCTTTTAAATTACAAATATTCAAGGAATATTTGTTCTATTTTATAGATTGCACTCTCTAAGAGGGATAGTTAAGAAAATACAAATAGAATGAGGTGCTTGTAATTTTAAACTTTATAATATTTTAAAGGGCTAGTCTCCTGTCAGACGGTCTGACGGATCGAATTTGTCAGACGGATCCCCAACAACCCCGACCCGATCCACACCCAACCCGACCAAAAAAAAAAGAAAAATTAAACAAATTTGGGTCTCTGTTCATCCTTCCGCTCGTCTCTTGCCCTATCCCATCTCTTAATGGTTCCACCTCTCTCATCTCTCCTCCAACAATCTCAACATTGGATATGGTGAAGATAATTACCTAACGCTTTTCAGATTGTCTTTAAGAATCAGTCTAGAATGTTCCATGAAAGTGGAAAGTGGAACTCGACAAGTAACAGGGGGCTTGTAACAAGAGTAATCGACGAGGTAAATTGATCGGAGTTTCAAAGTGAAATAGACGGTGGCGATGAAGATGACGAGAAATGCGCAGCAGAGGATCTGGACGAGGTCGAATTGGAGGGAATTGTAAATGGAGAGAAGTTCTTCAGGGCCTAATCGGAGGATTTCGAGGAGGATTGCGATCATGATTGGGGAGCAAGAAGGTGAGAATGTGATTGACGAGGTATTGGTAGCCGAGTTTGACGTATTTGAGTTTTACGGAGGTGGAGAAGTTTGGTAGGATTTGAGGCATTTTGGTAATCTAATTGATAATCTAAAAAGAACGCATACACAGATTTGCTCTGTTTTTTTTTTTTTTCCAGGTGTAGTTCAGAATGAATATTGCAATAGCAGAGTATTTGAAGATGAAACACTAAATGATACAAGTATTAGTATCAGCTAATACTATGGGGAAATACTAATACATTTTATAAGAAAACTAATACTTTGCAGGAGCATTACTAAAATACTCTCTAGGAAATTACTAATACTTTTTCGAGAAATTACTAATACGTTTCCGATGGACAACTAATACATTTCAGGAGTATATTTATGAGAAATACTAAAACTCTTCAGGGAACTACTAATACATTTCAGAATAACTGTTAATACTTTTTAGAAGGACGACTAATACTTTTCAGAAGGATTGTTAATACATTTCGGGAGAAAAAATTAATTATATTCAGGGGAACTACTAATACATTTCAGAAGAACTGCTAATACTTTTTAGAAGGACGACTAATACTTTTCAGAAGGATTATTAATACATTTCGGGAGAAAAATTTAATTATATTCAAGGGAACTACTAATACATTTTAGAAGAACTGCTAATACTTTTTAGAAGGATGACAAATACTTTTCAGAAGGACTATTAATACATTTGGGGAGAGAAAAAATTAATTTATTTCAAGGAACTACTAATACTTTTTCGAGGAACTACTAATACTTTTTTGAGGGATTGCTATTTGCTAATACATTTCGGGAGTGTATTCAGGAGAAATACTAAAAAACTCTTCAAGAAACTACTAATACATTTCAGAAGAACTGCTAATACATTTTACATTTTAGAAGGACGACTAATACATTTCAGAAGGACTGCTAATACTGGTGCTTCCTGAAAACTAGTACAACGCCACTGCTAATATTACGGAAATGCCACCGATCCGCAGGTCAGATCCGTCTAACGGGTCAGATCCGTCTAACGGGTCAGACCCGTTAGACGGTCTGACAAGAGTTTTGGTGTATTTTAAAAAGATATTTGTAAGTTTGAAAATCATTGGGTGACGGAGTGTTGGGAAAAATCGGATCCCACATTCATCCCCTAAGACCGATGCTAAATAACCGAGAAATAAAATGAAAAATAACAACAATCCACAACACAAGAATTTACGTGGAAACTCCAAAACCGGAGAAAAACCACGG
Source organism: Rehmannia glutinosa (assembly GCA_016081115.2). Classification (NCBI taxonomy): domain Eukaryota; kingdom Viridiplantae; phylum Streptophyta; class Magnoliopsida; order Lamiales; family Orobanchaceae; genus Rehmannia; species Rehmannia glutinosa. The sequence continues at coordinate 3,088,884 of CM071924.1, forward strand.
CCCACCAAGAAAGAAATTCCACTATGTGAAACATTTTTACAATCACACGGACATTCTCTCTCCCGACCCCAAGACTTCACACTCTTACAAACCTTTGATTAACTCACACCTCTCCCAACTCTCCATACTTGAGAATACAAGAGAGGAATTTAACTAGAGTCAAACCACAAAGGTTAAAGTGTATTTAATCGTGCACTTGTAACCACACCACATGGGTTCCTTAAATAACCATAAGGTTCCCATCCCTTTGCTCCACAAAGAAATGATAAAAGCCTTCTTCTATTTTCGACACCAAAATC